>CM050172.1:86497089-86772089 GCA_027410445.1 Discoglossus pictus
CTGTGCCCTCTGTCTCTACCCTCTTTCTCTCTCTGTGGGCTCTCTGTCTCTCTATGTGCCCTCTTAGTGACCTGTCTCTGTCCTCTCTCTCTCTCTCTGCCCTCTTTCTCACTCTGTGCCCTGTCTCTACCCTCTCTCTCTCTGTGCCCTCTGTCTCTACCCTCTTTTTCTCTCTGTGTGCTCTCTGTCTCTCTATGAGCCCTCTTAGTGCCCTGTCTCTGTCCTCTCTCTCTCTCTCTGCCCTCTTTCTCACTCTGTGCCCTGTCTCTACCCTCTCTCTCTCTGTGTGCTCTCTGTCTCTCTATGTGCCCTCTGTCTCTCTGTGTGCCCTCTTAGTGACCTGTCTCTGTCCTCTCTCTCTATGTGCCCTCTGCTTACTATATATAAAGTTTGCACAGCACGTAGTCACTTTTAGAGTAGGTTAGCTTGCTTTGGTACATTAGATTACGGGGTAATTGGTGGATCCCCTGTACCACCGTCAGGATTAGTTTATTTAGTTTTTTCAGGTTTTGTGCCGCAGCATATTTAGAATTAGTATAAAGGAGTAAATAGTGGGCTCCACTACCACCAAATCAGAATAGTATAAAAAACATTTAATTGAATCATCACTTTATAGCACTGTGCACTTTATCACTTTGATCTTTATCTAGGTCATATTAAAGTGTAATTATTTTGCGGTGTCTCTATAGCAATTATATCATCATACTTATTATATACTTATTATAACATTATACTTTTGTTCTGGTGATTGTTCATTGCTGCTATATGTTAATTTTTAATTGTTTTTAACATTTCATACCTGTATATGTATTGAATAAATTGATAAATTGTACTTATCCAGATAAAAATGTATGAATTATAATTAATTAATTAATTACTACCTTATCTTAGGAGGTTAAACCGGTTTGGATATATAGGTGTTCTTTTTCTCTTTTTTTGTTTAAATAAAAAAAACATGTAATAACAAAAACGTAAGGAATAAATAAAATAATACATAATTTAATTACACAAAATGGGTCCAAACTGAAAGAAACAACAGAGAATGTTTTTTTCCTGTATATTACCTTAAAATGATCAGCAGGGATGAGCTTAATTGCAGCTGGTTGGATATAAGGCATTAAATCTGGACGCAGCATCTTTAAATCCTCTTTACTTAGAGCAGCTAAGTGGGTGAGAAAATTTGAAGGAGAAAAAAATTAATTATTACCAGAAAAAGTGCAGAATTCACCTGATTAAAAGGATTTGGACGATTTCTGGATTTTACTAGGTATATAATATCACTGGGTATCTATTTACTTTTATGTGTTTTATTTTATTTAGAAGGGCTTATAAACTCTGTTTTGTTGCATAAAATCAACAAATAGTCCCTGTATGGGTCTGCCCATTGCAGCATATGCATACTCAGACTCTGTAATACTTGCTGTGCTGTGTCTCATACTAACCAATCAGTGACCATCTCTCAGCAACATTCTGAGATGTTGTCCCTGATAGGCTAGGACACTAGACTGCACATCCAGCCCTACAGTGTCTGCATATACTGCAGTGGGCATACCCATACAGGGACTATTTGTTTGATTTTAGGCAGAGCTTATAAGAACTTCTTAATAAAATAAAGTACATAAAAGTAAATAGATACCCAGGGATATTATATATACCTAATAAAATCCAGACACCTTCTATATCCCATTTAAACTGTAAATAACTGCATAATAATTGGTTGGGTAATTAATGTGGGATGATATTCACCCCAGTGGTTCAGTATACAAATATCAGCTATTCAGTTTTAGGTGACTATTACCATTTTTCTACTGGAAAATGACACAGCAAATACCTGAGTAATATATTAATAAATGTACGTCTTTATCCATGGCAATTAAATAAATGGCCATTGTAATGACCTATAAATAGGAGCTAGATGTTTAAATTAGGTATTGATCTTTAATATGATTCCTATTCAATGATTTAAAAAAAAAAAGCAATGTTCAATATTAAACTTACTTTCAAACATCAACTTGTAATCCTGCTTGTCTCCACCCTTTTCAAAGTCATCAAGGGGTGGGGCAGCTCTGACTGGGAGGTAGCCCTAAAAGGTTGAGTACAAGAGCAGATATTTCTTATTGGCTGGAGATTTGGTTTGTTAAATTGGTTCCCCTTGTCAAGGACGTAAGATCGCGTCTAACCATTTAGAGTTGCTCCCAGTCCTTGATAATCTTATAAGGGGCGGAGACAAGCAGCTCAAATGGAAGTTTAGAATTTGATGTTTAAAATAGTTTAATATTGAATATTTTCTAAATCGTGGAATAGGAATTTATTTAATTATCAATGCCTAATTAAAATATAGGGCTCATATTTTCAGGCCTTACAGTGGCCCTTTAACTCTCTAAGTGGGATATATAAAACAGGAAGAGATTTGCAGTATAATCAAAGTACTGAAGTATCTGTCATTATTCTTATTTATTCCAACTCGCACCCCAGTGAGAGTTAACCACCTTGGATATAGTTAGTTGAGAATATTTTGGGGGTGTTTTTTCCTTAAAATAAAGCCTATAACCGAAACAATGCATTATAGCATTCGGTAATATGTTAGACCCTCTTCCAAGTAGCGGTGATGCATTATTATTTTTATAGGGGCTTTACAAAAATACAGTCATCTATGGGAAATATGTTAATATCTAGTATTTAAAAAAAGGGTCTTAACCCCACATATATAATATGGGAAACCATATTAGCCTCTATTAATACTTTTGCATGACAAGCCACTTCATATATATACAATGCCTTGCAAAAGTATTCCCCCACCCCCCCCCCCCCCCCCTTGGCATTTTTCGTGTTTTGTTGCCTCACAATCTGGAATTAACATGGATTGTTTGAGGATTTGCATCATTTAATTACAGAACATGCCCACAACTTTGAAGATGTTTTTCTTTTTTTTTTTGTGTGTGAAACAAACAACAAATAGGACAAAATAGCAGAAAAAGTCAATGTGCATAACTATTCACCTCCCTAAAGTCAATACTTTGTAGAACCACCTTTTGCGGCAATCACAGCTCCAAGTCGCTTTGGATAAGTCTCTATGAGCTTGCCACATCTTACCACTGGGATTTTTGCCCATTCCTCCTTGCAAAACTGCTCCATCTCCTTCAAGTTGGATGGTTTGCGCTTGTCTGACCACAGATTTTCTATTGGATTGAGGTCTGGCTGTGACTCGGCCATTCCAACACATTTACATGTTTCCCCTTAAACCACTCAAGTGTTGCTTTAGCAGTGTGTTTGGGGTCATTGTCCTGCTGGAAGGTGAACCTCCGTCCTAGCCTCAAATCACGCACAGAGTGGTACAGGTTTTGCTCAAGAATATCCCTGTACTTAGCACCATCCATCTTTCTCTCAACTCTGACCAGTTTCCCAGTCCCGGCTGCTGAAAAACATCCCCACAGCATGATGCTGCCACCACCATGTTTCACTGTGGGGATGGTGTTCTTTGGGTGATGTGATGTGTTGGGTTTGCGCCAGACATAGCGTTTTCTTTGATGGCCGAAAAGTTCAATTTTAGTCTCATCAGACCAGAGCACCTTCCTCCATACATTTTGGGAGTCTCCCAGATGCCTTTTCGCAAACTCAAAACGTGCCATTTTGTTTTTTGCTGAAAGTAATGGCTTTCTTCTGGCCACTCTGCCATAAAGCCCAACTCCATGGAGCGTACGG
The DNA here is from genome assembly GCA_027410445.1 of Discoglossus pictus. NCBI lineage: Eukaryota > Metazoa > Chordata > Amphibia > Anura > Alytidae > Discoglossus > Discoglossus pictus. The sequence continues at coordinate 86,500,792 of CM050172.1, forward strand.
CTTATTGTCATCCTATGTACAGATACTCCAGTCTCTGCTGTGGAACTCTGCAGCTCCTCCAGGGTTACCTTAGGTCTCTGTGCTGCCTCTCTGATTAATGCCCTCCTTGCCCAGTCCGTGAGTTTTGGTGGGTGTCCGTTTCTTGGCAAGTTTGCTGTTGTGCCAGGTTCTTTGGTTATGATAGACTTGATGGTGCTCCTGGGGATCATCAAAGATTTGGATATTTTTTATAACCTAACCCTGACTTGTACTTCTCAACAACAATGTCCCTTACTTGTTTGGAGAGTTCCTTGGTCTTCATGGCAGTGTTTGGTTAGTGGTGCCTCTTGCTTAGGTGTTGCAGCCTCTGTATATGTAATGACAGCTCATGTGACACTTAGATTGCACACAGGTGGACATCATTTCACTAATTATGTGACTTCTGAAGGTAATTGATTGCACCCGAGCTTTTTATGGGCTTCATAACAAAGAGGGTGAATACATACGCACATGCCAATTTTCTGTTTTCTATTTTTAAAAAATAGTTGTATGTATATATTTTTCTTATTTCACTTCACCAATTTAGACTATTGTGTTCTGAACCATCACATAAAATTTAGATTAACAAAACATTGAACTTAAGGCTGTAATGTAACAAAATAGGTAAAAAGTCAAGGGGGATGAATACGTTTGCAAGGCACTGTATATGTTTTTGTCAACTTGTTTTTAATCATTTTTTTAAATTGGTACTTATTTTCTGTATCAATTGGGAGAGTATGAGACTTAACTTTTTCTTCCTAACTTATACAGTAGGGAATATGAGCCAGGTTTTGTGTATCAACCTAGGTTACACCTTCCAGATAGGAGGAATCCTTTGAGGATCTCAAGTTTCTGCCATCTCTTATCTACTGTGTGGTTGTTCCAATCACACTTTTTCACGTTTCAAAATACTCCCAAAATTATATTAAACTTAGATTGACCTCCAATTAGCCAAAGAGGTTACATTTTAATATCAATGTGAATTTTTGCAAATAACGTTTTTTTCTTTTCTTTTTCTATTGTATAGTTACACATAAGTGTTGAGCACTTTGAAAACTAGTAAGTAATAACATACATTGATAAAATACCTAACTTTCCATTTCAATTATCTACAATTTCACTAATAAAGTTTAACGACTTGCAGTGTAATTTATTTATGTGTCCATTTCTGCAGTAAGTGGGACCTTTGCTGTGTCCCTTTAGCATTTGTGAGATTCCTGATATATAACGACTTCTCTCTCACATACTGGGGCGCACCAGTTTTTGTTACCTGTAATGTATCCAACATCATTTAAAACAAACCGGGGCCACTTTTCGGATTTCCCATAAATCATTTCTGTCTTCCTCTTAAACGCATGCAGTATATTCAAGTCGCAAGGTAGGGAGCCGAGCCGCGAAAGGACAGCGCTGCGAGAATGAAAAAAATGGTCTTTATTTTTAACTATTATATTCAATTTTACTTTAAAGTAGGAAGACATTTTGGGTTCCCTGGTGGTCCAGTGGTTAGGATTAGGTGCTTTCACTGCTGTGACCTTGGTTCGATTCCAGTCAGGGAACCAAGAGGTCTCATCACCCTGAAGCCAGGCAGGGTTGGGCCTGGTCAGTACTTGGATGGGGGACCACCTAGGAATACCAGGAAATGTATGCTGTGGCCCACTGGAGAAGGATCTGGCAACCCACTCCAGTATCTCTGCCATTAATACCAAGTGGATCAGCATGGTGGGTTACGGTCCATGAGGTCATGGAGAGTCTGATACAACTGAAAACATTTGCATTTGTATTCACCTGGGTGCGGATGAGATCTCTATTCAGTTCTAGTTAAAAGCTCCCACAATATTATGGAACTTAAAAGAACTTTATAAGAAGAATGTATTTTTGTTTTTGTTTTATAGTTAATTGTATCCTCTTAATATAATTATCAAATCAGATGTGCACTTAACTTATTTATAAGAAGCAATTAGAGAAACAGAACTGCCCCATTTTCTTCCAGTCTTTCAGTGCACAGCTGTGACCTGAAGGACACACCCAAAGGGGAGGGACTTCACACTACCAGTGTAATGCTGTTAGCAAACAGACAATAAAATGCTATATGTCTGCCTGCAGCAGCATGAGACACTATTAGTGTGAAGCTCCTCCCCTGTGGGTGTGTCCTTAAGTAAAGGGAACATGTCCACAAGCTTAGTATCTGTTGTGGGGGCTTCTTAGAAGTAAGTGAAGCGTGATCATTATATTTTTTATTTTATTGAAAGGATAAAATAGATTAAGTCACTGAGTTAAAACATTTGTATAAAAGAAATAAAAATGCCTAAAGTGTCCTTTTAATAGAATTAAATAAAAGTGCAACTTCCAGCAGAATCACCCTCAGATAAGAAAAAGTATTAAAATTAAAATTCTGTCTAAAAATGCTTTTATGCTCATGCCTTACACAGCTGCTAAATTAGTTTAGGAAAAATTTCACTTTTTGTTACAAAAAACAGGAATCCTTTAAAAAGACATTGACGTCACAAATGTGCTATTAATATTTTCCTTTTTTTTAATACACTTAAAGGGCCAGAGCAGAAGTATTATAGTGAAGTATTAATAAAATATGAATTTACTGGAACTTATTTTAAAAAGTTTTAATTTAGAAAAAGGAAAACAGCTCTATATTTACTATATTTTGTCTGCCCACTAGATATGTCTTGTTATCAGTACCATATTGTTTAATTACTGCTTGATGTATTCTTTTTTCTTTTGGTTTATGAAATATTAATAGAATCTGGCTGTTCACAGACTGAACCCTCATATGCCATATGCAAAAGGAAGCCATTAACCCATTAACTAGGTACTGATAACCAGAACAGTCTGGTTGGGAAGATCTTTTGATCTGAGTGACAGCCAAAATATAGTAAATTAAAAGCTTTTTTTTTTCTTATCAACTTCTAAATTCAAATATTCATAATTATATTGGTGCTTGGATCTATCCTGTTATGGTGTCGGGACAGGTCCGCCGCTTCAGTGTGGCCTTCAACCGCTAGATGGCGCTGACAATATTATGCAGCACTAACGATATGTGAGAGAAGTTCCAAGCTTATAATGTTATCCTAACCCTTGAACTAACCCTAACCATCACCCTAACCCCAACCCTAACCCTCACCCTAACAGTTTACCTAAGCCTTGACTCTATGATTTAACACCGGAATATCGGCAGCCCCACCGCCACTGCTGCTGCCTTGTGCTGCGCTATAATAAGAGGATAGGACCTGGTGTTTTACTATCCTACCATAACTGGAAAATCAGCTGATAAGAACTAGACTTGATTACCTGCATAATGTTGTTGGTAATTAAAATATATCAACTTTTGATGTATTAACTTTTATATGCAACTAGCGGCAAAAAATGACGGTAATAAGATTGTAAGGGTGGTAAATTTTGTTGGTGTTCCAAGACGCTTTGGCGCTCATTGCGAGGTTGTTGGTTGTTTGTGTGCTATGAGCATTGTTTTTTTTGGTAATGCTAATAAAATAATTAAAAAAATAATACATGAATATACTTTACCTATTTTGAAGTAATATATGCAGGAAGCATTGTGCAGAAGAGCTGACAATCTGTTTTGATGTTGCTGCAGCATACAATGTGTGTTTTGAGGGCTGTGGAGCTGCTGTGTAAGTGTCAGCAATGTGTGCAGTGTGTAGTGTAAATAGTGTTTGCGTGCGCGAGCCATATCCGTTAGGGTAGCTGTGTACTTCCTCATTGTGTAAGTTAGTGTTGTAAAATTGCGCCTAATGTGTGGTACGCGGCTGTGGCTGATTTGGCGTGCTTGTTCTTGGATCGTGTCCGTCTTTTTGGGAAAATCCGTAGGTGTTTGGTGGTGTTTTGCGTCTTTAGAGTGCTGTAACCCCGTTTTCGTTTTTTTCGGTGCCATTTTTTCTCTCGCTTAGGAGGTGTAACTTCAGTTTCCGAGGTCCTGGGTGCCCCCTGTTAGGTATTTTAATTGCTTCATTTAGAAATTAATTGTATGTTATAAAAATTGTATGTTGTAGAAATTATAAAAGTATGTTAGCATTTTCCTTATCTCACTAGAATGTTTTAAGTGCGTGATCTGTAGAGTGTCTATGTATAAAACATCTGTATCCTGTTTCCTGTTTTTGCTTCAGATACTGCTGAGACAATGTATCTGAAGCAAACAGGGGTTTTTTTTAGATGGTGTTTTGCCGAGTAAACATTGTCTGAAAAGACAGTTGCTTGCAATTTTGTATTTAACCCTATTTCCAACTATGCTAATAAGTTGTGACGTGTTCTATGCTATATAAGAGACAGACTGTCTAAATAAAGAGCAGAGATTATCCTGATGACACTCTGATTTCTGTGCATTATTTATCTCTCATTATATCTAGGTGCCCAGATATAATTGACACACACAATCAGAATATATATAATTACTCACTAATCTGATCCTATCATTTTGGTCCTTCGAACGGTGGTTGTTTCCCTTATCATTCCTCGGACGAAGCAAAACTCCTTTTACCGTGCACGGGGGGGGGTAAGTCACTGTGGACTCCCTTACCTTGAGAAAGACCTCAGGCCTGATATATACGATCAGTTGGACCACAGAGGCAAGGTGTTTGTTTTTCCGGGGGATGACAAGGCACAGCTTACAGCGAACTGACAGTGAGTACCTGAATTTCTGTTGCATTTTGCATTTGTGTGTATGTTCTGTAGGTCCTTACCTTACGGTGATGTTAGGTAAAAGAGTTGTACAACTAGGTTTCTAGCCTAGTAATAGGTAGAAGGGTTGAAACTTACCCATAGGGAGGTAAAAGAGTCATTATCCTGAGGAAAAGACTATAAAATAAGTTCTCCGTACGTAACAATATTGAGAAAGCTTACCATGAAAAAGGGGTAAATGAGTCTGACTTTCACATGAGCTCTTGCAAGAAAATATGTATGTGTGTGCATGTTACCATTTTGTATGATTTAAATACCGGTACCGGCTGTATGTGTGTTTGTGAGGGGTGTAACACGGATAACAGTTTCTTGGTTATTATATATACCTGTAAACATTCTGTATATTTCTGTGTACTTGTGAGTGTATGTATATATGTACATATGTATTCTTTCTCATTCTTTACTTGGTTATATAATGTTGAAATATTTTGTCTGCAGTTTCTGTGTATTCATAACTTCTTACTAAAATACTCTGTATGATTGTGTGTATGAAGCACTGGGTGGGAGATATACAGATTATTTCTGGAAAATGTATAAAAGGTCTGTTGGTTGTTGTATGTATATGTAATGCTATGTATATTTCCATGTACCTGTGATATTATTTGTTGTGTATATCTATTAACTTTAATTGATACTATAGGAGTTCAAGATATATATATATATATATGTGGGTATATACGTATGTATATGTGTATATATATGTATATGTATAGGTGGATAGGCTCTCTAGGGCATAAATGGCACTGCCAGGTGTGTGGTTTCTAGACCCTGCAGTTTTCAAAAGACATGTTTATTATGCAAAGGGTTTCTGGTGTGCATCTGTAACTTATGTCTGGTAACAACACACTTATGTGTGGGAATTGTGAACACTGTATTCTAGAATTGTTTTCTTATGTGTATTTGTGTATATATATAAAGTTTCTGTGTCTTTGTAACTTTACTCGATGCTTTACCTTTGGGCAGGGAGGTGATTGATCTGTATTATGTGACGGTGTGCAGGGTCTGGCCCACCCCCCACAGTCAGCATAGCAGACCACTCCCCTTTCTACTCCAATTTTCTCTGTGTGTGTGTGTTAGTTTTTTTATGTAAAATATGTCTGTCTGTAACCTTAAGGGATCATAGCAGAAGGGAGGAAGTGTGGTTGCTGTAAAGAGAGACAAAGGCATGTTATTATAACTTTTTTAAGTGATGACAATGCTCACCGCACCCACTGGATACACAGCATCTACTATACTACCTCTGCTGGAAATCGGTGCCCTGTATCCACTACTTCTTGGCAATATTAATCCTTATTACAAGGAAGGTATGGGAGACGTTCAAACTTTATTGAGCTTTACTATATACAAAGAAGTATAGGAAAGGAAAAGTAAACGCAACGTTACTTAATTAAGGAAATCAACATAAAAATACTAAAAAGTAAATACATTTTCTATACTAAAAATAACAAATTGTTGAAGATGAAAACAAAAAGTTAAATGTGTATCACAATGACGGTGCCTACGGGGGGAGGGACATGTAATGTTAACCACCTCTCTCCTTCGGAAGAGGATATGTTTATGTGTACACAGAAAAGACTTCCACGACTGACCGCCCCTCCACCTCCTGGGAATATGGTCACTTATAGTGATGATGTAGAGGACGAATTTGATGATGCCCGCAAATACCTGCTTGCCGCCACCGCTCCAAATCCACCTCCTCCAACACCACCACCTTAGGGACGGCCCGCCAGAACCAGGCGGGCACCAGATCGTCAATACGGAGGTAAGGGAATAACATCTGTGCCATTTTATCCCTTAATTGAGGTTCCCAATCCTAGAGGGGGGAAATGTGTTGCCACCCACAATGCTAGTATACCGAGCATGGACAGATGCAGATGTGAGGAGAGCTGTAGAAGGAGTCCCCCACCCAAATGACAATATGGGAATTTTCAGACTTAAGTTCCAGCGATTGCAGCAAAGTTTTAAATTAATTGGTGTGGAGGTTGTACGGTGTCTGAGGCAGATATTAGGGTCCGATTGGATCCTTGGTGAAGGTGACTGGAATCCACTGGACCCAAGGGGGGAGCCATTGCAATATGGATCACAAGAACTGACCCAAAGAGTAGACACTCTAATAGGCAGAATAGCTGACAGACGCAGACTGGACTAAGATAAACGAGTGTGTACAGAAAGATGATGAAAGTGTGGAACAATATATAGGGAGGTTGCGGGTAGTATTTGACAGCCATAGCGGGGTAGCCAGACCTAACCCATATGATGATGCTGGACCATATGCTCAGCAGCTAAACAAATAAATGACTTTGTGATACAACACCAAATTACTTACAAAACATGTCCCCTTAGGGAAACCATAGAATATGCTAGACATGCAGAAGAGCAGTGTAAGAGAGCAAATGAAAAGAAACAGATAAAGCAAGATAGTAAACCAAAGGAGGTGTATTTGATGACTTCTGTTGATGGGAAAGCGCAACCTATAACTTTTTGCTTTCTTTTCTGGTGATGGTGGAAATAACCAAAAACGTGGAGGGAGAGGAGGTGGACGAGGTCGAGGTGGAAGCAGAGGACAAATTTTATGGAAATTGTTACGTATGTGGCAAGGCCGGCCACTTAGCACGTTCCTGCAGAAACAAAAAGTACCAGGAGGAAGAGGGAGCAGATGACGATGACCAGACTGACAAATGACTAGAACCAGGTTGTACCCTTCCTTTACTAATATTTGCTGAACAAGAATTGCATGAATCTGAATTGTATGAGTATGGTAATAATGATGCAAATTTGCCAGAAATAAATGATGTGTTGAATTTAGAATCATGTATAGACTTAATGGCTCTAGCAGAACAACCAGTCATTAAACTAGATGTAGAGGGGGTAATGATAACATTTTTATGCGATACAGGAGCCTGTAGGTCAGTATTGAGCGATGATGGCACATGGAGTATTTATACGTCATCACAAAACATACTGGTTAGGTCAGCAGCAGGACAGACAAATAGCGAACCTATATCATGCCCACTCACAGGGAGATTGTTCAACGGCCAAACATTTGAGCATCCTTTTATACTCTCCCCTAGATGCCCGATAAATCTCTTGGGTGGAGATCTGATGCTGAAATGCAACATTAGAGTGGTTCCCACAGAGAAAGGCATGAAAGCATACATGGGGGACATACCTGTCAATGTAAATGTAGTGCAGGGGATGGGTGAACCACATTACTTTTACACATTAGACATGGTGTCAAAAGGGCCAGCACAAGTATCTAGCGCTTTGATAGCCATGGCTAATGACCTAGCTCCATCTTCCAGTGTAAAACAAAGCACAGAGTCATTACACTGCACTATGAAATTTGAAAGTACACCGGGGAGGGATGTGGACTATGAAAAACATTTTTCAAACACACCAATACCAGAATAACCTTGGATTACATATACTGGACAGAAAATGGGTATACAGGGGTGGGAGTAAAATTGAATGATCAAGACCAGTTACTCTATGCAGGACACACAGTACCACACATATCACTGGCTATGCCGGCTGGTGGAAGGTGGGTACAGGTAGGAGGGATGGTAGAAGAGGCTCAGACAGATAAAACACCATGGGAGTACTTACCCTATGACCTCGGAGTGCAGTACTCACCGAGCACAAAAATATATCGGAAAAGCCTGAACTGGGTAACTGAGACAAAGAAAGGAATACACTTACAGTCATCCAGGTGGGAGAAAGTTCTTCTGTTAGAGGAACCATGACACAACACACAGATACTGTTCACTCAGGAACAGGAGGCAGCATTAGAGAGCCTTCCGGACACCTTATGGTCCACAGGGCCCGCTGATGTAGGCCTTATAAAGGGGGTAGAGCCAGTAAAAATCACCCCAAAAAGTACTTTTCAGCCACATCAGAGACAGTATCCTCTAAAACCTGAAGCAGAGAAGGGCATAGAACCTATTATAAAAGTTTTGATTGAGAAAGGGATTATAATAGAATGCCCAGGATCCCCATGTAACACCCCACTTTACCCAGTCAGGAAGACAACCGGAGCTTGGAGATTAGTGCAGGATTTGCAAGCAGTAAATAAAGCTGTAATTTCCCGAGTACCCACGGTGCCAGATCCACATACACTCCTAAATGACATGCAGCCAGATAACACACATTCCTGGCAGAAGAGGGACATAAGGTTAGTCGGGATAAATTACAGCTCTGGAAAGCAGAAGTGAAGTACCTGGGATACCTAGTGAGCAGAAAGGGACGATCACTAGACCCAGTTAGGAAAAGGGCCATACTAGAAGCCCCTAAGCCGGTCACAAAGAGACAAGTTATGTCTTTCTTAGGGATGGTAAATTTCTGCAGGAGATGGATTCCCAACTATGCAGAACTTACAGGGCCCATACAACACCTTATTTATGCACAATCAATGTCAGCTAATGTAAAGGTAGCGTGGACACATGAAGCTGAAGCAGCATTCATTCAGCTTAAGAACACAGTAGTGGGAACATCTGTATTGGGATCGCCAGATTACAGCAAGCCATTTGTACAAACTGTTGACTCAAGGGGAGGCTATATGACTTCTGTTGTGACTCAGAAACATGGCCTGCGAGACCGACCCTTGGCTTTTTACTCAACCAGGTTGGACCCTGTAGCCAGGGGACTTCCGGTTTGTGTACAGGCTGTAGTGGCGGCTTCCATGGCAGTTCTGGCGTCAGCAGCCTTAGTCCTGTTCCACCCTTTGACTCTAAGAGTACCACATGCTGTATCTGTCATTCTACTACAAAATAAGGTTTCATACCTTTCCCCTTCAAGACACTTATCATGCATGACTATACTTCTGTCACAACCACACTTGCACATAGAAAGGTGCACAACACTGAACCCATCAACGTTAGTTCCCATCCAGGAAGATGGCACACCACATGCATGTACTGAAATCATAGAAAAAGAAGTCTCACCAAGAGACGGCCTTAGAGATGTTGCATACACCGAGGCTACACTAACTCTGTTTGTAGATGGGTCATCAAGTAGGAACAAAGATGGTACAAATGCAACGGGATATGCAGTAGTAACACAAGAAGAAACTATAAGAGCAGGAAAACTTCCATCACATTTTTCAGCACAGGCAGCTGAGATCGTGGCCCTTACTGAAGCCTGTAAAATAGGAAAGGGACAAATAGTAAATATATACACCGACAGCCAATATGCATTCTCAACTGTGCACATATTTGCACAATTGTGGAAAAATAGAGGTATGGTCACATCTACTGGCAGGCAAGTCACTCATAAACAACTCCTTTTGCAGTTACTTGAAGCCATTCAACTGCCCTTGAAGATTGCGGTATGTAAATGTGTGGCTCATACCACGAACACAGACGCAATTTCAATAGGAAATGGCAGGGCAGATACAGCTGCAAAGCAAGCGGCTCAAACGGGAAACATACACATTTTTCTCTTACACAGCTACACATCTGTGTATTTAGTAAACCATATTGACAAGAGTATTCTACAGCAACTACAGGCAAATGCACCCTCACAGGAAAAAACATACTGGTTGAAGAAAGGGAGTAAACTAAATGCTGATAATATTTATGAGAATATAGAAGGGAAACCAATTTTACCAAAATCGCTATTCAGATATGCAGCTATGTTGAGCCATGGAATTAGTCATGTCTCAAGAGGGAGTATGGTAGACATGGTCAGCAGAATATTTTCAGCCTATGGATTAAACACCTATTTTAAAATTTTTTGTGCAGGGTGCCTTGTTTGTGCACAACATACCCCTTCCAGACAATATGTATGGATTTCATTGAACTAACAAAGTGTGAAGGGAAGAAATATTGCCTAGTGATAATTGATGTATACTCTAGGTGGGTGGAAACGAAACCATGTGCACACCCTGACGCAATCACAGTGGCTAAAACCTTAGTGACACAAATAATTCCTAGGTTTGGTATACCAGAGAAAATATATAGCGATAACGGCACACATTTTGTGAACAGAATTATCAACCACTTGAGTAAAGCATTACACATAGAGTTGAAAAACCACTGTGCGTACCACCCACAGTCAGCTGGATTAGTGGAGAGAACTAATGGTACCATTAAAAATAAATTGAGGAAAACGATGTCAGCGACAGGGAAAAATTGGCTTTACTGTTTACCATTAGTCATGCTAAACATGCACATGCTTCCAGGCAGGAAGAAGTTAACCCCGTTTGAAATATTGTATGGAAGACCATTCCTACTACCAGAATTTAGACCATTTATCTCAGAAGATGAGAACATGAGTGAAAACTTAGCAGACTATATGAGAAAAATGTTAAGTAAGAAAGATATTACCTCCATCTCTCTCTCTCATCCACAGCAACAGCAGGGACCCTGCTTGGTACAACCAGGCCAGTGGGTCCTAATTAAAGTAATCAAGCGTAAAAATTGGGCATCGGCCAGGTGGGAAGGACCGTACCAAGTTCTGCTGTCAACACCCACTGCCTTGAAAGTTGCCGAACGAGCCACCTGGATACACCTGACTCACTGCAAGAGAGTAAAAGTGCCAGAGCTTGAGCCAGTTGATTCCTAAAAACCTGCTAGCTGACTCATTGCGAGTCAGGCTGGGCTACAAAGGGGGGGAAACTCGTCTCAAACCCAGTGAAGAACCGAATGGTGCAGGTTTTTGGGGTTCTCAACTGGCCCAAGAAAATGTCCTGGCACCTGTTCAAAAGACCTAACTGGTGTGGCCTAAGAATCTCACTGACATGCCTCATCTTGATAACTCTTTGCATAGTAGCACCCATAATCATATGGGAAGAAGTAACAAGACCCAGAGGCAACCAGACGCAATCTATTGGAGAGATGTGGATGAACAGAATGAGAAGAGACACGATGGAAGTCAATTTAACTGGCCAAGTGACCCTAGTGTTCAAGGAAGGGCAGATAGGAACCAACCAAATAGACCTATGTCAAGTACTAAGATGTGGACTTTCTGGAGGAGGACGTAGTGGAGGGGTGAGAAAAGCGCCAGTATATTTGTGTATAGCCTCTCTGTATGGAAATGAGAGATGTCCTAGCTGGAAACTGGCCGTATGGAATACAGGAGCTGACTGGGGTTACTCCCCACCTAATCACATGAAGTGCAAAAGTACAAAGAGACGCTTAAAGCTGACACGGGGTGTGGAGCCATCCTCTTGCAGCCAAAATCAGCTATGCAACCCCATCCGGATCACCCTCCAGGACCCACAAAAGTGTGATGAGGGGAGATATACTCTTGGAATTTACACCTCAGGCAGAGGTAACAACATGGAATATTTGCATATTCAGGTACTGCAAAAAGAGGAGCCCAGACAGACTATTGATACCATGCATCCGTGGATTGGTGAATAAGGTTGTTGACCAAGCAGTAACTCAACAATACCTAATAGAGACGATACCCCTCACTCAAGGAGAATCTGATTCTTATATTGATCATGACATTGATGATGTATAAAAACAAGTGGATTAAGAGACGCACCATGATGGTCCAGACCCCAACTCTTCACTAAAGAAAGGACTATGACCTGAACCTTGCCTTAAGACCTTGGTCTAATACATTTATAAGAGGAGGGATATGTTAGGTATTTTAATTGCTTCATTTAGAAATTAATTGTATGTTATAAAAATTGTATGTTGTAGAAATTATAAAAGTATGTTAGCATTTTCCTTATCTCACTAGAATGTTTTAAGTGCGTGATCTGTAGAGTGTCTATGTATAAAACATCTGTATCCTGTTTCCTGTTTTTGCTTCAGATACTGCTGAGACAATGTATCTGAAGCAAACAGGGGTTTTTTTTAGATGGTGTTTTGCCGAGTAAACATTGTCTGAAAAGACAGTTGCTTGCAATTTTGTATTTAACCCTATTTCCAACTATGCTAATAAGTTGTGACGTGTTCTATGCTATATAAGAGACAGACTGTCTAAATAAAGAGCAGAGATTATCCTGATGACACTCTGATTTCTGTGCATTATTTATCTCTCATTATATCTAGGTGCCCAGATATAATTGACACACACAATCAGAATATATATAATTACTCACTAATCTGATCCTATCACCCCCCCTTGCTGTAGGTAAGCTTTTTATAAATTTGTTGTGTGTATTTATTGTGTTTTTAATGTTTTCATGTGCGCGGGTTTCGGGCGGTAAGGTTGTATTTTTGCGAGGTCGTAATAGTTTTTTTTTCTAAGTTCTGCGTCTGGTATTTGTTTCTCGTAAGTCCGTAAATTTTGCAAGGTCCGCAGTTGCAATGCGAGCCCGCAGCGTTAGCAACAACCCGCTTGCTCACAACTATATATGTGATTAATATATACTGGGAAAAGTTTGTAGGCATTGAGATAGTAAAAATTCCTGATCTTCGTGGCAATATAGAGCAGAGACTACCGCAGAGGGAAGCTTTGTGGGTTTTTCCCTTGAAGAGTTTGGCCCCTTTGGGCCTCAATGAAGGTTTTACGTTCGCTCTATTGATTTAGTTTGGTCATCATTAGTTTCTTCTGTTTTTTTCTTTTTTTTCTTTTTGTCTACTATTAACAACTAATTGATACTTCCCTATTATATTTTTCTATTTTCTGGTGAGTTATTTATATCTAGAACTTATTAGAGTAGTGATTATTAATATATTTTACCAGGAGAGTTGTTTATTCAAGTCCAAAGAAGAAGCTATAAGAATTAGGGAAAGGACCTAGTCCAGCTATAAAAAACAGCTAGCAAAGCCTTTAGAGATCAGGACTATTGTAACGGAACCCATCACTGTTTTACCCTGTTTTATAGTTATTTGATTCTTGGTTAAAATATGATCCTACTGTTATATTATATGTATGTCGGTTTATGCTCTGCAGAATATTAGCCAGACTATTGCAGACCTAGGCTAATAGATAATCCTATTACAGAGACTTTAGAGATAAGGGAGTCGATTGTATAAAGTGTTTTCATTCTCAGATAAGAACAAAGAAGGCTGATTTAATCCATGTCTGATTATATCAAGTTGCCAGGGAGGTGTGACCCAGCTATTGTTTCCTCTATGTGGATTGTGTGGCCAACTATGGGGGATGTGGATTGCCTGTGGGAAGAGATGTGTATAAATATTTCTGCACATAACAAAATAAAGTCAGTATTCATTTGACTCCCAAATTGTGTGTCGTCCAATATGGGAGGTCGGGGATGGTGAAACTGTAGTGCCTCTTGGGGATTTTACCGTATACCAGCGGAGATATTGGACTGCGTGTTCCAGCTCCGTTACAACTATTTATAGACAGGTTATGTCTGGATTAAGGAACCCTAATATCAGCCTTGAGTGATGGTAAAATATGTAGCTATTATTTAAATTCAAGTACAATACAATCAAGCCATAAATTAAGTGCAGTTATAATGGTATCAACATCATTTATATATAGGAACGACCGGAGCAGGGTAGAAACAACACAATTAATAAAGCATCAAGTGAGAAATCAACTAAAAAGTACTGTTAAGGACACTGGGTGAGGGTCCTTGTTCCATCCCCAGAGGTAGAGACACTATAAATAACATTGAATTTAAGTTTATTTATTTTAGCAAAATTAAAATGTAATTAGAACATCTTAATAAGTAGAAACGCCATACCAAGTAACCACATCAACATTTTTGGTGTTTTTTGAAAGCGAGGCTAAAAGAATAATTTGCCTAGCAACCAATTGAGTGTGACGGCGAAACGCGTGACGTCATCACGTTTAATGATGCTAATTGGGCGTAAAAGACAGCGAAATTGATATTACGGTATTCCCCTGATGAATCTGTAGTAAGTGCACAGGGAGGTGTGCATCTGTGCATAGAGATAGCCAGCATTACACATTAGTTAATGTTTTTTGCATATTTCTGACACACAACTAGTCATATGGCTTCACGCATTGCCACATTTCAGAGCTTCATTGTTCTCTGCATTCTAGTTCCCTCTCACTTGTAAAAGCAGACAAACAGAAAACAAAATGGTGGCTCCCTCTGCAGCCTGACTACATGTAGATACATGTAAATTAATACATTTCTAAAAATATTTTGTGCAGTTCTTCAAAAGAGAATACCGTAAATATGGCACCACCATAGTCCTTTAAAATTATATATGGCACCACCATAGTCCTTTCTAAATTATATATGGCACCACCATGGTCCTTTAAAAGATCATGTTTTAATAATTAACAAAAATACTGTAAATAATAAAAAAATAAAAAAAACTATTAATCTCGGAAACTCCTGTAACTCACCTAAATTCTGATGTTGGGATCTGGAGGATCTGCTCTGGATCCGCCGCGCACAGACTGCCCGCCAGTCCTGTCACTTCATAGCTTTTCAAGTCATTTATGGATTTTGAAGAATCATTCAGGAACCCATTAAGAATGGCCTTTGCCTGCAACAAAACATAAACAAAAAAAAAAGTGGAAGCTACCATTTTTTAGTTCATTGGGTCAAAAGTTCAAGAGCTAGCTTAAGAGACTGCAGTTAAGTTCTAAGCTGTGATATATTCATCTTTAAGTGATAATGCTTTTTAAGGTATATTTGAACTTCTATAAATGAAACTTTTCATATAATTTGTGTTAGGTGACATTTCCCCTTTAAGTCTAAGAAGCTAGGACTGGTACTGAACAGGTTATTATTTTCTGTACAAATTCCCCCTTATTTTCTAAACACCAGCATACACCATGATTCATTTGTATGTATGTGTGTACATATATGTTTATGTGTTTCTATTTTAATAGAAATCAAAATAGAAATCAGCCAATTACTTTAGAATATAATATTGTAGTCAACATATTCATTACAATGTTATTGCAACTTGTAGAAATTATACACTCTTACTGTAACAATTAAATGTATTATAAGTTTCCCCTGAGCATTAACAAGGTCACTGTACTGGTCCCGCTTTCATAACTGAAGTACAATCAGTAAAAACAACTTGTGATTTAAACAATTAATTTTTTAGAAGACAAAAATAACTATATACATAATTCAGTCTGTTACACACTGTCAGGTAGCCTGTCTCTGATTCCACTCACAGCTGATGCATCACGGACACAGCAGCTGCTTCTGATTGGATAACAGAATTTTGAACACATCTAAACATTTGTAAGTGGCTGTTCAGGTTGGCACACTTGTTTTCGCCTACATTTTTAAAAAATGTATGTTAAAAACCAGGCTAAAAGCTTTATGTAAATCAGGTGCTCTAATTTCTACACTAATGTAAATCTTTTGCTTCCACAGGTTAAGGCACTCAACCCATAGCTGTAAATCCTGCCTCAGGCGGAACAGATTTCTGTGCATGGAGCAGCCAAAGCAAGCTTTACGGATGAGATATGGCTCTAAGAGCCAATAGGAAATGTGAACGTTAGAAAGATTATTAGTGGGAAGTGCCATAACAAGTGCAGTAACTGGGCTGGTGCAAGAAAACATTAGATATATATATAAAGTAATTGTTTTTAATAAACATGTTTTTTGATATTAAAAAGATGTGACAATTGTATTTATAGCTTCAATCAGTAAAAAAAAAATCTATTTTGTGTTACAATGTCATATATTTATGGACAATGGATTAGATTGTTTGTTACTAGGCAATGTGGTGTTGTGACTGTATTAACTCATTGAGTACTGAGTTGTGTGTTACTCTGGATTTTGTATAATAAAACCTGCTTAATACTAACATATCCTATTTTTTAATTACACATATATTGATAAGTGTCAAATATTGTTAAATTATCATATTTTGTAGTGCCTTTTGAGGTCTTTGGTACTCGTAAATCTTTCTTCTGCTTTTTGCAGTTACGGCAGTGCCCTGATTTGCGAGTGATCCGTAAAATCTTATTAGCATAGGGTTTTGGTGTTAAAGTTTAAGGGAGTAACTCATTATTTATTGTCAGTGCAAAAATCTATGGAGATTTTTGCACTGCTCGTAGCTATATAGGATTTACTGTGCTGCTACGGCACTCGTAATTGATTTTTCAGGGATTAGCATAGGGCTCTTTGAACAGACATCACATAGTTTTAACCCCTTAAATAAATAGGCCCCATAGACTTACCTGGACATAGGTCCATTCTGAATGCTGACCAAGTGCAGCAACAGAATCTATAGAGCTTAAATCCAACTCTTTAATCTCCAGGTCACTTAAAGCTGTAGTGATGCGCCCCAGTGATACAAGATGATAACTTTTCCAGTCTGATAGAGCTCCCCATGCCTTTAAATTCAGACAATGTACATAATATTAGTTATAAATGTCAAAAGTGTTGATTGGATATTACAGATTGCTGAGTTTATCTACATCCAAATTAATTAGATAAAAATAAACAAAACAGCGTATTGCGCCACTTACAAAATGACTGCACATATCAAGAAATATTTTGTTTTGAAGATAAATGTATGTCCAGTTAATTTATATTCTTTAATACATTCCAGAGCCCTAGAAGTGGCAAATTCACTTAAATGTATTGAAACTCCTAACAAAAGGCAAACTAGTGCACGTATGTTTTTGACATCTTCCACTTTATGTTGATTTTTTTGTGTGAAGAAAATGGCAAAAATAGGGTTTTATTTGTTTAATTATTAGATTTATTTAGTTAGCAATAAAAATGAATATTTGAAATGAGAAAAATCAATGTAGCTTTAAAAACATAAATTTGGTCTTTAGCTTTGAAGGCTCAGACAGATCTGCTTCTATCAGACCAGTTTAGGTGTCCAGGGGGTGGGAAGAAGATGGCCTTATAGGAGACTTTATAATACTTCTTTCCTGCAGGAAAACAGATCAGTCTGTAAGAAATTATAGGACAGCCTCTTGGGCAGATCTGCTCCTACTCCCTGTACATCTAATAAAGGGTTGAGAGAAACAGATCTGCTGAAAGCTGCAATGCTATAATTTAAATGTTGAAATGGATGTTTCAAATTTTTGATTTTCAGATTTCAGATTTTTGTTGCAAATCAGTTATTGTATGGTTCTCTGCATCATCAGTTAGAGGGTGGAAAATCATGTAGAATTTTTTTTTTTACATTTTTAAAATTGACCAAGAATTGACTTAGAACTTATCATTTTAGTTTAGTCCTTGAAGCTGTCCCACAAGAATGTGCATAAATAATAAGGCTGAGTCTGTAACTGTTACACATTGTATTATAGACTTACACTACATTTAGGTGTAGAGTATGGTAGTGCAGTAGTAAGTGTTTTGCTTTAGAGATATTTTTTGTTTAGATAATGTACCTATTTATTTGTAAATCATATGTTTTAAAAATATATATTAGTAGCTTAAAAAAACAAACAAACAAGTGGAAGCCATTGATATAGGACCCGTGATTTACTAATGAAAACATTTTATGAAACCACTACACCAACACACTCTGCTTTAAAAAGTATGTATAAAAGCTCATTATTGAGATAGTGATGTGAAATATGTATACATATAGTTTTCGAACTGCGAGTTTACTCTCATTGCAGGCCTCGAGATGAACGCCATAGGCGCTCATCTCGAGGCCCACGAGACTTAGGCTGCAATGAGCGCCAAAGATCGCTCATTGCAGGCCTCACGGGCCCCTGCACCAGCTCCGCCCGCACAGCTCCCACTGCCCTAGGCCCGTCGAGGCCCACACGGCTCCCCTGCCCCAGCTCCCACTGCCCCAGACCCTTGCGGCCCGTACCTGGTTCCGACCGCGCCAGCAGCGCAAACCTCACCCGCTTCGCGTCTGTGGCTCCCATCCTACAGCCGTAACTACTTTCATGGATCAATCCGTGGTGGAGGAAGGGGGGGCAGAGGTGGGATGGGAAAGAGGGAGAGGGGGACTGTGAGGGGTGGAAGAGAACCAAGGGAGGGAGATGGGGGAAAGAGAACCAGGGAGGGAGAGGGGGGAAAGAGACCCAGGGGAGGGAGAGATGGGGAGAAGAGACCCAGGGGAGGGAGAGATGGGGGGAAGAGACGCAGGGGAGGGAGAGGGGGGAGAAACCAGGGGAGCGAGGGGGGGGAGAGAAACCCAGGGGAGGGAGAGGGGGGGGGGGGGAGACCAGGGGATATAGGGGGGGAAGAGACCCAGGGGATGGAGGGGGGGGGGAGAGACCCAGGGGACTGAGAGGGGGGAAAGACACAGTTTATAAAACACTATCATGCCATAATTTTTGATGGGCAAGTGGCTAGTACACATTTGTGCTCAAAAGTTTGTATACTCTGGCAGAAAGGCTAGTGATCATATGAAGCCATTTATTATCACATAGTTGTTTGGCTCCTTTTTAAATTATAATGATAGCAGAAATCACCCAAATGGCCCTGATCAAAAGTTTACATTCCCTTGAATGTTTGGCCTTGTTACTGACACACAAGGTGACACACACAGGTTTAAATGGCAATTAAAGGTTAATTTCTCACACCTGTGGCTTTTTAAATTGCAATTAGTGTCAAAATAGTCAATGAGCCGTGGATGCACATAGTAGGCTAGATACTGAGCCATGGGAGCAGAAACTGTCAAAAGACTTGCGTAACAAGGTAATGGAACTTCATAAAGATGGAAAAGGATATAAAAAGATATCCAAAGCCTTGAAAATGCCAGTCAGTGCTGTTCAATCACTTATTAAGAAGTGGAAATATTGGAGATCTCTTGATACCAAGCCAAGGTCAGTGAGACCAAGAAAGATTTCAGCCACAACTGCCAGCAGAATTGTTCGGAATACAAAGGAAAACCCCACAGGTAACCTCAGGAGAAGTACAGGCTGCTCTGGAAAAAGACGTTGTTGTTGTTTCAATACAACGATACTTGAACAAAATGAGCTGCATGGTCGAGATGCCAGAAAGAAGCCTTTACTGTGCCAATGCCACAAAAAAGCCTGGCTACAATATGCCCGACAACACCTTGACATGTCTCACAGCTTCTGGTACACTGTAATTTGGAGTGACGAGACCAAAATAGAGCTTTATGGTCACAACCATAAGAGCTATGTTAGGAGAGGGGTCAACAAGGCCTATAGTGAGATGAATAACATCCCCACTGTGAAGAATGGTGGTGGCTCACTGAAGTTTTTTTTTGGGCGGGAGGGGGGTGAGCTCTAAAGGCATGGGGAATCTTGTGATGTATGGTAAGATGAATGCAGCATGTTATCACAAAATACTGGCAATTTGCATTCTTTTGCACGAAGGCTGCGCACGGGACGCTCTTGAACTTTCCAGCATAAAGATGGAAAAGGATATAAAAAGATATCCAAAGCCTTGAAAATGCCAGTCAGTGCTGTTCAATCACCTATTAAGAAGTGGAAATATTGGAGATCTCTTTATACCAAGCCAAGGTCAGTGAGACCAAGAAAGATTTCAGCCACAACTGCCAGCAGAATTGTTCGGAATACAAAGGAAAACCCACAGGTAACCTCAGGAGAAGTACAGGCTGCTCTGGAAAAAGACGTTGTTGTTGTTTCAATACAACGATACTTGAACAAAATGAGCTGCATGTTCGAGATGCCAGAAAGAAGCCTTTACTGTGCCAATGCCACAAAAAAGCCTGGCTACAATATGCCCGACAACACCTTGACATGTCTTACAGCTTCTGGTACACTGTAATTTGGAGTGACGAGACCAAAATAGAGCTTTATGGTCACAACCATAAGAGCTATGTTAGGAGAGGGGTCAACAAGGCCTATAGTGAGATGAATAACATCCCCACTGTGAAGCACGGTGGTGGCTCACTGATGTTTTTTTTTTGGGGGGGGGAGGGGGGGGAGCTCTAAAGGCATGGGGAATCTTGTGAAAATGTATGGTAAGATGAATGCAGCATGTTATCACAAAATACTGGCAATTTGCATTCTTTTGCACGAAGGCTGCGCATGGGACGCTCTTGAACTTTCCAGCATGAAAATGACCCTAAGCACTAGGCCAAGTTGAATCGTAAAGTGGTTACAGCAGAAAAGGTGAAGGTTGTGGAGTGGTCATCACAGTCTCCTAACCTTAATGTCATCGAGACACTCTGGGGAGATCTCAAACGTGCGGTTCATGCAAGGCGACCAAAGACTTTGCATGGCCTGGAGGCATTTTGCCAAGATGAATGGGCAGCTATACCACCTGCAAGAATTAGGGGCCTTATAGACAACTGTTACAAAAGACTGCACTTTGTCATTGGTGCTAAAGGGGGCAATACACAGTATTAAGAACTAAGGGTATACAAGCTGTTGATCAGGGCCATTTGGGTGATTTCTGTTATCATTATGATTCAAAAAGAAGCCAAACAACCATGTGATAATAAATGGCTTCATGTGATCACTATCGTTTAATAAAATACTTTTTTTTGCATGATCAGTCATATTTTCAAAATAAATGCCCACATTTTATAATTTCTGCCAGGGTATGCAAACTTTTGAGCACAACTGTAGATATATAAAATAATAATGTGAACCAGTTATTGAACATTATATATATATATATATATATATATATATATATATATATATACATGCATACACACACATACTTTTTAAATAAACTAGTTCACATAATTATTCAAATACTTGTGTGTAAAATAAACAAAAATCCACACAGTTACCTCATATTGACATATATTTTATTACATAACTTAAAAGACATATTTTTGATTTTTAAACAGTAAAGAAAAAAAGTGTCTGCATTGGGAATTGAGCCCAGTACAGTCTCTACCACAGACAGCAATATTAGCTCTGGTGCTATGCAAACTGCTAGGGTAGTTACATGTGGTTACAAATCACTTAACACTGCCTGATTCAAAGCTTCTACACCGGATTCTAATTAATATTCATTATGTTCTGTGTGGTATAGAGCTCATTACTTTTCCAGGCATAGACAATGCACTGAAATAGCCTGACTTCAAATAAACATAATTCCAGGAATTCAGCATCAATTTTAAAAATTAAATCATTTTTTTCCACATGCCTTTTTGCCCTGTATCTAATGGTGCTTAGAGGCCAATTTATACCAACAAAATAAACTATATTTCATGAAAGAGTGGCAATTAATTGAAAAAGTGATAGATTCGTTCATGAATGTAGATTAAGGCTTGTTATTTACCGTAGCGGTCTAACAACATGAGGTGGATAGTTAACTTAGGTGTTGATTATTAATTAAATTCATGATTATTTAAAAAAAAAAAAATCAAGATTCAAAAAAAAACTTACTGTCAAAGATCAGACTCTGCTGCTGCTGGTATCCACCCGCTATAAGGACGGTGGAAGAGGTGGCTTTGTCTACCAGGAAGCTGTTACATTTTTAGACATAATGATTTCCATAGGATGATAAAGGGTTCTCATATAGGTATATTGATGGATTGTACCTACCTGTTTAGCTTTGTCCTTTAGGATGATGAGCTGTGATTGGTTGAAGCTCTTTATTATCCCAAGGAAGTGCACATTTCTTATGAAGGTCTCTGTGTCCATACAGTGCAACTCCACAGTGGACCAGAAGGAACTGGCTTCCCCCAACTTCAAGATATCATCAGCAGAAGGAGCATATACACCCTCACACTCTACAAGGAGAAATGAATCATTGGAGCAAGATAGGTATTAAAATAAACACTGAAGTGTAATTGTTATAGTATGCTCATAGGAAGAACTTGACTTGATAATGGAAAAATATATTTAGGAAGTGTAAAATAAATAAACAGAGCTTTTAATGTTAACTGTTGTATTTAGTTTTAGACATTTTGTATTTGTTTTCAACAGGATTATAAACCTGAGAGGAATGTGAGGAAACATGGGTTCAGATAATATTTAGTTCTATATAAAGTCTGTGAAAAGCCACTTTATTATAATAATTATTATTATTTATCTTTATTTATAAAGCTCCAGCATTTTAGTGCTTTTTACAAAGTAAAGTACAGTGGGTTCAATCAGCAAATTACAAAGGTATAGAGAAATTCTAATGTAAGTAGAGATACAAGTACAGGTACCATAGTTGAGGTCCCTGCTCCGAAGAGCTTACAAACTAGAAGGTAATTGTGGGGTGATTAAGGCAGATGGCTGGCGCAAGTGGAACTTGTTGTTTGCTACACTGTAGACTGTGTGTGAGTAATTTGTTTTTGAGACAGTAATATGGTGGTTAGGATTCAGTGCTTTCACTGCTGCGACCTGGGTTTGATTCCAGTCAGGGGACCAAGAGGGCACACTACCATAAAGCCAAGCATTCAGATGCCCAATCTGGTATTTAATGATTACATTTGATTTTGCTATTTTTTGTGTCCCCGGTTCATATAGTGGGGAAGTAGGGAACAGAGCCATGGTAAAGATAACTGGATAAGATTGAAATAGACACCACTTCCTTGCACCTCACTGGCCCAGAAGTAGACCCCTTGCATCATTCACAGCAACAATAGCTCTCCAAAAATATAAATGCCCCTCTCTCATAAACAACTTCCATCGTGTATCATGGATCAAATTTTTTTTTATACTTAAAAACTAGTTTCCGCCTTCCAGATGCCTTCTGCAACATGCTACTGAGAAGTGGTCTCAGATAGGCTAGAATACTACACTGCACATCTAGCCCTACAGAGTCTGTGTCTGCACACACGGCAGTGGACAGAGAGCTTTTAAATACTTATTCATAAAATAAAGTACGTAAAAATAGATAAAGAGATACACAGGTATATTATATGCCTAGTAAAATACAGAAAACTTCCATATCCCTTTAACTAAATTAATTCACAACCTCTTTCCACTCAATGGAGATGGCTACAGTGGACCCTTGGTTCTCATCGTCCTTGAAAGTCGTCATTTTTGGAACTCAACGCGTCTCTCTCTGAAAAATAAATGCCTTAGAACTCGACACTTGCTTGGTAGTCGGAAGTCAACGAGCTTGAGAAACCCTGCATCCTGTCTTTTAGGATTTCAATAAAGTTCTGTACTGTGGCGTAGTGTAGTTAGTGCCGACAAGAGCCCAAGAGCAGTCTGTGCCTGCAAGAATCAAACTGCAGCCTATGTCCACAAGGGCCCAAGTGTGCCTATAAGAATCAAAGTTCAGCACGTGCCTATAAGGACCAAAAATGTAGCCTGTGCTTATAAGGACCAAAGTGCAGCCTGTGCCTATAAGGACCAAAGTGTAGCCTGTGCTTATAAGGACCAAAGTGCTGCCTGTGCCTACAAGAACCAAAATGCAGTCTATGATTATAGGAGCCAAAATGTAGCTTCCAAGCAATAACCTTTCTCCTCCTCTACATCGCCATCATCTCATTGGGCCCTCAAGTCCTCTCAGTACAGTTAAAGTGAAGTTAAATTCTATGTTATTTAAATATAATTATACTTTTTTATTTATGTCTGTTTAGTTTTAAGGTTTGGTATAAAAAAAACAAGACCATCAGTTCAAAATAAAATGTCATATTTCAGCAGACGGTATGGATTATTTCAAATGCGACCTTAGAACTCAACCTTTTTGGAACTCTACCCGCCATCTGGAATTGATTAACGACAAGAACCGAGGTACCAGTGTATATAATAGTCTATATGCCTCAGAAATATATTGTTAATTAATTTTTTACAATTAATCTTCCCATCTGCACTTTCTTAATAAATACAGAAAGGACACATGCACCACTGAAACATTTGCGTTTAGATTTATCTGCCAAATTCCATGACAAATCTCCAACACAAGAAGGTCATTTAAGATCCAAATACTTTAGGCCACTTTATATCTGAAAAGACATTTGTTCAGGCCAAGTCAGACAATGAGTCTTTTGAGTATGGTGCAGAAAAGAGAGAAATGTCGCCATTATGCGGTTTGCGTAACAGGTACGAGGCAGGAGGGAGACATTTACCTGCTGGCTGATCAGGCGTGGAGATATTGGCAGAGGATGATCGGACCGTGTGAAATAAAACTGATAACATCCCCGGACTCACTGGAATCCCTGCAGCCTCCGATACCATCTGCAACACGGTATTCTGGGACTTTCAGAGGGGTCAAGTGAGGAAATAAGAGATTAGGGTCAGTATGGGTCAGGAGAGGATATTCACTGATCAAATCATGACATGCAGAGGACACTGTAGTCCAAAAAAAAAATTTAAATTGTATTTACACCTTACAAAAAAGTATTATTGCATGAAAAATAAGTGTATATAGTGTAGAAAAAGTACATTAAATTGAGCCATAATGGGATTTTTCTCTGCTCCTCTGGAAAACAAAGAATGTTATGGAGCCTGCTCTGCAAGAAATTGTGAATGTATCCCCATTCAAATCAATATGATCAGATAAGAAAACACAATTAACATCCTCTCCATTGTGGTATAAGATAAAGGGCAGATCAAACACATTGTTTTTTATGTTATATTTATTTATGTTTTCGCATGGGCATATTTAGGTTTTATGCTGGCCCAGGCCGTTCAGATTTTTGCGCCACCCACCATGCCCCACTTGTAGCTCCTCTTTTCGCTTTTCTAGGTGGGGCTTTTTCAGGAAGTTTATGCTTAAATTGCATAATTTTCTATTTTCAATAATCTAACAATTTCATTCAAGCTTATTGCAATTATATTTATATGTGTCCATTTATAGAATCCCCTTCTGGATGAGCTATACCATGAAGGGTCACCTAAGATGGACAAGTCATAGCAGATAAGTCAGACAAATTGCAGTCCACTGGAGAAAGAATTGATAACCCACTCCAGTAATCTCGCCAAGATCACCTTATGGATAAGCATGACCAGAGACATAACAATAGATGTGCCTGGCTTGATGTTGTCCATAAGATCACGGAGTGTCGGACACGACTAAATGACACAACATTTATATTACGCTACAAATGTCCCCACTCTGGTTTTTATAAAATGAAGGAAGTTTAAGCCCTAAATTATGAGGCACAATTTGAACTTGCTATTTATTTATCAATCAGTCTCATTGATACACTTTTCCATTTGAATGCTATGAAATAAATTAAATTTAACTTAGATTGAACTAGCAACTTATTTAGGATCACTGTAGTTTGGTAAAATCTTCACTTGTTTTGTGTATACATTTTATATGACAATTACATAGAAAAGGATACAAATAATTAACTAACCCTATTTAAAGCATGTATGAAAACAAAATAAATAAAGAGTCCCGTTAATTTTTAAAAAAAGAATCCAAAACCTGAAGTTAATATATGTTTATTAAACATTTTATTCAATAGGAAACCTGTATGAATTTTAACACACGATATTTATAGCTTGTGTGTAGTTAATAAGAGATTAAAACAGTCACCTTTTGTAGGATCGCCATAAACTCTTCTCTTGACAGAAGAATCCAAAATGGCGCCATGTCCTGTGCTGTCTCAGATGTCCAGTTTAATGGGTCTCTAAGAACATGCAAACATATTAATGTACATATACCAAATAACTTAATACTCTCTTCTTGTTCTTTCCATAGCTGTCTATTTTCTCTTTTACCTTGACAGTGTCTCTCCATGTGTTGGATGTCTCTATCTTCACTGCATATGGGTCTCTCTCTTGCTTTGATGTCTCTCTATGCCTTTTCACTTTTCATTTTGTTCATACTCTCTAATTTCGCTGGATTTCTCTCTCTTTCACTTGATGTCTCACTCCATTCACTACAATTCTCCCTTCCGTCACTGATCTCTCTCTTTCCGCACTAGAAATCTCCCTTCTTTCATTGTATTTCTCCCTTTCTTCAGTTGATCTCTCTCTTCCTTCACATGATCTTTCTCCTCTCACTAGATCTCTTCCTTCCTTCAATGGATCTCTCAATCTCTTCCTTCACTTGATATGCCTCTCTAACTTCCTTCACTGGATATGATTATCTCCCTTCCCTCGTTGGATATTTCTCTCACTTTCTCTTTTACTCCACTGGATCTCTTTCTTTATATACCTCTCTCTCTTTCCTAACAGTATATCTCACTGAATTGCTCTCTTTTACCTCACTAGATCTTTCCCTTCTCTAACTATTTGTCTCTCTCTCATCCCTCACTGTATGTCTCTCTGATTCTCTCTCTCTTACCTCACAGGATATCTCTCTTCTCTAATTATATGTATCTCTTCCTTCGCTAGATGTCTCTCTTTTTTTTCCCTCATGAGATCTCTCATCTCTAACTATATGTCTCTCTGCCTCTTCCCTCACTGGTTGCCTATCTCTCTTCCTTCATTAGATGTCTCTCTGTTCCTTCACTGGATGTCTCTCTTCACTACCTCTCTACTATCAGACCCTCTCTATGAATGTACTCCAGTAGTTCTCTTCAACAATCTAACAAGTATTACAAACTCTAATTACACCTCAGTATATATACTCTTGTCCATAGAAGATAGACAAGTCTTCACCAAGAGGCCCCAACTGTTGGCCATGGGCTCATGGCTCTGTTATTAGACTGGGCCCACTTTCTCCAGCAGATGGCACTAAATGCACATATATAGGCAGGTAAATACTCAAAAAATACCATATCCTCCTTTACATAATTAAATATTATGTATAATTATATTTGAAGTGTTCTTATCCAGAGTTAGAGCTTCGAAGTAGTGACCAATTGCATTCAGGGCATCACAGAGAGAGGTGACAGAATCCTCCCTACCCATAATACTCCAGGATCCTGGATTTAATTTCCATGTTTTGTTCATGGCTGAGGTTGGCACAGGATTTGAATTGATTTAAAGCTGTAGCCATGACATCTCTGGCAATTCCGCTCCGTATGATGTCTAGAGACAAGTGGCAGATGAGGTTTCCAAGGAGGTCTAACTGATACACGTTAGGAACAGAGCTATTCTGCAAAAACAAGACAGGCATGGTACCATTCTGCAAACTACGACAAATATAGAGCCATTCTGCAAACCATGACAGAGATATAGAGACATTCTGCAAAACAAGACAGAGATATAGAGACATTCTGCAAAACAAGACAGAGATATAGAGACATTCTGCAAAACAAGACAGAGATATAGAGACATTCTGCAAAACAAGACAAATATAGAGATATTCTGCAAACCAAGGCAGAGATATAGAGACATTCTGCAAAACAAGACAAATATAGAGATATTCTGCAAACCAAGACAGAGATATAGAGACATTCTGCAAAACAAGTCAGAGATATAGAGACATTCTGCAAAACAAGACAGGCATAGTACCATTCTGCAAACCACGACAAATATAGAGCCATTCTGCAAACCAAGACAGAGATATAGAGACATTCCGCAAACCACGACAAATATAGAGCCATTCTGCAAACCAAGACAGAGATATAGAGACATGCTGCAAAACAAGACATATATAGAGCCATTCTGCAAACCAAGACAGAGATATAGAGACATTCTGCAAACCACGACAAATATCGAGATATTCTGCAAACCAAGACAGAGATATAGAGACATTCTGCAAAACAAGACAGAGATATAGAGACATTCTGCAAACCACGACAAATATAGAGCATTCTGCAAAACAAGACAGAGATATAGAGACATGCTGCAAAACAAGACAAATATAGAGCCATTCTGCAAACCACGACAGAGATATAGAGACATTCTGCAAACCACGACAAATATAGAGCCATTCTGCAAACCAAGACAGAGATATAGAGACATTCTGCAAAACAAGACAAATATAGAGACATTCTGCAAACCAAGACAGAGATATAGAGACATTCTGCAAAACAAGACAAATATAGAGACATTCTGCAAACCAAGACAGAGATATAGAGACATTCTGCAAAACAAGACAAATATAGAGACATTCTGCAAACCAAGACAGAGATATAGAGACATTCTGCAAAACAAGACAAATATAGAGCCATTCTGCAAACCACGACAGAGATATAGAGACATTCTGCAAACCACTACAAATATAGAGCCATTCTGCAAACCAAGACAGAGATATAGAGACATTCTGCAAAACAAGACAAATATAGAGACATTCTGCAAACCAAGACAGAGATATAGAGACATTCTGCAAAACAAGACAAATATAGAGCCATTCTGCAAACCAAGACAGAAATATAGAGACATTCTTCAAACCACGACAAATATAGAGCCATTCTGCAAACCAAGACAGAGATATAGAGACATTCTGCAAACCACGACAAATATAGAGCCATTCTACAAACCAAGACAGAGATATAGAGACATTCTGCAAACCACGACAAATATAGAGCCATTCTCCAACCAAGACAGAGATATAGAGACATTCTGCAAAACAAGACAAATATAGAGATATTCTGCAAACCAAGACAGAGATATAGAGACATTCTGCAAAACAAGACAAATATAGAGACATTCTGCAAAACAAGTCAGAGATATAGAGACATTCTGCAAAACAAGACAAATATAGAGACATTCTGCAAAACAAGACAGGCATAGTACCATTCTGCAAACCACGACAAATATAGAGCCATTCTGCAAACCAAGACAGAGATATAGAGACATGCTGCAAAACAAGACAAATATAGAGACATTCTGCAAAACAAGACAAATATAGAGACATTCTGCAAAACAAGACAAATATAGAGACATTCTGCAAAACAAGACAGGCATAGTACCATTCTGCAAACCACGACAAATATAGAGCCATTCTGCAAACCAAGGCAGAGATATAGAGACATTCTGCAAACCACGACAAATATAGAGACATTCTACAAACCAAGACAGAGATATAGAGACATTCTGCAAAACAAGTCAGAGATATAGAGACATTCTGGAAAACAAGACAGGCATAGTACCATTCTGCAAACCACGACAAATATAGAGCCATTCTGCAAACCAAGACAGAGATATAGAGCCATTCTGCAAACCAAGACAAATATAGAGACATTCTGCAAACCAAGACAGAGATATAGAGACATTCTGCAAACCACGACAAATATAGAGCATTCTGCAAACCAAGACAGAGATATAGAGACATTCTGCAAAACAAGACAGAGATATACAGACATTCTGCAAAACAAGACAGAGATATAGAGACATTCTGCAAAACAAGTCAGAGATATAGAGACATTCTGCAAAACAAGTCAGAGATATAGAGACATTCTGCAAAACAAGTCAGAGATATAGAGACATTCTGCAAACCAAGACAGAGATATAGAGACATTCTGCAAAACAAGACAAATATAGAGCCATTCTGCAAACCAAGACAGAGATATAGAGCCATTCTGCAAAACAAGACAAATATAGAGGCATTCTGCAAAACAAGTCAGAGATATAGAGACATTCTGCAAAACAAGACAGGCATAGTACCATTCTGCAAACCACGACAAATATAGAGCCATTCTGCAAAACAAGACAGAGATATAGAGACATGCTGCAAAACAAGACAAATATAGAGCCATTCTGCAAACCAAGAAAGAGATATAGAGACATTCTGCAAACCACGACATATATAGAGCCATTCTGCAAAACAAGACAGAGATATAGAGACATTCTGCAAAACAAGACAAATATAGAGATATTCTGCAAAACAAGACAGAGATATAGAGCCATTCTGCAAACCAAGACAGAGATATAGAGACATGCTGCAAAACAAGGCAAATATAGAGCCATTCTGCAAAACAAGACAGAGATATAGAGACATTCTGCAAAACAAGACAAATATAGAGCCATTCTGCAAAACAAGACAGAGATATAGAGACATTCTGCAAAACAAGACAAATATAGAGCCATTCTGCAAACCAAGACAGAGATATAGAGACATTCTGCAAAACAAGACAAATATAGAGCCATTCTGCAAAACAAGACAGAGATATAGAGACATTCTGCAAAACAAGACAAATATAGAGATATTCTGCAAAACAAGACAGAGATATAGAGGCATTCTGCAAACCAAGACAAATATAGAGATATTCTGCAAAACAAGACAAATATAGAGCCATTCTGCAAACCAAGACAGAGATATAGAGACATTCTGCAAAACAAGACAGGCATAGTACCATTCTGCAAACCACGACAAATATAGAGCCATTCTGCAAACCAAGACAGAGATATAGAGGCATTCTGCAAACCACAACAAATATAGAGACATTCTGCAAAACGTGACAGAGATAGAGAGACATTCTGCAAAACAAGACAAATATAGAGGCATTCTGCAAAACAGGACCGATACAGAGACATTCTGCAGAACAAGACAGAGATATAGAGACATTCTGCAAAACAAGACAGATACAGAGTCATTCTGCAAAACAAGACAGAGATATACCTACATTCTGCAAAACAAGACACATACAGAGACATTCTGCAAACCAAGACATATATAGAGTCATTCTGCAAAACGAGAATGCAATATAAATATATTTTGCAAAACAAAACAGATATAGAGACATTCTGTAGGAAATGTCTAAAAAAGAAATAGAAAATCTAAATAAACATAACATCCTGTAAAGTTATAATAATCATCAGGTAACGTTAGCTGTCAAAACTTAGTGTCATATATAGTTAGGTCGGAATACTAATTATGTAAAGCAAGTTGTGCATAATCATCATCATATAAAGCTAGTTGTGAATACTCCATGAGGTCGCTCCTCTTAGGTCACAGATAATGTCCACTCTTTGTCCAACAAAAAACAGTGTTTCTGCCTGATGAAGCAGCCTGACAATACTGCGAAACACGTTGCAGGCCTGGTGTTGACATGTGAGGTGCTTCCTGGTACACAGACTGGTTTTCCATATATCCTGCCCAGAGGAGTCGGACCAGGTGTGGACGTTACCTGTGACCTAGGAGGAGTGACCATATGGAGTCCATTCTTTGATCACTAAGTTGTTTTTGTAATTACTCTTATTGCACATTTATATCTATTGGGGTATTTGTGCTGTATGAGTATATTTAGTAATATATTTGTAACCTTAGAAAAATAAAGGATACAGCTTCTACTCTATGAGGGGCACCCTCTTTTGAGTCTGTTAATTTTCTAGATTTGTCTATTTGTAATCATTGGACTTGAATCCCTTGAAGAGGTGGAGCCTCCATGTTTGACATATCCTTTTTCCATTTTAATAATGTTACTATTAGTTGGTGTTTGATCTTCCCTGGCTAATAGCCTCCCTATATTTATATAGTGTTATAATTGCAGTTAATGATCTCTTTCGACTGTAGACATGTCTGTGCTGTGGAATATTTTATATATTTATCACTTTCACTATTTACAATATAATGGTTAAAACATGTTTAATATATTTGACACTTTTATATATTAAAATTCTTACCAGACACTTATTTACTTTTTGAATTACAATTTCTTTCTTGGTGGTATTAAAGATCAGATGGTCCAGATTGGTCGTTCTGAGACTCATTAATAAGGGTCCACAAGGCAGAGAGGGGTAGGATGTAAAATACCCAGAACTGAAATTAAAGATATACGTATTTGTCAGTAGCCAAATTATGGAATATACATATGAAAATTGTAAAAAAAATGTTCTTTAAAAGGCCACTGTACTAGTCAAGTTGCATGATTTTTAAAGGGTCGCTGTAGTGCACTAGCAAGATGAGCTAGCTATATTAATTATGGATTGATCATTAATAAAATGTCTTATTAATAATATAGAATAGCAATGTTCAATATTAATTTCAAGGATTAGAGTATCTGTCTCCAGCTGAGTGCTTGTCTCCACCTTCAATGTTGTGATTTTGGCTGAGAGAAAAGTCGAAAGGGTCTCAGGAACAATCAGATATAAGAGAATAAACAATCATTTATAAAGCTCATTGCCAAGGGAAACATCAGCTAATGGAGATCATTGTGTTGATGGTAAACATTATGTATGAAAATTTAGCAGCTACCTGGTAGACAAAAAAAACACCCCTCACTTACCTTATAGTGGGTGTATACAAGCAGCAGCTTGGTCTGAACTTTAACAATATGTTTAATATTGCTTTTTTAAATCTATGAATAAGATCAATGCCTAATTAACACATCTAGCTTATGTACTTAAGGCACTACTACTGTAAACAATGTTTCAATTCAATGTGTTTAAAAAAAAGGATCTCCCCTCTTTTTCAGACCGTGGCACAGACTGCTGCTGCCTATTTACTGTACAGCTTTACTGGCAGAATCTTGGAGATTTTTTGCACTTAATGCAAAAGTCTGGAAAAGATAGAATGGGCTCCAGCTAGAACTGGGGAAAACGGTCAGTTTTTTATTGTAAGAAATATTAACTTTCTTTCTCATCATTATAAATTGAAAAGATATATATTGAACTTTATTACTTAAGTCATGGAAGATGGATAATCATAGAACAAGAAATAAGAAAAGGGAGAAAAGAATTAAACTCTTGTGAAATATGTAAAGAGATATTTAATTGACCTGCTGTACGATTTCTGCTTATAAGAATTAAATTAAAAAAATAGCTTTCAGTATTCAAGGACATCTAAAATGAGAAAAAATATCTGAGAGAACCAGAAGGACGGACAGAGTATGTAAAAGAACAATAAAAATAATTTTATAAATCCTCCCAATAAAAAGGATAACGTGCCAATATATAGCAAATATGAAATCGATCTGGAATAGAAGGTCTGCTAATAGACCACAATAGGTGCAGCCCCACTCCATCCCTTCCTTGTATGCTTATTATGTTTTTTTTTCTAAGTTCCGTGTCTCATATTTTTTTTTCGTAAGTCTGTAAATTTTGCGAGGACCGCAGTTGCTGGCAAGGAGCGCCTTTGGCGCTCAATGCCAGCAACTGAGACCCTCACTTCGTGAGGGACTCAGTTGCTGGCAAGGAGTGCCTTTGGCGCTCCTTGCCAGCAGGGCCGCAGGCTCGCTATGCCCGCTGCGTTAGCAACAACCCGCTTGCTCACAACTATATATGTGATATATATGTGTGTGGGTGTATATTGAAAATGTTTAGTGTCTAATAGTATAAATGTGACACCTACCTCCTTCACCCATTCATAAGCAGGCAGGTTTCAATTATAACTACCAGCCTGTCTTGCAGAAATGTAAACACCCTTCTCACACACACAACCTTCACCAAAATATCATGGATGCCTCCAGGCACCAGCAGAGGCATTAATATATTTTTCTAATTAAAAATGATCTCTATGAATTTTTGCCACCTAATAATGTCCTTAGTTGGATTCAGCTTTTACATGTGTTTTTTTTTTTTCATTTTTTTACGATTGCTTAGATATAATATGACATCCAGCAGTCTGCTCTCATACACTCACAGCAGGGCCCAGGCTCTGTATTCATGTCTCAGCCCCTGGGGGGTATTATATGACCCAGGTGGCAGTATAATTTACTCCTCAGTCACCACTATAGTTATGATCAAAGCAGCCCCTCATTTCTTGCCTGCAGAGGAGCTGAGCGATACTCTCACATGTCTTATTTCCCAGGGATGTAATGCAACGGAAATTAATTTGTAAGAAACCCTTTGAAGATCCAAACTTACGGTAGAACAGCGAGCAAGAACGGAGGAATGGTGGCTCGAGACACCTTCCAGTACTTCCAAGCCAGACAGTTTATCTGAAATATCAAATAGTATATTTTAATTAAAAACAAGTCAGAAACTATTATGATGGAAGTCATGAGGAGCCAGTTCCTTTTAGCGATTAAAGGGACCCTGTCTCTCCAAAATCAAGCTGTTTTTTAAGTTATTCATAAAGATTAGAAGAAAAAAAATGATGCATTGTACTAGCTTTTATTTGCTAAAGTAAATAATTCCATAGATATTCAGGATTGTTTGTGCTGCATGCTTATCACAAATACTATTTAGTTGCTCAGATGTGATATTAACTATCATACTGGTTTTGCACCCACATAAACAAACAGGCATAGCCTAACCCCAATATTATCATGGGCTTATCAAGTGCTCATTAATTAGCATTTGGACCTGCTCATTAATATAATGCTACAACACAAACATAGCTGAATTATTGTACAGAAAAACAGCTACTACAACGTATAGACACTCAGTAATGTGCTTTCAGATGAAACAATTTAAACTCCCTAAATTCAGACTGTCTCTGTTTTCTCATTCAGTTCTGTCTCTCTCAGCTCTCTTAGTTCTTTGTTTTGTCTGTCTCTCTCAGTACTCTCTGTCTGTCTAAATTCTGCATTCACTCTGCTCTCATTAATCTGGTCTAGACTGCTCACTAAAGTCTCTCTTGATCAGCTCAGTCTCTCTCTGCTCTTTCTTTCTGCACTCTCAAATCTGTCTATATCAGTTCTGCTTACCCCTGCTGTCTATTTCTCTCTTAATTCTGTCTCTCCCGGTTGTGTCTCTCTCCATTCTGATTTGATATGGTCCCTACATTCTAGTCTTTTCCCTTCTGTCTCATTCTGTCCTCTCTAAAAAAATGTCTCTGTCTCTCTGATCACTCATCTCAGACTGTTTCTGCTACCTCTTCTGCTCTCTCATGTCTTCCCGACCCTACACTACCTCAGTTCTATTTTCCTGATCTCTGTATCTCTCTTAATACTGTCTCTCTCTCTGCTTGTGTCTTTGTCCACTCTATCAGTTCTATCTGTCTGCTCTCTCATTTGCGACCTTGTATGCTGTCTAAACTCTGTACCTCTCTGTTCTGCCTTAGTCTCCTCTCTCTGTTATTATCTTCTCTGCTCGCTCTGTCTCAGTTCTGCCATCTCTCTGTTCTCACAAACATGGCCTTCTCTGCTCTCTAATATCTGCCTCTTTCTACTCATCCTTTCCCTCTCTTTCCATTAAGTCTGTTTCTTTTCTTTCTCCTCCTGCCCTTACACTTCTTTCTGACTGCTCTCTCTCTCAGCTCTATCTCTCCCTGTACTTTGTCTCTCTGCGTACTTTCCTTCTTGGCTGTTTCTTCCCATACCCCATCTCTCTTTGTCACTCTTTAATATCTATGTCTCTCTGCTCCCTCAGTTCAGACTGTCTCTGCTCTATCTCTCCCTGCTCTCTATCTCTCTTACTTCTGCCTGTCTCTGCTTTCTCTCTCAGTTGTATCTCTATCCACTCTCCCAGTTCTAAGTCTCTCCCTCTCAGTCTCTCTTTACTCTCTTTATCTATCCTCAGTTCAGGTCGTCCTTGCTTTATCTCCGTCCTCTCTCTCCCTGCGCTCTATCTCTCTTACTTATGCCTGTCTCTGCTTTCCCTGTCCACTCTCTTAGTTATCTCAGCCTCTCTCTCCCTCTCAGTCTCTCTCTATCTGTCCTCAGTTCAGGTCGTCCTTGCTTTATCTCTGTTCTCTCTATCTCTCTTAGTTCTGCCTGACTCTGCTTTCGCTCTTAGTTATATCTCTGTCCACTCTCTCAGTTATCTCAGCCTCTCTCTCCCTCTCAGTCTCTCTCTATCTGTCCTCAGTTCAGGTCGTCCTTGGTTTATCTCTGATCTCTCTCTCTCCGTGCTCTCCATCTCTCTTAGTTCTGCCTGACTCTGCTTTTGCTCTTAGTTATATCTCTGTCCACTCTCTCGGTTATCTCAGCCTCTCTCTCTTTCCTCTCTCTATCTGTCCTCAGTTCAGGTCGTCCTTGGTTTATCTCTGATCTCTCTCTCTCCGTGCTCTCTACCTCTCTTAGTTCTGCCTGACTCTGCTTTCGCTCTTAGTTATATCTCTGTCCACTCTCTCAGTTCTCGGCCTCTCTTTACTCCCTCTTTATCTCTTTACTCTCTCTGTGTATCTGTTCCTCAGTTCAGTTCCTTGCTTTATTTCAGTTTTATCTCTCCCTGCTCTCTATCTCTCTTACTTATGTCTTTGCTTTCCCTATCTACTTTCAGTTCTCAGCCTCTCTCTCTCTCTTTATCTATATGCTCTTCAGTTCAGATTGTTCTTGCTTTATCTCAGCTTTATCTCTCCGTGCTCTCTATCTTTCTTACTTATGCCTGTCTCTGCTTCCTCTCTCAGTTGTATCTCTTTCCACTCTCCCTCTCAGTCTCTCTTTACTCTCTCTATCTATCCTCAGTTCAGGTCGTCCTTGCTTTATCTCTATTCTCTCTCTATGCTCTCTATCTCTCTTAGTTCTGCCTGACTCTGCTTTCTCTCTTAGTTGTATCTCTCCCTGCGCTATATCTCTCTTACTTATGTCTCTGCTTTCCCTGTCCACCTTCTCAGTTCTCGGCCTCTCTCTCTCTCAGTCTCTCTTTACTCTATCTATCTGTTCTTCAATTCAGGTTGTCCTTGCTTTATCTCAGTTTTATCTCTCCCTTCTCTCTATCTCTCTTACTTCTGCCTGTCTCTGCTTCCTCTCTTAGCTGTATCTCTGTCCACTCTCCACTTTCTATATCTATCTTCTCACTAAGTCCAGGCTGTGCGTTCCAGATATGGATCCAATGGACACACTGTCTATTATCAACATTACCTGGTATGGAGAGAGCAGCAGGATGTTCTTCTCCAAGAGTTTGTAATGGTTGAGGAAGCTGGGCTTGCTCATACTATCTATTTGCTCACACGTGATCCCTTTCACCAGCTGCCCTGTACTGAAAAACAATAGTATTAGTTAACCCTTTTATGTCTGGCACTAAAAATGCCTCTCTCCAATGGTTCACTATCAACTGAGTCTAGCTCTTGTTGTTCTAACGTTGTCTGCTGCTCTACGTTTAAAAGACCAAGATCATGGCAAACAACAATCTCAATTCCTGGCAAATAGATGGAGATGAAGTGGATAAAGTGATGGATTTTATTTTTCTGAGCTCCAAGATCTCAACAGATGGTGACTGCAGCCATTGAATTAAAAGATGTTTGCTTCCGGGGAGGAAAACTATGGCAAGTCCGGATAAGCTATTATTATTGTTATCGTTTATTTATAACGCGCCGACATGTTTCAGAGTAAAATGTGGTTTGTGGGTATGTTTTTTGCTACAACAATAAGGCAGAGTCATATGCCATAAGACCATATGAAACATGGTGGTACACTATGGCCCTATGTTTTGGGACTATTCGCCCCACCACCCACCTGCCCACATTTCCCATGTGGCAATATAATTCCCCTACCCATTCTCCAATGGGGTGGTATTTCCTCTACGGTTGCACAATGCACCAGGATCAATGCCCTGGAAAGGGGTCCGTGGCAAAAGTAAAGATGTAACATTATCAACAAAGGACTGCATAGATAGAACTATGGTATTCCCAGTGGCTGAACCATAAGAAGGCTGAGTGTCGCAGAATTGATGACTTTGAGTTGTGGTGTTGGAGAAAACCACTTAGAGTCCTTTGGATTACAAGAAGACCCAGTCAATGAATATTTCAGGAAATCAAGACAAACTGTTCACTGAAAGGTTTGACCATGAGGCTAAAGCTCAAATATTTGGCCATATCATGAGAAGACAGGATTCCCTAGAGAAGACTCTGATGCTGGTAAAGATTAAAGGCCCACAAAGAATGGAACGGCAGAGGTGGAGACGGATAGATGGGGTAATTGAAGCAATGAACATGACCTTGCAGGAGTTCAGAGGTGAAGTGGCTTACAGATCTGCCTGGCGCGCTGCGGTGCATAGGCTGATGGAGAGTTGCACATGACTAAACAACTGTATGTGTCATTGTGTACAGTCAATAAGGGCTTAAGTGACCGTTGGGAAGGGTTATGTGATCTCTGTGTCTGTTAGACATTTGACAGTTATAGAATACTGCTTGATGCTGCAAGTACTGATTATGTTTATAACCTGATGTACACATGTTTTGTTGTTTTATCCAAGTTAGTGAAACCATATATTATTCTTCACTATCTACCATTGTCTCTTTGTGGAATGCTTAACCAACATGGACAATACCCTACCCCTTCCCATCTTGCGTAATTAATGTTCTCTTTGTTCCACAATGTTCTCTACACTCCAAATCCTTCTGAACTCTCATAATCTCATTCCCAGCCCACCTTCAGTGCTACTTCTTGTCATTAGCAACCTATACTAGAATAAATCCTCTCTTGCTGTCAACACTACACCTCCCTGATGACACGCATGCTCTGTCATTGACACCATATATATAATTTATTGGACTGAGTCACTCTACCTTAGAAGGTCCACCAATGATGTCTTGTGGGTCAGTAACTGATACAACAGCAGGGCCTGAAAGAGACATTCATTGCTTTTTAAGAGGTAACCACTAAATATCAAACAACAGTTTCTTATAAGTTTTATAAAACTGCCAATTGGTATTTTTATTATTTGCTGATGATTTAAAACTATTTAATTGCTCGTTCCTGGATATTGTAAACACATCAAAGAATATGTTCATTGTTGAATCACTTTGTGCTGCTGAAGATTTTGGCAATTAAGTAAAAAAACAGCTTGGCTCTGCAATACTGTAGATTCTACTTTATTGTAAGTGTGACACAAGCTCTAATGGTTCTAGTAAATTATTATTATTATTATTATTATCATCATTATTATTATCATTATTATTATTACAGTAGACTCTCAGTTAACCGAAGCTCAAGCAACCAGAACTCGAAAGGAACCAGAAAAAAAATTGAATACTGTACTTTAAATACAAATTTACAGGGTTCTAAAAAGTGCCAAGAGCCAGGTTGTCATATCACAAAATGCTTACAGGCACCTAGATGTCATCCACTGTACGTCTCTGTAATTCAGTGTTACCTGGAAGAAGACAGGCATGAGTGACTGAGCCAGTGCAGTGTTGGCGTTACATTCCCCGGGCATGAGTGACTGAGCCAGTGCAGTGTTGGGGTTACATTCCCTGAGCATGTGTGACTGAGCCAGGGCAGTGTTGGTGTTACATTCCCCGGGCATGAGTGACTGAGCCAGTGCAGTGTTGGGGTTACATTCCCCGAGCATGAGTGACTGAGCCAGGGCAGTGTTGGGGTTACATTCCCCGGGCATGAGTGACTGACACAGGCCAGTGTTGGGGTTACATTCCCCGTGCATGACTGACTGAGCCAGGCCAGTGTTGGGGTTACATTCCCTGGGCATGAGTGACTGACACAGGCCAGTGTTGGGGTTACATTCCCCGTGCATGACTGACTGAGCCAGGCCAGTGTTGGGGTTACATTCCCCGGGCATGACTGACTGAGCCAGTGCAGTGTTGGTGTTACATTCCCTGGGCATGAGTGACTGAGCCAGTGCAGTGTTGGGGTTACATTCCCTGGGCGTGAGTGACTGAGCCAGGGCAGTGTTGGCATTACATTCCCCGGGCATGAGGGACTGAGCCAGGGCAGTGTTGGGGTTACATTCCATGGGCATGAGTGACTGAGCCAGGGCAGTGTTGGGGTTACATTCCCCAGGCATGACTGACTGAGCCAGGGCAGTGTTGGGGTTACATTCCCCGGGCATGAGTGACTGAGCCAGGCCAGTGTTGGGGTTACATTCCCCGGGCATGAGTGACTGAGCCAGGGCAGTGTTGGTGTTACATTCCCTGGGCATGAGTGACTGAGCCAGGGCAGTGTTGGGGTTACATTCCCCGGGCATGAGTGACTGAGCCAGTGCAGTGTTGGGGTTACATTCCCCGGGCATGAGTGACTGAGCTAGGGCAGTGTTGGGGTTACATTCCCTGGGCATGAGTGACTGAGCCAGGGCAGTGTTGGGCTTACATTCCTTGGGCAGGAGTGACTGAGCCAGGGCAGTGTTGGCGCTACATTCCCTGGGCAGGAGTGACTGAGCCAGGGCAGTGTTGGTGTTACATTCCCCGGGCATGAGTGACCGAGCCAGGCCAGTGTTGGGGTTACATTCCCTGGGCATGAGTGACTGAGCCAGGGCAGCGTTGGGGTTACATTCCCCGGGCATGAGTGACTGAGCTAGGGCAGTGTTG
This sequence comes from Discoglossus pictus, assembly GCA_027410445.1. NCBI lineage: Eukaryota > Metazoa > Chordata > Amphibia > Anura > Alytidae > Discoglossus > Discoglossus pictus. The sequence continues at coordinate 86,541,083 of CM050172.1, forward strand.
GGCTTACATTCCTTGGGCAGGAGTGACTAAGCCAGGGCAGTGTTGGCGCTACATTCCCTGGGCAGGAGTGACTGAGCCATGGCAGTGTTGGCGTTACATTCCCTGGGCAGGAGTGACTGAGCCAGGGCAGTGTTGGTGTTACATTCCCCGGGCATGAGTGACTGAGCCAGGGCAGTGTTGGAGTTACATTTCCCGGGCATGAGTGACTGAGCCAGGGCAGTGTTTGGGTTACATTCCCCGGGCATGAGTGACTGAGCCAGGGCAGTGTTGGGGTTACATTCCCCGGGCATGAGTGACTGAGCCAGGGCAGTGTTGGTGTTACATTCCCCGGGGTCAGCACCGCACCTCCAGCCGAACATACCTGTGTGTAAGTGAGGAGTGAAAGCTGCTGCTGCAAGGACAGCCCTCACTGAAAAATATACTTAGCAGAGCATCCTATGTGCAGCTAATCTAGGCCTCTTTTAATAGTAGGTCTCAAGCAACTAGAAACTACATTTATTCAGCATCTACCAATGCCCGTGGGTGCCGGATAACTGAGAGTCTACTGTATTATTAATTATTATTATTAATAATAAATCATTATTAATGTGACACAGCAAAGGATCAGTTATTGCAGAATATAAAAATGCACATATAAATAAATATAACTGCAACTGGTTATAAATTAGCAAATTGGGTGAAAGTGTTAGATAAATGAGCATAAAGATTAGATATGTTAAGCATATTTTATATGACCTCCATCTCTCTAAGTCTTCTGTTGTTAGGACATTAAAGTGGCCCTTTAATATCATGTGCTCAATATATTTCAAACATTTTATTTTCAAACAGTTAAAGCTTCCTGAGTGCCTACAAAATAATTCAATATTCTTTTAACAGCTTTTTTGATATGTTTCAACCAAATTACCAAGAGAACTACTGGTTGGCAAAGCAACATTAAAGGGATACTGTAACTCAGGCACATTTTGAAATGTCGCATAATCATACTATCAAAGTATTATAATAATAAAAGACTTTCAATATAATCTCAATAAAATGACTTAAATGTTTGCTTTTAATAATTTCTCTGGGATATTGTAGTCATCCATCTTGTCCACTATGACCTACTCCTAACCCCACCCTCACTGCAGTATCATTGGCTGCTTGATATGTTATTTTAAGTGGAGGACACTAAACAACAGTACCACAGTGCACAGGCTCATACACAGATACATCATTTGCATTGGGGCAGATAACATATAACATACTTGGGCCAGTCACCTCAAATGACTCTCTATGAGACCCCTTCCCTCTACCAGTAAAGATAACCCTTTGCAAGTTTACAAACATTCCCACCTAAATAAAATTTTACCTTCTTCCTGACCATTGCTATTCCTTACATTCTTTCCCCAGGTTTCTGCCTCTTCCATTCCCTTTAGATTGTAAGTAGTGAGTTTCCTATCTTGTAGGGTGCTTTGTAAAAAAAGCACTTTCTACAAATATTCTAAGCTCAAAACAGGGCCCTCCATTTTCTTCAGTTGGTAATATTGTATTTTTCCCTGTTCTCTTCCCCTGTACAGCGCTACGGAATATGTTGGCGCGTTACAAATAAAAGTTAATAATAATAATAATTGTGCAATATTTACTTTTGGATAAGGACACTTCAAGGAACAAGGGCAAACGACCAGTGACCATGCACTGAGGGAGGAAAAGGAAGATGTCATAAAGTCAAACATGGACACCTACACTATAGCAGAAAATATACTAAACAATTAAAGTAAATACACTGAAATGTAACCAAATTATATTCAACCTTTTTATTAACATGGCACATTACTATGATGTGAAATTGTGCCTGCTTTACAGTATCCCTTTAAATCTTCACTGCCATAGGTCACCTTGCCCGAACACGTAATTACCTGACTTTTCCTCATCTCTTTCTCCTTTAAGGCTGCAACATCCACGTCCTTTTGTACCATTAGATGTGAGAGAGATATGTCTTTAAAAAGACCACCAGTCATGTCTGCCACGTCTGTCTGAAAATCTCCAGAAGACAGCACCTAATTAGGGGGAAAATAGCTAGCGAGGATGTGACTAAAGGAACTAGCACTTTATTACTTAACAGCTATAGAAAAACAACGATGAATAGAAGAAGAACACAGGTTTATTATCATTCCATAAGAACAACTAAATCAAAAGTACTTTTCCCTAAATGGAGTATCAATGACTACTGTAATAAAAAAAAAATCATATGTTTATGAAGTATGTACAAAAATAACAACTTTAGCAGCTGTGTAAGCCGTGGGCATAGGAACATTTGTAAGTATTACTCAGATGCCAGAGAGGCAAAAGAGCAGAAACCTGAATTTTCTGCATTAAGAAAATAATAAACCCATTACAAGGTCTGCTTCCTTCTGGCAGAATCTTACCATTGACTTGAATGGGGTACACACTTCCTGCAACCTGATTGGGTTTAATAATGCAGCAGCACCTGGGCAATCAGTAATACATGTAAACACAGAATTTATTGTATTTGATTTCTCAGGGAAAAATGCACATATTAAAAACATTCAGAGATTTTTACAGTGATGTGGTCCAAATTGCGCTGAGTTAAGTAGCCCTTTAAGTAGATGCTGTTTGTGCCAGAAGGATGTATGTTTGTGTCTTCCAAATGTATGCTGGCTTGGAGACTGAGTGGAGGGGTGTTCCTAGATCTTGTATTATCTATCCAGGAGAAGAAGGAGGGATATGTTAACCGAGTTGTGGATTCAGATACGATTTTTAGTTTGTTGTATCCTTCAGAAACATGTGAAGACTTTGATAAACTACAGTGGTCCTTTAAAGAGATACAGATTTTCTGTTCTTAATCTCTATTATTACATTACTAGAGAATTGCCCGTCAAAAAATGAAGGCAATGAAATTGTAAGGTAGCTAATGCTGTTTGGTGTATAATAATGAAATATATAATACATTAATAAATTAATCTAGTTTAGATATTTTGAAGCATTGTGTTGAAGAGCTGCAATCTGTTTTGATGTTGCTGCAGCATTAGTGGTGTGGAGCTGCTGTGTAAGCGTGCTGAATGTGTGCAGTGTAATACTGTGCGTGCGCGAGACTAAACCGTTAGCATAGTCGTGTACTTCGGCATTGGCGTAAAATGGCGGGTAATGTGTGGTATGCGTCTGTAGTGGAATATCCGTAGGTGTTTTGTGGTGTTTTGCGAGTTTCTTGTGGTGTTTTGCGTGTTTAGAGTGCTGTAGCCTCGTTTTGGTTTTGTTCGGCGGCCATTTTTTCTCTCGCTTAGCGATTTTTTTTAGTGTCTAAACTCTTTTATTTTGATTTAAATGAAGGTGTAAGTTGCTTTTTTGAGGTCCTGGATGGTTCCTCTTGCTGTAGGTAAGCTTTTTATGTGTGTGTTGTGTGTATTTATTGTGTTTTAAATGTTTTTATGTTCGCGGGTTGCGGACGATTTTTGCGAGGTCATAATGTGTGCTAACGTGTCTTGTATGGTGTTTGCGTGTGTAGCCTCGTTTTCGTTTTGTTCGGCGGCCATTTTTTCTGTCGCTTAGCAAATCTTTTAGTGTCTAAACTCTTTTATTTTGAGTGAAATCAAGGTGTAAGTTGATTTTTTGAGGTCCTGGATGCTCCCTCTTGCGGTAGGTAAGCTTTTTATGTATGTGCTGTGTGTATTTATTGTGTTTTGAATTTTGTAATGTTCGCAAGTTGCGTCCGAGTGTTGCAAGGTCGTAATGTGTGTTAACGTGTCTCGTATGTTGTTTGCGAGGTAAAGTTTGCGAGGGTCGTAGTTGGTGTGTCTTGTTGTTTGCGTTGCGACGTAAAGTTTGCGAGGGTCGCAGTTGCTGGCAATGCGTTCCATTCCAGCAACTGAGGCCCTCGCCCGCAGCCCTCGCTTTGCGAGGACCGCGGCTTGCTATCATCTTTAGCCACTAGAGGGAGCTGCTGATACTTCAATAGAGCTTCATGAATCAGCTGGTGCACTGTTAATTAGAAGGAGGTCCTGACAGCTAATTTTTCATGCAAATAAAAACTATTGTAATGTGCAAAAAACTGCTCTTTTAAATGTATGGAAAAAAAGTGAATTCAGTGTACTTTTAATATTTAAAACTATTAGTCTAGTTCTTCACAAGGATATCCAGATAATATCCCTATCCTTTAAGGAACGAAATACACACCTTTTCACAAGTTTATTTTAAATATATGAGTTGTAGTTATGGAGATCACATATTTCTATGCCCCTGACCCCAATTACCTTACTTAGGATGCCATCTTGCTGTGTTGGCGACAGTACTGATGCATGCTGGGAAAGTCCACCTTTCAAAGCCAAAAAAAGCTCCCGTGGGCTCATCTCATGAAATGACTGGGTGCTGATTCCAGAGACCAGCTCTCCAAGCTGGCTGATATTGGAAAATGTTAAGACCTTTTACAGAAATGTAAAAAAAAAAAAAAGCTTATTTAATCACTCAATAATCTGTATTAATATTTGATCAAAGTTGATTAGGATGTTTAATTTAAATGGATACGTAAACAATATTGGCTTTATTTTGAAGTTTATATTGCTTGGGATAAGCTTGTAAGTTTTCAATCTTGTGTTGGTGCTTTGGAAACAAGAAATATGTACTGTATTTTTCCGTGTGTAAGACGGTATTTCTTTTAAGTCTAAATTAGGGGGGTCGTCTTATACACCGAATGTTGCAATTAGATACCCTAGTCTGGTACTGTAATGCTGCATCTGGCCACTGGATTTAAGGCAGCAGAAAAGACACACGTATTGGAAATGCTTGTTCCAATTAGATTGCATTACACTGCAAGTATGCATACAAATGTGTATTTTATACGTTTTTATTGTATTACACATATATTTAAGGCACTTTCTGTCATGATTTTCACTGATTTACATTCCAGCTCAATATCCTTGTGATCACATCACTTATTACTCAGTCGAGATGTGCAATTGCATTTTTCTGGTTTAACACAGGATCACAGGGATATTGAGCTGGAATGGAAATCAGTGAAAATCATGGCAGAAAGTGCCCTTAAATATATGTGTAACACAAAAAAACTTACAAAATACACATTGTTATGCATACTTGCAGTATAATGCAATCTAATTGAAACCATTGCATTTTCCACTACGTGTGTCTTTTCCCCTGCCTTGAAACAGTGTCATCTAGTGGCCAGATGCAGCATTACATATATTTAAGGGCACTTTCTGTCATGATTTTCACTGTTTTCCATTCCAGCTCAATATCTTTGTGATCTGATCCCTGTGTAAACTGGAAAAATGCAACTGCACATCGCGAATGAATAATAAGAGATGTGCTCACAAGGATCTTGAGCTGCAATGGAAATCAGTGAAATCGTGACAGAAAGTGCCCTTAAATATATGTGTAACACAATAATAACTTATTAAATACACATTTGTATATTTATTTATTTATGAATTTTGGGCTCCAAAAATATTGGATGTCTTATACATCAGGGCATCTTATAGACAGAAAAATATGGTATGTTTGATTTTAAGCTCAAAGGCAGGGCCCTCTATTCTTTGCAATGTGTTAATTTTGTTTTTCCCTTTACTTAAGCCCTATATATTGCTACAGAATATGTTGGTGCATTGCAAATAAAGGATAATAATAATAATAATAAAATTGTGGTTTGAGATCTGCGGTTTGAGAAGTAATCACCTACTGATCCAGCCATAGAGAAATATGATGCATTTCATGGCTACATGACCACTGTAGTGATAATATAATAGAGTCTCATTTATTTATTTAGTAACTGCTTAACAATAAAATCAGTATTTATAGCTTTTATAACTTATATTTGAAATTTGGTGTTTCAGAAATTAGCAGAGGTGCGTTTATAACCCCTATTAAAATGTCCAGGGAGTGGGAAAGGATCTGCCCAGCTTCTTTTTGTTAATAATAAGAATAGATTGCAAAGTTTCTTATTTAGATTACTGTTTAATAATTGATACCTTTTCAGTATGGAGATATTTGCCAGTTAGGACCATAATTTGGCTATGTGTCCATCCCGATACTTGTTGAAGGGTCAGGATAGCCCCCTGTACAGCTTCTGGGGAAAGAGACTCTAGCTGGGAAAGTGTCAGGCCCACAACCGCATCCGACAAGGAGCCAATACTCTCATTCAGGGTCTGGTTTAACATGGCGATGTGAAGGAACTGAGACTTCAACTGTTAAGGAGCAATTTGTAAACAAAACATATTAAATATATTAAATATTAAATATATATTTATTAAACTGGGTGATATTTCCTATGTTATTGCACATATTCATCAATGTTAAAGGACCACTGTACAATGAAAAACAAAATATATGTGTGGAAACTTTGAGTCTGACTAATTATGCAGGGGAAATTTCAATAACCAAGTTTCTAATTACGAAAAAAAAAATGTTGATGCCTTTGCAGGATCCTGGGGGCATTTATGATACTTTGGTGGAAGTTGTGTGCAGAACAATACTTGCATTTCCTGAAGCAAGCAGCATTCTTTTGGGTCAGATGCAATTGAAACAAAGCTTACTGATCCCTCCTCGTTCTCTACCCCTCTACACTCTCTTTTGTGATAAATAAAAAAACACATCCTCATGATTGAGCTCTCAGGAAGTGATATATATAGCAAAGTCAAAATGGATCCAACTATTTATAAACATAGGCTTAAAACTTAGAGTTTTTTATGCCCGTGGTCTGTAATATTGTTTGTTACAGACATCACAATCAAGTGGCTTTTTCCTTGAAATAGAGGAGTCCCTTAAAATGTACCCCATTTGAGAAACTGGCACCATAACACACAGGAATTGAAGTTCGAAACACTATTTTTTTACTCACATTTTTAATTCTTAACCCAATTATATAAATACATTTTTATCAGAATACAATGAAAGAGATAAGTTATGTGCAACGTGAGACGTAAACCATTTGTTGACGGTTGGATGCGCGGCCGTGAATGTAATCAATTAGTCAAACCTGTAGTTACGGGTTTCGATGGAGCCAATGGCAACAGAGATCGTCAGAATTACGTCACTGAAAAATGGTGGTGGGATTTCAAAGTCTTACGGGTTTCAATTATGAGTTACAAATGGACCCACATCCCAGATATAATGCAATATTGATAAAGCCATAAATATGATATTCTATTACATGCGAGTTCCATTATATGTATTAACACATTGATTGCCAGGATCGATATAACACGGAAATTGCACATGAAATAAAGTATTTTTATTGCCGATTTGCGAGCTTGAGAATGTTGTGATATTCATTTTAATACCTAACATCAATTTCCCTTTTATTATTTGTACAGTAGTGTGTATATATTTGCATTTACAGTGCTACGGATTGGACTTTTAGCCCCTTGCGGGTCTTCTCTTGTACCCGTTTGCTTCTTGGCTCCATTTGTGGGTTACGGGCTTGAATGCCAGTGAATTTGTTGCAATTTAATAGCATGATTGTAAACATAACAGTTACGGGCTTGACAGATCAAAGCACTTGCGGGCGTGCAAGTCGAATTCTCACGTCCCGTAGGGTTTTCTTGCCCTACCGGCGGGTTGTTTTACGAAGCCAATTTAATAGCCGTAAGTCTTGCGGGCTACATTACGAGCTATGGTTCTACACATTAGGGGAATTTAATGTGGCTCTGTGTTCGGCTATATGCGCTCTCTTTTTTTTTTTTAGCAATTTGCTGTATTCTTCTGTTTGAAGCAAAGTTTTCCAGGATCATAGAGCAGAAAGAAGAAAGTCAGAAGAACACAAGAGCTTCTTTTTTTCTATCAAGTACAATTCAAGAGCTTTATCATTGTAGGATCTGAGAAAGGATTTTTGGACTGAGTGCATCGTGGATAAGTACTCTTTCAGCTTTTTTTTGCGGTGGCCCGATGAGGAAGCAAACGCGAACGTGCGCCTCGGCCACCATTATGTCCACCCTTGATGAAGTAATCCGAATGCACCCGGAAGTGCTGACTGGCAGGCATAACGGCAAACCACATAGATGCCTGGACTTGGGATAACAAATATAAGATAAGCAATACATAGTTGGACGTATTGATTTTTTTGGGGAATATTTTTGTCAAGATATCTGTATACATTACCCGATAAGTCCTAAATGTCTATATATAAATAACAATGCATATATTCTAATTAATTGTCAACCATCCTACTTGTGATATATGACTTATATATATTATTTATGTAAAATTAAAAAATGTATGCATATAGTTGTTGTTTATTGATTGTGTGTTTTACTTTGTCATGTTTTTTGATATACTAATAAAAAATAAAAAAAAGAATATTAATATTAGTATATAAAATTGTCAGAGGTGGACTAACTTTAATGTGATTTTTAATGTTTTAAACGTCGTTATTTAATTTTAATATGCTTAAATAAACTATTAATATTAATTAAATGTCTGTGAATTTATTATATAGCTGAGTAAATTATAGTTGAGCTTATGCTGCAAAAAGATGTATTTTTCTTGTTTTCTCCTATGAAATTCATCTCTAACATCTTAGAGGAATCTCTTTGCCTTAGAAAATATAAATTTAAAATATTATATCTACACTAAGGTTAATAATAACAAAATAATGAAGAAAAAAATCTAGAGGCTCTAATTGCAAAGGGTAGTTTTTCTTTGAAAAGTTAGTTTGACTTTTTGTATTTTGTCACAAAACTGTTTTGAATTAGAAACCTCTACAAAAACAGTGAGTATTATTTAAAAAAAAAAAAAAAAAAAAGTTGCTACAGTGGTTCTTTAACATTGAACAGGGACTAAAGGTTTAGTTTTGCCTTTTGTACGTCCGCGTGGAAGCCTCGCAGTTGGTTACACTTCATCATCTGGTGCAGTAAAGCTTTGGCCACAGTGGCATCAAGGTCTTGTGCGCCATCATAGAAGCAAACAAGCAGCCCCAGCCTGAGGATCATAGGAGATATAAAGGTGCAGGCAATGCAATTATTTTCTTAATATATTTAAAAGAAGATTCCTTAAACATTACTAAAGTTGTGTGTTGCATGTAAATTTTATTGAAACTAACAGGAGTTAGTCCACAGACAATACATACATAACCAACAGGAAGTGCACAGAGCATACGTACATAGCTAACAGGAAGTGCACCGAGCATACGTACATAGCTAACAGGAAGTGCACAGAGCATACGTACATAGCTAACAGGAAGTGCATAGAGCATATGTATATAACTAACAGGAAGTGCACAAACCATCACATATATAGTTGTGAGCAATACGGGTTGTTGCTAACGCTTGAAGGCTCACATAGCGAGCCCGCAGCAACTGCGGCCCTCGCTTTGCACTGGTGGAGATGAGCGTCATAGGCGCTAATTCCTACAACTCCGTACGACTTAGGCAGGGAGCCCCGGAGGCGGTCACTGCTCTGGTGGAGATGAGCGCCAAAGGCGCTCATCCCTACGACCCCGCACGACTTAGGCAGTGAGCGCCGCGGAACTACACATCAACACGATTTTTTGTCTCATAGAGAAAATCGACTAAGCGACAAGAAAAATGGTGGCTGAAAAAAACTAAAACGAAGCTACACGACCCCTAACCATGCAAAAAAACGCCAGGCACATAAGACTGCAAAGCGGGACCTCGAAAAAATAAACCCAAGGACGAAAAAATATGTAGTTAATGGCCGAACTGCGCACGTACAAAATCTACAATAACATAAATCAAAATAAAAAATAAATAAAAAAAACATCACACACAGCACGGGGGGTGGGACAGCCAGGACGTCTGGGAGTGAGGTTGCACGACAATTTAAACACAATTTGCCCTGTTTCGGAAATCGAAAATCACCTAAGCGACAAAAAAAATGGCGGATGAAAAAAAGTGAAACGAGGCTACACAAACCCTAACCAAGGAAAACACCGCCAGGCACACTTTTACCCAGGAACGTACAAGGTACAAAATGCACTATTAGGAAGTACGGAAAATGCTACAGACCTGCGTAACACATAGACAATCGCAGCCATTTCACAACACTAACTTGCAACTAATAACATTATCATTCTAAAATGGCGATGTACACAACTAAACAAACGCTTTGCCCTCAGGCACACAGCCTGTTTACACTGCACACTTGCCACATTGCTGACACTTACACCTCAGGTAAGCAACAGTCCAAATGTACATTGTATGCTGCAGCACAATACAAACAGATTGTTAGCTCTTCAGGATATTGATTGCTGCATATATAATTAGAAAAAGGTAAAGTATATTAATTTATTATTTAATGAATGAATTAATTAAATATTATAAAAAAAATATATATATATATAAAAACGGGATAGGCTTGCAATGAGCGCTGAAGGTGCACATTGCGAAACAGGCAATGAACGCCGAAGGCGCTCAGTGCGGGGCTCACAATGAGCGCTGATGGCATATATACACAATGAGCGCCGACGGTACTCAGAGGAGCAAAAGTACACGAGGGGAGATGCTTGCAATGAGCGCCAAAGGCGCTCAGCGCGGAGGTTGCAATGAGTGCCAAAGGTGCTCAGACGACCAAAAGTACACCAGGGTAGAGGCTCACAATGAGCACCAAAGGTGCTCAGCGCGAGGCTCGCAATGAGCGATGAAGGTACTCAGAGGACCAAAACACTTACATTGTGTGGCAAACAGCATTACCTGCCTTACAATTTTATGACCATCATTATTTGATGGGCAATTTGCTAGTATGTACAGTACATAACTAGCAGGAAGTGCATAGAGCATAGATACATAACTAATAGGAAGTGCATAGAGCATAGATACATAACTAATAGGAAGTGCAAACAGCATATGTACATAGCTAACAGGAAGTGCACACAGCATAAGTACACAACTAACAGGAAGTGCACACAGCATAAGTACACAACTAACAGGAAGTGCATAGAGCATATGTATATAACTAACAGGAAGTGCATATAGCATATGTACATAGCTAACAGGAAGTGCCCACAGCATTAGAAGATAACTAACAGGAAGTGAATACAGCATAGATACATAACTAATAGGAAGTGCAAACAGCATATGTACATAGCTAACAGGAAGTGCACACAGCATAAGTACACAACTAACAGGAAGTGCACACAGCATAAGTACACAACTAACAGGAAGTGCATAGAGCATATGTATATAACTAACAGGAAGTGCACATAGCTTATGTACATAACTAACAGAAAGTGCATAGAGCATATGTATATAACTAACAGGAAGTGCACATAGCTTATGTACATAACTAACAGAAAGTGCATAGAGCACAAGTACATCTCTGGATTTCATTGGTAAAAAAGTATGACTCATACAGCTATATTACTGCTCATTGGCTGACAGGGACAAACCCCCAGACCCAGATCAGTTAAACATTTCAATATATATTTCACCTTTGAGAGCTTCATTTAAAAAAAACACACCGTGATATATTATCAAATCTCGGTCTGTCCTGATAATAGTTTTTTATTCACAAAAACTAAATGTGAGAGGGGCAACTACTCAAGTTTCTTTCATATTTTAAAACATCCTAAGAGCACATAACGTATCTATATAAACGTTATTAAGCGTATACTTTGTCAGTTACTCATTGAAGATTTTGGAAAACGGAAGCTTCCAATTTAAGTTATTTTTTGTCACTGCTGAACTGATTGGATCAGCTTTCAACAGAACTGTAAAGAGATCTTATATGAATCTACTGTTCCTCCTATGCCTCCCAGGTTTCCAATAGTTTTAGGAACAAAGACAAAATGTCTGACATCAATAACGCAAAAATAAATTACATTTTACAAAAGTTAAAGCCTGTTTTTTTAAAACATTTTGCACATTATCAAGTCAAGTTCTTCAAAATACTATAAATATGATGCTGCAGTGGCGCTTTAGGTTACATATGCCATTCCAATGCACTTGCCTGTATATTGTTGAAATATTCCTCATATCAAAACCAGAAGAGTTAATTAGTTCCAAGAAAGCCCTTGCGAGGTCCGGTGTGATGTCATACACAGTATCTAGTTGCTTTGTGGCATTGTCATAACTTATAAACATCCTAATCTATGGGTGAAATAAAACAAAAGGAATAAGAGTATTATAAGACAAGTGAATACAGGCCTGCAAGTCATATAACTGAACATTCATAGCACAAAATACAGCATTAATTAATTGGGTGGGCAAAGTTATTTTGTCAGATTGAGGGATGATGGATTTATGGACTGCTTGTGTTGAAAAGAAATATTAAAGGACCACTGTACAGTTGAGTCTGACTAAACATGTTTAAAGAGAACTAAAGTCATAAAGCTAGAGAAAAAAAATGTTGATGCCTCTGCAGAACCCTGAAGGTATCCATGATACAGTGGGGGAAGTTGTGAGAGGGGTGTTTATATTTCTGGAGAGCTGTAGTTGCAAGCAAGAAGTTCGCTTCTGAGCCAAGGTATGGTGTCAATTTCAGTCTTATCCATTTATTTTAACAAAGGCACTCTGTTCCCTCTTCCCCACCCCTAGACCTGTTGATGTTAGGTTTGGTATTAGGATTAGAGTTGGAGGAAGGTTTGATGTTCGGGTTAAGGTTCATGTTAGTTTTACAGATAGTGTTGGTGTAACGTTTATGGTTACTGTTGGTGTAACATTTACGGTTACTGTTGGTGTAAGGTTTAGGGTTAGTTTGGGTGTAAGATTTAGGGTTAGTTTTGATGTTAGGATTAAGTCTGAGGTAAAGTTTGGTTGCACATGCCAGCAAGGTAATGCTTAAGATCCTACAAGCTCAGCTCCAACAACATATGATGTATAAGCCGGGTTCCACACACTCTCTCAAGATCCAGGTCTAAGAACGTGATGTAACAAAACACACAAAAAAGATTCCTATACTCAGAATCAGAATCTTAAAAAATTCAGATTTGCCCAAAAATGTTTTTATGTCCATGGCTAACATAGCTGTCTTTGTTCACAAGTGTCTATTTTCTTGAATTACAGTGGTCCTTTGAAGCTCAGCTGTGTTTACAGTCTAAAACAATGATAATTGAAAATAATATTTTCAACTTACTTCATTGACATTGATTTTCCTTATTTCTTCCAGTGGAAGGTGGACCATAAACCTTCCCAAAATCCACAGGTTCTCTGCAGTGACCCACGACGAGGACCCATTGATTTCTATGTTTGTGAAATATATAGAAAAAAGAATGAGCTGTTTTATTATGATATTGTTATTAGGGTGAAGCAAAAATTATTCAATATGTTTCTTTATTTAAAAAAAGGCCTAGATTCACTAAGCTGCTAAATTTTAGCAATGAAAGGTGTTGAAATGTTGAGTATAAACATAAAACCATCCTCCTGGCTGGTAAGGGTGGGTGTTAGGGTAACAGTTGTTCTTAGGGTAAGAGTTAGTGTTGGTTGTTAGCTTTAGGGATAAATATGGTTTTGAGATTAGGGGTATAGTTGTTGTTGTTGGATTTGGGGTTATGGTTAATGCTAGGCTTCAGGTTGGTGTTAGGCTTAGAATTGGTGTTAGTGCTTGGTTTGGTGTTAGGTTGGGGTAAGGGTTGGTATTAGATTTGGGATTAGAGTTGGTGTTAGGGTTGGGTTATCGTTCATGTTAGTTTTGCGCTTAGGTTGGTGTTAGGGTTGGGTTATGGTTCATGTTAGTTTTGCTCTTAGGTTGGTGTTAGGGTTGGGTTATGGTTCATGTTAGTTTTGTGCTTAAGTTGGTGTTAGGCTGAGGCTTGATGTTAGGATTAACCCTGGCATTTAGTTTGGTAATAGACCTATTGATGTTATGACTGGTATTAGGATTAGAGTTGGCGTTAAGGTCATGGTCCATGTTAGTTTTATAGTTAGGGTTGGTGTAAGGTTTACGGTTACTGTCGGTGTAAGGTTTAGGGTTGGAGTAAGGTTTAAGGTAAGGTTTAGGTTTTATGTTAGGATTAAGGCTGAGATGTTGATATTGGGTTTGGTATTAGGATTAGAGTTGGAGGATGGTTTGATGTTCGGGTTACGGTTCCTGTTAGTTTTACAGATAGTGTTGGTGTAAGGTTTACGGTTAGTGTTGGTGTAAGGTTTAGGGTTAGTTTTGGTGTATGGTTTAGGGTTATGTTTGATGTTAGGATTAAGGCTGAGGTAAACTTTGGTTGCACATGCCAGCAAGGTAATGCTTAAGATCCTACAAGCTTAACTAGCTGGGTTCCACAGACGAAGAGGCACAAGAGATCAAATTGTCAATATCCAATGGATAATAGAGAAAGCAAGAGAGTTCCAGAAATACATTTACTTAAGCTTCATAGACTATTCTAAAGCCTATGACTGTGTGGATCACAACAAAATGTGGCATGTTCTTAAAGAGATGGGAGTACCAGATTATCTCATCTGCCTCCTGAGGAATCTCCATGTGGACCTAGAAGCTACGATCAGAACTGAACATGGGACAACAGAATGGTTCAAGATTGGAAAAGGTGTGCGACAAGGTAGTATATTGTCACCTTATTTATTCAACTTATACACAGAGTACATCATCAGTAAGGCCGGACTGGATGAATCCAAAGCCAGAATCAATATTGCTGGAAGAAACATCAACAACCTCAGATACACAGATGATACTGCTCTGATGGCTGAAAGTGTGTGAGGAGGAAATAAAGGACCTATTGATGAAGGTGAAAGAAGAGAATGCAAAAGTTGGCCTGGTGCTCAACGTTAAAAAAACGAAAATCATGAAAATCATGGCAAACGGCAATCTCAGTTCCTGGCAAATAGATGGGGAAGAAGTGGAGGCAGTAACAAATTTTTTTTCCTGGGATATAAGATCTCTTCAGATGGTGACTGTAGCCATGAAATTAAAAGACGTTTGCTTCTGGGGAGAAAAGCTATGGCAAGTCTGGACAAACTAGTAAAAAGTAAAGATATTATATTATCAACAAATATAGTTAAAACTATGGTATTCCCAGTAGTAACATATGGATGTGAGAGCTGGACTATAAAGAAGGCTGAGCTTTGTAGAATTGACGCCTTTGAATTGTGGTGTTGGAGAAAATTGCTTAGAGTTGAAGGCACAAGAAGAAAGAGACAACCCAAGCAGAGATGAATAGATGCGGTCACTGAAGCAATGAACATGATATTAATGGAGCTCAGAGAGGCAGTGGCTGACAAATGTGCCTGTTGTGCTATGGTCCATAGGGTCACAGAGAGTCAAACACGACTGAATGACTAAACAACAACAAAAGTTTAGTAATAGACCGATTGATGTTAGGTTTGGTATTAGGGTTGCAGTTGGCAGTAGGTTTGGTGTTAGGTTTATGGTTCATGTTAGTTTAATTGTTAGTGTTGGTGTTAGGTTTAGGGTTGGTGTGAAGTTTGGTAATAGTCATATTGATGTTAGGTTTGGTATTAGGGTTAGAGTTAGCATTAGGCTTAGGTTTTATGTTACGATTATGGTTGATATTAGGTTTGGTGTTAGGGCTATGGGTTGATGTTAAGATTAAGGTTGGCGATAGGATTGCTATTAGAGCTATCATTGGTGCTTGGTTTGTTGTGAGGGTTACATTTGATGTTAGGATGGTGATAACTTTGGTATTACAGCTATCGTTGGTGCTAGGTTTGGTGTTAGGGTTACGGTTGATGTTAGGATTAAGGTTGGTGAAAAGTTTGGTATTAGACTTATCATTGATGCTAGGCTTGGTGCTAGGGTTACAGTTGATGTTAGGATTGACATTGGGGATATGCTTGGTACTGTATTAGAGCTACTGCTGGTGCTAGGTTTGGTGTTACGGTTATGGTTAGTGTAAGGTTTTAATTAAGGTCATGAAGGGCCGGCTGTACCCTTTGGTCCACACTATCTTGTAAAAATATGTTCTTTTTATCAACTGCACAGTTGTCCCCTCTCATAATCAGTTATCTAGTTCCTAACACTCTGTGCACACAGCTCTTCATTATACAGGACAAGAGATCAGATTATAGCCATGACGTGCTCTGGATTTCGGTCTCATTGCTCTCCCACAACACTCTCTCACA
The DNA here is from genome assembly GCA_027410445.1 of Discoglossus pictus. Taxonomy (NCBI): domain Eukaryota; kingdom Metazoa; phylum Chordata; class Amphibia; order Anura; family Alytidae; genus Discoglossus; species Discoglossus pictus. Next base: position 86,557,069 of record CM050172.1, read on the forward strand.
GGTGTCCTCACTCCGAGGTGCTCCACTGACTCCCATTCCCCATTCACAGAGTATCCCGTTACCTTGTGACTGGCGGACCTGTAGCTTGATGTGTGCACAATGGGATTTCTCTGCCTTCCATAAAATAAAACAAAGTATTGTCGCGGCTTTAACGTTTCACACTTACCATTTGCCATGTGGTTATTCTGGAGAATTTGAGTCATCCATTCATACAAGGACCTCCGAGCATTGGCTGATATCCTATCATACAGATCCCGAAAAACTGAGGACCTAAAAAGCACAGAAATGTTAGTATTATCATTATTACTTGCAGCATAATTTTTATTATTTTAGGTAATTAACATGTAAAAAAGCAATAACAAATTACAATAAACAATTATATGTAAATGCTCCTTGCATTTAAACAGATTTTACTTAAAATTGTTTTACATTTAAAACATGGTCTTTGAAATGCATAGGTTACATTTCACTTTAAATATATGTTGTAATATGCAAATTTAGGAAAGGAAAACTAATTAATAAAAAAAAAAGGTTGTATACGTGTAGCAGACAAGGTAGGAGGAGTCTCTGTCTCCACCCACTCTATTTATCATTTGAACAAAATGAATGCACAGCACCTACATCTGCTGAGGTCATTGTTCAGATTAGTATTCTTCAAAAGGGGTTGTTTTTTTTTCAGGAGGAATGTTCTGTATGAATATTTTCATAGGGTGGCTGGTCATCTAAAGCTTTTGGCCTAGAAGATAGGTACTAGTTTGATCAATGTCTTCTGCAAATCTGGGTTCCTGTGCTAACTATAAGTTGAAAAACTATATACTTTCAAGGTTTTATTTGTATGTTTAGTAACTCATTAGTAATAATATCAGTATTCTGAAAAAAAATGTATGTAGTTTTAAAACATAGATTTTAATTTTAATGTTTCGGGGTCTACCAACCCTACATGGAGGAATATCTAAAATCCTAAAGCCAATTCTGACCATTATACTTTTGTCTGTAGGATAGCCACCTGAGTGGAGAGTTATCTATCTGTTATTAATGCCCAGGGGTCTTACAAGTTTCTGAAGGGGTCCTCTGGTAATTCAAGTGGCAGGGTCGCAATCACATCTGTCTGTAGGTAAGTGCCACCGTACATCCGTACCACCTGGCTCAGGATCTCCACACATTCTGCAGAGCCCAGGTTGGGCAGACATTTCTCCAAAGTCACAAGGAATATAGTTCGGTTTCCTCCTGGGCAGAGGAAGATCCTCTCTCGTAACAGATCAAAGTCCAGAACAATGTCTGCCACATCCTGCGGAAAGCACAATCAGGGGTCAGAGAGACTTTAAGGAACCCCAAAATCTACTTCTTCTTCGAGAGCATGAGATATTTACCACTGGTTGTGCTGCATTATTATGCAAATGTGTGTGTCTCAGTAACACCCTGTTTTTAGTATAATAATGCAGCACAAACAATGGTGACTATCTCACAAATATACAAAATACACAACATACAGACAATTTATATACAATGTATAGACAATTTTTAATGTTCTTTAAGAGGCAATAAACTTGTTGTTAGAGAGATAGCATCCATTTTATTCTACAAGTATCTTAATCTACAATTTTTTTACCGAGAACTATATTTAAAATATACACTTTTCAAGATCTCCATGTAAACGTAAAAAAATATATTTATTGTTTTGCAGAACTTTGGTATTACAGCTATCGTTGGTGCTAGGTTTGGTGTTAGGGTTACGGTTGATGTTAGGATTAAGGTTGGTGAAAAGTTTGGTATTAGACTTATCATTGATGCTAGGCTTGGTGCTAGGGTTACAGTTGATGTTAGAATTGACATTGGGGATATGCTTGGTACTGTATTAGAGCTACTGCTGGTGCTAGGTTTGCAGAACTACACTTGAAAATATAAAAAAAAAAATTGGGGGGAATTATAGGAAAATGTAAACATCTAAAATAGTGTATGGTGGATGAAAATTCAGTAAGTCATATGAAGTATCAACCTGTTAAAAATATTCTGGATCTTACATCTGGACCCCATAAGCATCGGAAGGTGACCAGCTGGTGACTAAAAAAGGTTCGGACACTGGCTTAGATGTCTTGGTTCCTTGGCTACTTGCTCTGAATGAGTGGATCTAATGGTGAGGTTACACAACTAGAAGAGTGCCTGTGGTCTTGGTCTTCTTGGCAGTAGTTATTGGTAGATCCAAGTTCTTGTAGGCACAAAGAAAAAAATCCAAGTCACAAGCAAGAGGCTGAGCCAGGTGGCAAACACGGGGTAGGGTCATATGCATATGATCAGTCAGCAAATCAGCTGGCGTTGACAAGAGTTCTCCGGAAATGACCCTTTCATGGGCAATTAGCACTGGTCTAGGAAATGACCCTTGTATGGGCAATTAGCACTAAGCCAAGGAAATAACCCATGAATGGGCAATTAGCACTGACCCAGAAAATGACGCTTACATGGGCAATTAGCGCTGCCCCAGGAAATGTCTTAACTGGGATAGAGAAAACCAAATAGAGGATCACTTCCTGCTTTTAGTTCCATCTTGGAGCATGAACAGCAAAACTTTGTAGGCAATTTTATACATGGGCATGAGACAGAGGAAGTGGAGGGTGATATCATCTGGAGAGAGGAGCTAACCCTACTAATTCTTAATGTAGGGAGGTCACACATGCTCAGTATGCTCAGCTACCGACTGCAGACTTGAAACTGGACAGCACTCTAAGCAAGACAGTGGATATGCTACAGAGCATCTGAGCATGTGCGACTGCCCACTGCTTGAGAGGTATTGGCAGGGAGAGAGATTATGCAGTAGCAGGGGGAAATAATTCTAGCTCACAAAAATAATAATTCGAGCTCCTGTGAAAATAATTCTAGCTCACTAAATCTTACAGAACACTTGGGTTTTGTGCTACCAAAAATATATGCACATATTGACTTATAGTATTTATTATAATTACTCTTTATTTATAAAGCACCAGCATTTTCCGTAGAGCTATTTACAATGTAGAATAAAGTATAGTGAGTACAATTAGTAAATTACATGTACAGGTACAATACAACACATATGTAACACAAAAGGGTCAGCGTACAACCTAATGCAACAAGCAAGAGCTAACAATCTATAATTATGAGGTGTAAGCTAGGAGGGTGGAAGTTGCAAGATTTATAGACTAATAACAACACTGGTAGGTTTTCTCTGCAATTTTAAAATTCAGTATAGATTAACTGCCAATAATATAAACTTTTATGTTGCAAAACATCCTTTTTAGACACTAATAACTGAAAATAAATATAATATATATATATGTGTTTGCTTTGTTTGCAAGTTTACTCACAAATTGCTCCTTTTTACCCTGGAGGAGATATTTCATTGCCTGCTGAAATTGTTGGGAATCGAGCTCCTGTAACTCTGAGAGCAGAAATTTGGGGTCATCGGAAATCTCTTCTAGGTAATTCTTCACAGACGCCTTTTGTACAAGAGGGAATATATCACAAACATATACTGAATGGAAAATCTTCATTCTTATTTGTAGAAACTGAACAGTGACAATTAAAAAGAAAAATATATTTTTGAAAAAGATATATATAGTTATTAAAATTGAAAATTTGCTCTAAGGTTCCACCTAGTGGTGAGTGCCCCACAATGAAGTAGTAGCAGTACCAAATGAAGCATGGGAGAACACTAGGAATTTTTGGACATTATTTTTATTTTATTTTTTTAAATTATTTTTATTGGGAGAAAAGAAAATTACGCCACGACAGAGTAAACATTGAGAAAACCAACGAAAAACATATTACATTTATATATTATGATGAATTATTTTTTGTATTATATTTAAATTATCTACGTCCTCTCATAGTGTTTCCAAGAAAACATTTAGTATTAACCAGGAAGAAACATAAAACAGAATAAAGAGCAGATAAAAAAAAAAAAAAATGGGTGAAAGAACCAGTCCAAGGAAATAGGCTCTTGCCCACCTCACCTGTCAATTCTCAGGGTCCAAATGTCCCAACATGAGGCCCATCTTCTGTATCTCGTATCGATCTCAGCAGATAGGACACTCATTGAGTGAACAAACCTCTTCATATGTTGGAATAGTTAATTTCCAATGTTTAGCAATTATGCTTCTGGCTGCTAGATATATCTGATAACCGGTAGATAAGAACTGGGCTGTTTTTGATAACCCTGAAGTCGATAAACCTAGTATCGTCTCCTCTGGTTTTTGAGGGATATTCGTACCCCATAATGTCTCTAATGTTTAATAAGTTGCAGACCATATGTTTTTAATTTTAGGACCGTCCCACAACATGAGCTTTAGAGTTCCTATTGTGTTACATCCTCTGGAGCAGTTTCCATCCGCTGAGTGATTTGCGAGTTTAAGTCTAGCTGGAGTAAGATACCATCTTGTGACAGTTTTGTATGCATTTTCCTTCAATGTAATATTTAAGGAGGCGTTTGCTGCATTTTTAAAAATGTATCCCCATTACATACAATCTAGTAAGTCCAGCTTTCCAAGATGATCTGTAGGGCAATTTGTTGGGAGTGGCCTTATCATTTAAGTAGTTATAAAGCGTTGTGATGTTTTTCTTGCCTTTTGGATTATGCAAGCAACATTGTACAAAGAAAGCTATACTAGCTAACTTATTGTCTTTTGTAATTTTCCCTATTCTGGTGTTGATCAACATCAAATTAAGCCATTCTTTGTGTGGCAGTTGGTAACGTGTCCTACATTCCATTGCGGACCAATTTTGGCAATCCAACAGTACATCTGCTACATCCGGTTCCTATCCCACCAAGCTAATAAGGATTTTTTATTGATTGATGGGTCTTTATAGGGTAACCATAGTGGTGATAGCCACAAAAAGGCCTTCTAATAATCTCGTTATTTTATTTATTTGCTTCTACAATGTGATGGAGTGATTTATACACAATGGTATTGATTTCAAGCTAATCGCATGATGTACACTGAGCCATAGTATCTGATTCAATTCAGTATTATATTTTGTTCCTGAAGCACTTGTTGTTCTATTTCGACCCACACTGGTGAGGAGTATAATATGGTGTAAAATTGTTGAGGAGTCTTTGCAATTTGATTTGGTTGGTATATAATATTGTTTTCTTTAGTTAATAATTTAGGAATAAATGACTTTGCCCTCTGCTGTTGAAGTCTCCTAGCCAGCATTGTGTCTGGCTTATTGGAGTGCCAAAAGAATTTAGATTGTATACGCTTTAGAAAACTCACCATTTTCTTTCTCAGAATCACATTCAGATCATGTTTGCCCCGGAGAATCTCCTCGCAGATTTGGTCGAGCGCTGGGTAGAGAACAATTTATGGAGGTCTGATATTTTCTTGTTAAGTTTATCAATCTGACATTGATCTGCTTTTTTTGCGGCTGTCCCTAGTTGGATACAGGCCCCTCTTATTACTGCCTTAAGTGCTGCCCATACCCCCATCCCATCTACTTCACCACCTCCATTTAGTGAGAAATAATCTACTAGTGCTTGATCGATTTTTTCTTTGGCTACCGGATCAAACCTTTGGCAATAAGTCACATAAAGATATACTAACTAGATCATGGTCAGTCAACAAAATAGGTTGAATTGAGGCATCAATTATGTTAGAGGCCATTTGTTGCTTTAATAGTATATAACCAATGCGTGAGTGAGATTTATGTCTGGCTGAGTAAAAGGTATAATCCCTCGTCTTTGGATGCATTCCCCTCCATGTGTCGAATAGACAGTTATTTTTCAGCAACGTTTTAAGAGTTTTTGTAGCCGTAAGGAACTAGGGATGGGGCAGAGGGCCCAGAGTTATCCTTTACTGGGTCTAGAACTGTGTTCATGCCACCCCCTATAACCCAAATAGATTGTTGCCAATGGGAAATTAAGTTTGAGATTCTGTAAAACAAAATGGATTGATCTGAATTGTGTATACATTGAGCAGTGGCACTGGTCTATCGTTAATGGTTCCCTGTATAGCTATGTATCTACCATCTTTATCTGTTTGAGTGGAAGTGTGTTGGAAATTTAGCCTATGGTGAATTTAGGTCGAGACACATCTCTTTATTTCTAATGCAGTAGCATGATATGCTTGCGAGTACCTTTTCCCAAATATTTGGGTATTGAGTTTTTCTTAAAATTAGTTTCTTGTAATAGAACTATATCTGCTCCTAATCAAAGATATTCTTTAATGACTACCCTCCTCTTAAATTGTTCATTCAAGCCTTGGATGTTGTGTGAAATTATTTTAATGTCCATGACATACCCCACACAGGAACGATAAAAGGAAGGTTGCAATCAGTCGTCTAGGACTTTCTGACATTATTTGAGATATAGAACAGAAAAAGGGGGAGCTACAAGTGGAGTGTGTGTGTGGGGGGGGGGGGGGGGGGGCACAAATCTGAATGGCCCCGGGCAGCATAAAACCTAAATACACCTATGGGATCATTTATTCTAAACAAGGGGGCTCGGGCCTTCCTGTGGGGAGCACCAGACCGGAAGTGGTGCTGTTGGCGCACCGGAAGTGATGTAACTGTGCACCGGAAGTGACGTATCGGGCACACCGGATGTGGCGCTGATGGCTGGAGATGGCGGGATTCCGAACCGGGGCTTACTGGAGGGAGGTCACAGCCATCTTGGAGCCATAGGTGACCCATCTTTGCCTTATCTACTACATTATAAATAGATGGTGTTTCTCTTCATTTGATTATATTTCAACTATTTTTACTCATATTTTTGGATGATGAGAATACTGAGGAAGCTCTAAAAGAAGAGCGATACGCGTGTTTTATATCTTTGTCCTTATTATTGATTTGTATTTAATAATATTGTTTTTATGAGAGACATCATCTGTTTAGTGAAATTCTAATTTAAAATCTTATTGATACATTATATCTGCTTTTGGGTTCTTCCGTGTACTGATTTTCTGAGAAAAAACCTGCGCAGACAGGAGTCACGGTGTTGATTGATGCATAGAGTCCATTACGGTCAAAGGTGGAAGACTAAGATTTTCTGATATATGTGTATTATACCTCATAATAATGAGGTTTCAGCATGTGAGTGCGCATTTGTAATATCAATAATCTGCACTAGGGTAGGCGCCTCTCTCTTTCCCTGTTTTTTGAAAAGTTTAAAATAATGCCAATAAGTTACATGTTGTTAGCAATAATTCAGCCAACCTGGATAACCTAGGAGTATCTCTGTAAGCTGTGATGCAGGCTGCCTTGTTTGCAGATCTATGCAATCAAACTGATAGCAAAGAGAAGCATGGCAGCCAGCATCACAGCTTATAGCTGTGTCACATACATGCTGGGCTGCTTCTTACAAAATGGAAATCTGAATACATTTTGAATAAATTACTCTCTACTTATACACGAGTACCTATAGGGTACAAATGAGAGGAAAGCAGTGTTTCTTTAACAATCTGCCTACTGTGTAACACACACCATTTGTACATATGTATAGATGTCTCATTAGACATCTTTTGTTGTCTCTTACCTGTATACTGTTCACAGAAGCACCGCTCTGCTTGGCTAAATAAGCCATAATTCTCATTATAAGATCCGGTGTCCACACATTGCTGCTTAAACTGCAAACAAAAAGGGACCAATTAACAAAATCCTTTTATTCCATAACTGTTACAAATCCATGTTTAGTTATTGTCTAAGGCATGGGTAGGCAAGTTCGGTGCTGCACAGTCACGCACAGGCCAGGATATGAGGATATTCCTGTAGCGTACAACCAAGACTACTACTTCTTCGTGCACCTTGGCACAGAAAGCAGATCCTCCTATCCAGCCCTGTGTGCAGCTCTCCAGGACTGAACTTGACTACCCCTGCTCTAAGGACTACGAACATTCAGTTTTGTCATTTTCAGATGGCTTTAGACTGAAAACAATACAATCAGACAGGAAGTAATTAGCAATTACTGACAATAATCACTCAGAAGAAGGAGATAACAGACAATTCAATTGATAAATTATCTGTTATTATATATATATTTAAATTATACCATATTTGGAACCTCTTTGAGTTAATTAAAGTGACAATGATAGAAATGTGATAGATTCCCATAATTCCTGGGAGTTTGAAACAAAAATGGTTATATATTTACCTTTGAAACTGCAGTATGTTGAGAAGACCTGTAAGATAGAGATGCACAGGTAACCAGTTTTGTCTCAGACTATGCTATGTATTTACTAAAAGGTTGAAGGGTGGATTCACTAAGGTATTGCTAGTGTTACCGCAATTTACAATATTTTAAAGTTATGTATGTTAAGGGGCCACTGTAGGTCAAAACGTTCTATCGCACATTTTAAAGAATAGGTTTCAAACATTTGTTGCATGGAAAATAAATGATATTACTAGAAAATTAACGCTAAATAGTTAAATGCAGCGCATTTGATCAACCGTGGTCTGATCAGTGTGTTGAAAGAATCCTCACAGGAGGATTTATGGAAATCGTGTTATATTGTGCGTGGATACTCACTGGTACTGGAGATTAAAAGGAGCGCTGTCTGTGAGTGACTGAGGCCTGTATGTGAGTGACTGAGGCCTGTATGTGAGAGACTGCGGCCTATCTGTTAGTGTCTAAGCCCTGTCCGGGAGTGGCTGAGGCCTGTCTGTGAGTGACTGAGGCATGTCTGTGAGTGACTGAGGCCTGTCTGTGAGTGACTGAGCCCTGTCTGTGAGTGACTGAGGCCTGTATGTGAGTGACTGAGGCCTGTATGTGAGTGACTGAGGCCTGTATGTGAGTGACTGCGGCCTGTCTGTGAGTGACTGAGCCCTGTCTGTTAGTGACTGAGGCCTGGATATGAGTGGCTGCGGCCTATCTGTGAGTGACTGCGGCCTATCTGTGAGTGACTGAGGCCTGTATGTGAGTGACTGCGGCCTGTCTGTGAGTGACTGCAGCATGTCTGTGAGTGACTGCGGCATGTCTGTGAGTGGCTGAGGCCTGTCTGTGAGTGACTGAGGCCTTTATGTGAGTGACTGAGCCCTGTCTGTGAGAGGCTAAGCCCTGTCTGAGTGGCTGAGCCCTGTCTGTGAGTGTCTGAGGCCTGTCCGTGAGTGACTGAGGCCTGTCCGTGAGTGACTGAGGCCTGTCCGTGAGTGGCTGAGGCCTGTCCGTGAGTGACTGCGGAATGTCTGTGAGTGACTAAGCCCTGTCTGTGAGAGGCTAAGCCCTGTCTGAGTGGCTGAGCCCTGTCTGTGAGTGTCTGAGGCCTGTATGTGAGTGTCTGAGGCCTGTCCGTGAGTGGCTGAGGCCTGTTCGTGAGTGGCTGAGCCCTGTCCGTGAGTGACTGAGGCCTGTCCGTGAGTGACTGAGGCCTGTCCATGAGTGGCTGAGCCCTGTCCATGAGTGGCTGAGGCCTGCCCATGAGTGGCTGAGCCCTGTATGTGAGTGACTGAGCCCTGTCTGTGAGTGACTGTGGCCTATCTGTGAGTAACTGAGGCCTGTCTGTGAGTGGCTGAGCCCTGTCTGCGAATGTATCTCTTACCTCTTTGTGTCTCTTCCCCCCTCACCCCTCACCTGTGTCTCTTCACCCCCTCCCCTTTGTCTCTTCCCCTCCTCCCCTGTGTCTCTTCCCCGTGTCTCTCCCCCCCTCCCCTGTGTCTCTCGCCCCCTCTCCCGTCTCCTGTGTCTCTTTCCCACATCCCCTGTGTCTCTTTCCCCCTCTTCCCTCCCCTGTGTCTTTCCTCCCCCTCTCCCCTTTTTCTCTTCCCCCCTCTCCCCTCCCCTGTGTCTTTCCCCCCTGCTTCCTCTCCTCTCCCCTCCTCCCCTCTCCCCTATGTCTTTCCCCCCTCCTCCCTCCCTTCCTCCCCTCTCCCCTATGTGTTCCTCCCCCCTCCTCCTCTGCAGCTCTGCTGAGCAATGCACTCACGCTCTGTATGGACTTAGGAAGTACTGGTATGTGTGTACGCTCCCATGGAACGTTATACACTTACCAGAATTATTAAAGTTGACTAGCAATTTGCCCATCAAAAATGACAGGGCAATATATATATATATATATATATAAATTTGAAGCCATGGTAATGCTGTTTGCGACACAATGCAAAGCTTTTGGTACTCTGAGGACCTTCGGCGCTCATTGCGAGCCTTGCGCTGAGCGCCATCAGCGCTTATTGCAAACCTCTCCTCTTGTGTACTTTTGCTCCTCTGAGCACCTTCTGAGCAATATATATATAAGTGCAGTGAAAAAATAACATTTTTTTAGTGTAATGTAAAGAAGTAATTTTTCTTTCCATTACTAATTAATACTTACTTACTTAATGTACATTAATAATTACCGGTAATTCTGAATGAACAAATGTATTAGGAAGTGCAAAGCATTAATGTATTCATAAAGTACCAGCAGTGCAAAATATTCTATTTAGCTTCTTTTTTTATATATATATATATATATATATATATATATATATATATATATACACACATATATATATATATATATATATATATATATATATATATTTTACTATTAATTAATTAATTACTTAATACATTAATATACTTTACCTATTTGTAATTAATATATCCAGCAATCAATATCCTGAAGAGCAAACAATCTCTTTTGATTTTCCTGCAGCATACAATGTACATTTGGACAGTTGCTGCCCTGATGAGAAAATGTCATCAATGTGCCAATTGTGCAGTGTAAATAGGCTGCGTGCGCAAGGAGAAACCGTTGGTATAGTGGGGTAAAGCGCCATTTTAGATTTGTAATGTTATTAGTTGCAAGTTAGTGTTGTGAAATGGCGGCGATTGTCTATGGGTTACGCGGCTCGCAAGCATTTTCCGTCCTTTCTAATAGTGTATTTTGTACCTTGTACGTTCTTGGGTAAGTGTTACGCGGCTGGTGGTGTTTTGCGCGGTTCGGGGTCGTGTAGCCTCGTTTTCATTTTTTTGGGCTGCCATTTTTTTCTGGCTTAGCGGATCTTCAAGTGATGAAACTCGCCAAATTCCGCTTAAATTTGTTTGCAACCTCACTCCCAGATGTTCTGGCATTCCCCCGTGCGGTGTGTGAGTTTTTTTTTTTTTGTTATATTTTTTTGTGTTTTTCGGTTTGCGCTGTTCGGCCGTTAATTTCGTATTTTTCCGACTTCGTATTTTTTGTTTTTGTTTAATTCCCCTTTCCTCAACTGCTTGCAACCTAAAGCAATCCCGCGTTTTCTAACTGCTTGGAGGCTAAGTCCCACGTTTTTCAATGCCTCAACGGCTCGCCTCGCTTTGCGAGCAGGAGCGACTTTCGTCTGTCCCACGTCTTTCAATGCTTCAACTGCTTGACTTGCTATGCGAGGCTTGCAGGCAATGAGCGCCTTCATCGCTTGTCGTATAGGTGCTGCAAGTTTTAATGGCTCGCAGGCCTAAGTACTGCGAGATTTAAGCCTCAACTGCTCGCCTCGTGTGCCTAAGTGCTGCAAGTTTTAAGCCTCAACTGCTCACCTCAAGTCGTGCGCAACAGCGCAAAGCGTGACGACGTCTCGCAATTTGACAATTATAATATATGATTGTCCCAGGGATGGGGGGTGTTATTCTATCCCTCACATCTCACACTGTCACACGTACCCTGCTTAATGCTACCCTGATGAGCTCTGATTCGCTATAGCACTCTTTTCTTTTTTAATGCCCCTCTCAACGCTAAATCTCGCTGCTTGCCCATTTAAATCCCCACTTAGCGTTCTCATATTTGCCATTGAGCTGTCTGAGCACTATCAACCATTATAGTTGTCGTAATTGCAAATTGTCGTCACACAATGTTAAAAATTACTGGTTGCGCATGCGATGAGCGCCATAGGCGCACATTGCGAGGCCCGCACGACTTACGCTGCAATGATGGCTTAAGGCGCTTATTGCAGGGCTCGCAATGAGCACCGTAGGTGCTCATCGCAAGGCCAGCACAACCTGAGGCACGCAACACTTTCAGTAAATTATGATTTACATTTTTTCAACCACATAACTCGAAAGACCCCCAAAAAACCCCAAATAATTAAAAGAATGAACTTCAACACTCACCCCACAGGGGGATAGCCATGGAGCCTGTGAGTGAGGTTGCAAGCTAATTTTAGGCTTAATTGCTGTTTTTCAGACATCGAAAATAGGCTAAGAAAGGAAAAAATGGCGGCTGAAAAAACATAACAGTATCAAAACGAGACCGAAGCCAGTAATACCCGAACAACGCCAGGGATGCAGTAACAAAGCAGGACAATGCGCAGCACGCAGGACTTTGAAAATAAAAGCAACGGCACTAGGCGCGAGCCACAGTGGAGGGAGAGGGGGGAGAGGGTGCAAAGAAACACAGGGTTGAGAGACGAAGGAAAAGAGACACAGGGGAGGGAAATAAGTAACCCCAAACACACAGGGAAGAGAAACAGACACAGGCGTCAGACAGTCGGGAAAGGTTTGCAATGAGCGCCAGCGGGAGACACGAAAGTGGCGGGTTGTACGATGTCTGCTACATGGGAGGAGAGGCTCACAATGAGCACCAGGGCTCACGATGAGCACCGAAGGTGCTCAGAGGGGGCAGAGACTTGCATTGTATGGCAAACAGCATTGCCAGGATTACAATTTTATTGCCGTCAGTTTGACGGGAAAGTCGCTAGTGGTGATATAATGCGCCATTTAGCGCTGTTTCCTTATGTAGTGTTGACAGATAAATACAAAGAAGGAGAAATATGTTAGTTGTCCCCATGTGGTATTGATAATTAGATAATTGATATATCTTTTATTTATACTTTTAAAATGAGCTACACTACACTGCACATCCAGCCCTACAGAGTCTGTGTCAGCGCACGCTGCATTGGCAGACCCATACAGGCACTATTTGTTTTGTTTTAGTCAAAACAGAGCTTATAAGCACTTCTCAATAAAATATATAAAAGTAAATAGGTACATATTATTATTATCACATATAATAGTTGTCAAACTACGAAGGGGAGAGGGGGTCACAGGGTAGGGTAGGGTGAGAGACATAGGACAGGGAAGGGGGGGAAGAGACACAGGGGAGGGAAGGGAGCAGAGACACAGGAGGGATGGGGGGAGAGGGACAGGGAGGGAAGGAGGGGAGAGACACAGGGGAGGGAAGGGAGCAGAGACACAGGAGGGATGGGGGAGAGGGACAGGGAGGGAAGGAGGGGAGAAACACAGGGGAGGGAAGTGGGGAAAGAGACACAGGGGAAGGGGGGAAGACACAGGGGAGGGAAGGGGGAGAGAGAGAAAAAAAATCATACCATAATTTTTGACGGGCAGTTTACTAGTATTCTATATATTTACATATATATATATATGTCAGTGATGGAGGGACCTGGTACTGTAAGGTCATTGGGTGATCAGACCCAAACTACTGTATTATAAACAATGATCTGCTCCTCTCCCCTAATAAATTAAGAGTCCCCCTTTGCCCTTACCATGTTGCTAGTGACAAGGTTTTGCACCAGCTGCACCTGCAGTAGCTCCACCACTGGATAAACATACGTACACACGCTATCTACCTACAGGCCAGTGATAGACCAGATTTTTAGAATTTTCCTGCAAGAGCGCAACCAAATAAAAAATGTCCACTAATGACACTGTACTCAAGAAACAGAGCATGACACCGGGCCTCGAGGACAGGAGCTGCAAATCTCAATTGGGAAAGAAGTTGTAATATGTATCGTGAACAGATAATAATATTCTAGTAAATATATATATAATGATCTAGTTTACCATTCAAATATTTGCCAGATAGAATTTCTTCCTAAAAATAAACAAAATAGGAGATATCAGAAAATAAGCAATAATGTTAGGTTAATTGTTTTAAAGAACATCTTAAAATGATACCGTTTACTAACCAGTCCTTTCAGTAGATCCTGAGGCAAATCTGCATAAAATAAATATATAGATAAATAAATACATTGTAGCCAGTTTATATATCATTAATTAAAATATTAAGAATTTTTCTTCAACTTTCTCAGGAAAATGTATAAATGTAAAGTAATTACTTTTGATTAGTCCTGTTTAAAACAGTGGCAGTTTTAGTTGTCAGGAAGTAGATCAGTAAAAACTATGGCGGCAGCTTAATTATATATAAAAGGCAATACATATATATTTTTAAGTTATTCTTGAAAATCATGAAAAGGTGCCTATGGTTGCATTGCATGATGCAAGGTGTCTGCTTTTGGGCCAGTGAAGGGGAAGAGTGTGGTGCCAGTGTCAATATTATCCAGTTATCAAACAAAAGCTCTGGACTTCTGCCTGTTCCCTACTTCCTCCACTGAAAACTACAAACCCCCCCCCCCATCACCCAGCTTTAAGGATGTGATATTACAAACACAAAATGGATTCCACTATTCATAAGCAGAGTCATCAGAAAAAATCTGATTTTCCCCTAAAAATATTTTCTGTCCAGCTGCTAATTTTGTTAGATGGTACATAGTTGGCAAACAAATGTCTGGTTTTCTTGCTCCTTTAAATTCCTTGACTGTATTTGACCCTCCCATTCCCACTGGACACTTTACCCCTAAATCTTCTACCTTCCATCCTCATATCATGACCTCTTGTTCTCGTATCCCCAAATCATCATAGTTTCCTTATTCTGTATATTTTTGTATGTTTGGATGTTGTATTTGGATGTTTTTGTCTCACAGTGATGGATCTCATTGTCGAGTCTATCAGGGCAGTTACACCTGAGCCCAACACACAATGCAGAGCAGTAACTTGATACAAGACGCTCTGCACAGAGACCCCCCCCCCCCCCCCCCCCCCCCCCCAGGGGTACCTGTGACGGAAGGCTCCTGGGCAGTTGCAACTTCAGGGCGGCTGAAAATCACTAACAGCAAACAAAGCGCCATCTCTGTGTCCATTCTGGAAAAGGAACATGCAATGAATAGGTTAGGGGGGAACGTATCACCGCCAAGAGACGCACAATGGGGGCTTACCTGATATCTAGTATTATTTATAGCTACTAAACATGTGATCTCATTAAGACATTGACTTGATAACGTGCAAAAATATGTTTAGAAAATTTAAAATAAATAAATGAACTATTATAATAAATTATGCATTAAAGGTGCCGGACATTTTCATTTGTTCCTAACAAGAATAAACACCTGGAAGGAACTATGATACTAATAAGATCTTGATTAATTTCTTAAATACCCAGCAAGACTAAATATAGGAATAAACCACACAAAAATTCCTTTATACTACTGAGGGTCTAGGTGGGTTCCCTGGTGATCCAGTGGTTAGGATTTGGTGCTTTCACTGCTGTGACGTGGGTTTGAATCCAGTCAGGGAACCACTTAGCCATGCAGGGTTGGGCCTGGTCAGTACTTGGATGAGAGACCATCTAGGAATTCCAGGAGCTGTAAGCTGTGGCTCACTGGAGAAGGAACTGGCAACCCACTCCAGTATCTCTGCCATGAATACCAAGTGGTCCATGAGGCCACAGAGAGAAATATCCTGTACTATATCAGTCTGGTCTCACTCAATAGAGAGATCCAGCCCTGAAATACCCGCCAATTGTACAGTGAACAGGAGAAATTGCAAACCCCAGATATACGTTTCGACCTGAGTTGGGCCTCTTCAGTATCTCTGCCATGAAAACCGAGTGGACCAGCATGGTGTGATACGGTCTATGAGGTCACAGAGAGTTGAACATGACCGAGTGACGCAAACACACACTGAGGGTCTGACCATGTGTGACCCCCACAAAATGGGTGAGATAACATAGAGAGGCGGGGGGGGGGGGGGGGGGGAATCCTACAATACATGTTAGTTTAAGCAATTAAATTATTATATTATTATTATATTATTTGGATATTTTGACTTTGAACCCAACATCCTCATGTAGAGCAATCAAAATCAAATGGAAAAACTGTAAAACAAATACATTTTATTTCATGCTCTTTTTACTATTTTATAAATATTTTTCAATAATCCTCTTTTTGCTTCAAAAGCTCTTAAAGTGTCTAATTTTTGGTGTTTTGTCCAATTTAGCTGCACTGGCCAATACATTAAGCTTATGAAGGATGAAGATGAAGCTTTTAGTGACCATAATCATACATTTAAATACTCACTTTACTGCAATAATACATGTCTACGTTTCTGTTTCCTTTGGGGTTAAAATGTTTGAAGAAATCAGTTGCAACAAATAGAGTGTATGGGCATGTACTGGTAGCTTGTGATTTTTGGTCTTTCAGAAACAAACTACAGTAGGAATAACTGTATTATAAAAAAAAAATCATAAAACTGCAAAAATATAAAAATAAAAAATAAATGACTGTCACTTGGTTTTTAGTGCTCTGTTGGTGTAGTTTATTTAGTGGTTCAGCCGTGTCCGACTCTCAGTGACCCTATGGGCCGCAGCTTGCAAGGCACATCTTGTGTCTGGTTGTGCTAACCCGTAAGGTTTTCATGGCAAAAATACTGGAGCGGGTTGCCAGTTCCTTCATCAATGGACCGTAATTTGTTTTACTTCTCTGCGATGACCTGCCCATCTTGGGTGACCCTACATGGTGTAGCTCACAGCTTCATTGAGATACACCACGTCAAGGTAATGATCCAGAAGGGGCTGTTGATGTACACTAACACTAATAAAGTCCACGCCCGTTTAAATTAAAGTGAATTTATAAAGCACAGATACACGAGTGAAAGGAATAAGTGAAGATGTTCATTAATCACATTATCAGTATTTGCTGTTACGTCTGTACGCCTTTAACAGTATTCCCTCATTCCCCTGTCAGTACAGAGCTCGTTTGTCTCTTTTTTGATGGTAATACTGCTGTCCCACTTACTGAAAGCGATGGATCTAATTCCACAAACAGGGAGGTTTCTTGTACCTGATTCTATTTTATTCCTGATCTTCAAAGTTAACAAACTCACTGACCGCTGAACAAGCCCAGAAATAATCACCATATTGTGGCCCTTTGTTATCTATAGAGTGTGGAAATGGAGGATGCTGAGCATGAATTTCATAAACCCAGTTTTTCAGTAATTCCAGATAACTAAATAAAAATTATTGAGGCACCGATCGTCTCAAAGCACAACGGAAAGCTGTCTATACATTGCACTAGGAATTGTGTTCTAAAGTAAATCCTTACTAAAATATTCAGCATTGTTTGTGCTCTATTATTATGCATATGAGAAGAAATGAATACTAATAAGCTGACTTGATGTGCCAACAAGTAAAAATCTGCTTGATGGATTCTGCAGTTGCAAAACAATGTTCCCCAATGATGTTATGCAGGCACTTATTAATCAATTAGAGCTTACAAATTAGCATATAGAGCCACATATCATAGCAGTGTCGCACTAACAATACTGAATATCTCAATAATTATTTACTGTAGTGAAAGACAGCTAGTCCAATGTATAGTCAGATTGTAAACCTCTACAAGATAAAACTAACATTATAATTCACCGCTTTTATTGCATTTAGCACCACCTATTGGATATACATATATATTAACACAATGTACTATATATATATATATATATATATATATATATATATATATATCCAGCGCCACACTGATGAGATGTATTTAAGATTGAAACATTGCCGTCTGTGGTTAGGTCTCCTAACTACTGCATGATCCATCCTATGCTATGTGTAAAACTGTGCAATACAGTGAGCATATGCTAAAGGATCATAGAGTGAAAATGCATTGTGGACTCATTTGAATGTCCCTGCCCAGTTTCCCAGAATGCAGTGCAATAACAGTATTTCTTGGAATTCTGAGCAGGAAATATTTTTTTTCATTTTATACATTCAAATGAGAACACAAATGTACTATTATTAATTAGGCACAGATTATTAATAAAAAATGCATATGCAATAATTAAAAAAATGCAATATTCAGTATTACTTAAAGGAAAAAAAGTAGAGCGCATGGAGCCGAACATGGTGAAGTGTTGCAAAAATAGTTTTATTTCACACCAAAATGTATTGTACTTACAAGATTGTATCAGGACTTGACTCTATAATGAAAATTATATCCACCAAGTAGTAGGATAGAAAAGAATTAGCAAGAATTAGCAATAGTGAAATGGTAAAAAAAAGCACCATAAGATACATGGAAGGAAAATAGAGACGGGTATAAAAGTAAATAAATAAGTAAATACTAGATTGTACCGGCCCTTAAAAGAATAATTATATTAAAAAAACTCTCTCATAATAAAAGATAAAACAATACATAGATGCGCCATCTCTCTGTGCGCTCTCTCTCTCTGTGCTCTCTCCCTCACCCCCTTCCTTTCTTTCTCTCCCTCTCCTTTTCTCTCTCCTTCCATTTCTGCTTCCATACCTCGCTCTCCCTTCTCTCTCTACCTCCCTCTCTCTCTCTCTCTTCCTCCCTCACTCCCTCTACCTTCTCTCTCTCCTTCTCCTTCCATCCCTCGCTCTCCCTTCTCTCTCTACCTCCCTCTCTCTCTCTTCCTCCCTCACTCCCTCTCCCTTCTCTCTCTCCTTCTCCTTCCATCCCTCGCTCTCCCTTCTCTCTCTACCTCCCTCTCTCTCTCTCTTTCTCTTCCTCCCTCACTCCCTCTCCCTTCCTACCTTCTCTCTCTCCTTCTCTTTCTGCTTCCATCCCTCGCTCTCCCTTCTCTCTCTACCTCCCTCCCTCACTCCCTCTCCCTTCTCTCTCTCCTTCTCTTTCTGCTTCCATCCCTCGCTCTCCCTTCTCTCTCTACCTCCCTCCCTCTGTCTCTCTTCCTCTGTATCAGTGCAGCATCTACCCTATTAAGGGAGCCTCATAGCATACCATCCACAAAATGTCACAATAGAAAAAGTATGTACCAAAAAAAAACAAAAAAACGCTAAATAGCCAACGTGCAGAAATGAAAGATAATACCTGTTATCCATGTGCTCTGCTACCCATGGTGGTCATTGTGAAGACAACTGTGTAGCTCCAATCCGACCGGTTTCGTTACATATAGTAACTTTCTCAAGGCTCGCTACAGTTTGGATTATCCTTGGCAGGTTCTTGTAACGCCGGCGCAGATTGCATCTCGCAGGCGTTACGTACAAGCTAATAACTATTATAGTGGATATAGTGGATTCTCTTATCATATCTGATTGTTCTTAAAACCCTTTAGCAAATACCCCACCCTCCCCTTAATGGCCT
This sequence comes from Discoglossus pictus, assembly GCA_027410445.1. Taxonomy (NCBI): domain Eukaryota; kingdom Metazoa; phylum Chordata; class Amphibia; order Anura; family Alytidae; genus Discoglossus; species Discoglossus pictus. Next base: position 86,576,173 of record CM050172.1, read on the forward strand.
TATCATGGAGGAAACAAACAAACACATTTTAGTACTGACCAATGCATAATTATAATACCAAGCTCCCCTTGCTAGGACATTATAGTGACCCTTTAAATAAAGGTATTTTCTTCACCTGCTAAAATTAACTTTTGTTTCTGGACTACAACACAAACAGCATCTGCTAAAATGACGATTTGTGTCTAAAATGCTTTTATGCTCATGGCTGGACCAGATACCAGCTGTCTGTTTGTTGTATATTACACAAACATGGGAAGATTTTCTCACTTTATAACGATTATTTAATCTATTGAGCATGCTTATAATAGGTTATTACATTTTAAATATTTATAGACTGGATTTAGGGATTAAATACAAAAATATACATAAATATATAAACAACTTTGCAATACACTTTAAAAAAAAGACAATTTTTCTTAGTGAATTCTGCATTATACTCTGGCTGCTGAAAGTTAGTTAAATCTTCATAATTACAGTGACTTATTTGTGTTAAATCTTCTGTAATTATTATTATTTGTACCAACTGTGCATTTGCTTATCACCGCAACTGTAAATGTTTGTTCCCTAACTATCAAGCTTAGTTACCTAACATGTCTAATCAACAATAATGAATTGCAATAATAGGTATATGTATATATATATACTTTAAAAAATGGTTTATAGTTTTAGTTTTTAATATATGTTTTTTTTGTTTAATATATATATACATTAAACAAAAAAATGAAAAAAATAAAACTATAAACCATGTAGGGTCACCCAAGATGGGCAGGTCATACCAGAGAGGTCAAATAAATTGTGGTCCACTGGTGAAGGAACTGGCAACCCACTCCGGTATCTTTGCCTAGAAAACCATATGGATGAGCACAACCAGAAACACAGGCAGATCTCATCCATATGGTCACCGAGTCGGACACGACTGAACAACAACATATATTTCTATGTTTCATTTCGGGGTAAATAATCACTGAGTGTTACACGTAAGCTTTAAACGCTACTGTAACAATGGCTTTGAGACTATATATAGTAGAAGAGAGTGCAGATGGGCTAACACTTACTCTCCTTGGGTTGTACTTTGTTACCCGCACACAACTTCTGATCTACTTTCCATTTGAGAATTGACTGTTTATTATCATTTAATCATAATGTAGAAGTGTAAGCTTTAACCCATCTGTATAAGAATGTAACTTACTTACCTTGGAGTTGCAGGAGGGTGTGAGGCTGCCGGACTTGTTGGGTGTATGGAGTCCAATAACTAGAGAGACCTCGCAGCCCCCTGTAATAAGGTCAGAGCTGGTGTACAAGGCTCGCAGTGAGTGTTCGGGGAGGTGGGGGCACTGGCAGATAGTGTTACACACAGCCCAGGAGAGACTCACAATGATATTACCCCTGGGCTCATCATAAAAATACATGGAATGGTTACATTCCCACCCTGTGCCCCCATGCCCTGGAAAAAAAAAGGGTTTTGTTACCAGTTCACAGATATATTATCTGAGCTCATATTTTCTATATGGCCTTTTAGAATAACTAAGCTTGATGTGTGTATATATATATATATATATATATATATATATATATACTAGTCGTTTGCCCGTCACAAATGCCGAGAACTTATTTTTCCCCACTCTCCCTCCCCTGTGTCTCTTCTCTCCACGTTTCTCCCTCTGTCTCCTTCCTCCCCCCTCTCCTGTGTCTCTCTGGCCCTCCACTGTGTCTCTTCCCCCTCCACTGTGTTTCTCCCCCCTCCACTCTGTCTCTTCCCCCTCCACTGTGTCTCTCCCCGTGTCTCTGCCCCCCTCCCCTGTGTCTCTTCCCCACCTCCTCCCTCTCCTGTGTCTCTTCCCCCACTCTCTCCCCTGTATCTCTCCCCCCTGTGTCTCTTTCCCCCATATCTCTTCCCCCTATCCCGTGTGACTGCCCCCTGTATCTTTGCCCCCTTCCCCTGTGTCTCTTTCCGCCACTCCTCCTCCCTCCCGTGTCTCTTTCCCCCCTCCCCTGTGTCTCTTCCCCACCTCCTCCCTCCCCTGTGTCTCTTCCTCCACTCTCTCCCCTGTATCTCTCCCCCCACTGTGTCTCTTTCCCCCATATCTCTTCCCCCTATCCCATGTGACTGCCCCCTGTATCTCTGCCCCCTTCCCCTGTGTCACTTTCCCCCACTCCTCCTCCCTCCTGTGTCTCTTTCCCCCCCCTCCCCTGTGTCTCTTCCCCACCTCCTCCCTCCCCTGTGTCTCTTCCTCCACTCTCTCCCCTGTATCTCCCCCCCTGTGTCTCTTTCCCCCATATCTCTTCCCCCTATCCCATGTGACTGCCCCCTGTATCTCTGCCCCCTTCCCCTGTGTCTCTTTCCCCCACTCCTCCTCCCTCCTGTGTCTCTTTGCCCCCCTCCCCTGTGTCTCTTCTCCTCCCCCCTCCTCCCAAAGCTGTGGCTAACGCTGTGCATGTGTGCAGCTCACACTGCGCGCACAGCAACATAAGTGTGTGTGCTTCTTATACAATTATATTAGTGATATTAGTGATATATACACAGTAAATATATATAGTTGTCAGATGTGAGTAATGTCTGCAAGATGAGTTCTGTGCAGGTGTTATTTACATGCTGACTGAGGAGAAACTCAGGGGAATCGCGGATGCACTGCGTGGCATGGGGGGGGCGAAAGAGGCGGGAGAGAGGGAGGGAAGAGGAAGAGAGAGAGGGAGGGAAGCAGAGAGAGAGGAAGGGAGAGAGAGAAAGGGAGACAGGGAGAGGGACGGAAATAGAGAGAGAGGAGGCAGAGAGAGGAAGAGAGGGCGAGAGAGAGGGCGAGAGAGAGGGAGAGAGAAAGAGGGAGGGAGAGAGAGGGAGGGAGGCAGAGAAAGAGGGAGGAGGAGAGAGAGGGAGGGAGGCAGAGAGAGAAAGGTAAAGAGAGAGGGGGAGGGAGAGAGAGAGAGAAAGGTAAAGAGAGAGGGAGAGAGAGGGAGGGAGGCAGAGAAAGAGGGAGGAGGAGAGAGAGGGAGGGAGGCAGAGAGAGAGAAAGGTAAAGAGAGAGGGGGAGGGAGAGAGAGGGAGGAGAGAGACAGATCAGAAACAAAAAGAGAGGGTGCACAGAGAGAGAGAGAGCGAGAGGGTGACAAGGAGAGACAGAACAGACAATTGAACATAACATATGATATCTTCATTGTAAGTTTGCGAGTTTTCAATCTTGTGTCAGTGCCTTGGAAACAAGCTCTATGTACATTTGATTTAATGCTCAAAAACAGGGCCCCCCATTCTTTACAAGGTGTTTAATTTGTTTTCTACTATGTACTCAACCCCTGTACAGCGCTACGGAATATGTTGGCGCGATATAAATGAAGATAATAATAATAATAATAATATTTATTACAGGCATGTTACTAGTATATATATAAATGTAAATAGAATTGTAGATATAAGCATTCTTTATTGCAGGGTTTTTCATTTCTGAGCGGATTCTGTCTGCTAATTTTACATGGGTAAGTCCTTATAAGGTAATGCACTTTCCATTAGTCCTGTTAAAAAGCACTGGTTGTTGCTACTGTGCAGATAGAAACATTATACAATTTCAAAGTCTCCTCCCACCTTAGGAAGTTGATCAGTACACACTAAAACGGTAAATACCACAGTAGCAAAATTGCACATAAAAGTAAATACTTCAGACATTTAGCCTATTTACAACTCCAGTTCTTCAAGAGCCGGGGTAAGCAAGTTCGGCCCTGGATTTGAGGATTTCCTTGCTGTGCACACGTGAATCGATCAGGATGACTGAAGAAGCAATAATCTCACCTGTGTGGCAGGGATTTATATCCTCAAATCCTGGCCTGTGGTTGAACCTCCAGGACCCTGTTCAAGAGTATATTTTAAATAGGGCTACTCTGATCATGATTATGCCGTCCAGCGCCAATAAAAGCCATTCAGCAACACTTGCTATATCTGCAAGTGCTAATTACAGGGACATAAAGGGTTTCCTGTATTTAATATTAAAATAATCTACCTACACATGCTGCAGAGACACAGCCTTTGATTGGCTAGTACCTCCCTCTAGTAGTGTAGAAACATTGTATGCATGAGCTACAGGGGGCAATGCTTTGCAGGGATCATTTGGAAGGTTTCTTTGAGTAAAAAAGAGCTTTTAACACTTGTCAATAACATATTTAAACACTTAGGCCCTCATTCAATTGCAATTTGGCCAATTGAATAGGGGTATAAATAAGCACATAACATATTTTTTAAATAAGTTTTTAGTTAGTAAGCATCTATCCAAAAGCAAGGTTTTCACTAACTAAAAACTTATTTAAAAAAAATATGTTATGTGCTTATTTAGAGCACTATTGAATTGGCCAAATCGCAATTGAATGAGGGCCTGAGTTTATTTTAATATTAAAAACAGTACCCTCCTTGTCGCTTTAAGTTACATTCAAAGATAAGAGGCTAGCAGGAGTATCCTAGTCTTATTACAAGGACAATGCAGCTTTCTCTAGAGACACCTCTCAGCTTGGAGAATTTAGCCCCCAAAAAGCATTTCAATTTAAAAATAATACAACTATGTGGCAGAGCCACTGCTGGTGCAGCAGGTGCAAAACACCACAGTACACAAAAAGCTAGGCATCCTCTGCTACCTGGATTAAAGGAGGTCTCATTTTATAAGGCGCAAAGGGGCAGATAATTATTTTCAAAGGAAGGTGACCTAATCCTATGGTTGATATGACACTTGCATATATTTTTAGATTTGTTTTACTGACCCCCACAGGGACTGAACTAGTATAGGGTAATTGTAAGGGGAGGGGGGCAAACCATTTTGCACCAGGGTCCTCCATTCACTTGGTCCGCCCACCACTTATACAACAAATCACATTTTTACACACGAATTAACTGGGGGGGAAAAATCTGGATTAATAAAAATTTCACTCCAACCCTAATTCCATTTGTTAATCCACCGTATTAATCCACTGTTTATACAACTAGTCATAGGTTAGTGCGCCCTCTGCTGGCAGATGGTACAAATCAGAGATGGGGAGGACTGAATGCACATAAAGAAGTCAGCAACATTGAGGGGGGGGGGGGGCTACTTACTATATAGTAGTTTGAATAACTAAACGATAAATTATTTAAAAAATAATTATATATATATATATATATATATATATATATATATATATATATATATATAAAGCATGTAAGTGACTCAAGAAGATAAAAAAATTGTTTAAGTATGTACCAAAATAACAATATTAGCAGCTGTTAGATATGCACATACATTTTTTGGGGAAGACAGTTCGGTCTGAAGACAGTTTATGAGTATAGGAATCCATTTTGTGTTTGTTACATCACATCCTGAGAGATAGATCATGAGTGTTTTTTTGTTGTTGTAGTTATCAGTGGTGGGAGGGGTGGAGAGGAGGGGACAGAGCGAAGATCAGAGTTTTTATTTGATAATCGAATAAGATCAAAATTAACACCCCCCCCAATTCCCCCTTACTGGCCCAGAAGCAGTTTGGTGCATCATAGTGCCCAAGAAATGCAAACACCTCCCCCACACTAGTGTGTCATGGATTCCACCAAGGTCCTGCAGAGCCATCAACACTTATTTTTTTTTTCGAATTAGAAACGACTTTTATAGTTTTTTGTTCCTGTGTAATTAGACAGACTCAAAGTTTTCTAACACCTATTTTCATCGTTCTTTCATTTCTATAGATAATTGTTCTTTAAATTAAATATAAATATAAAACATATTCAAATGTTTATCTGTTCTTGGGGCTTGCCCCTGTCAGCCAGTGAGCAGTAATATAGTTTGCAAAAAGTAAATAATTTTAGTTTTCTACGTTGTTTCTAAATGTCTTTACTTTATCTTGTTTTCTTTTATATTTCTTCCTGTATTTTTTTTTTTATTTTCTTCTTTTTTTTCTTGTACTTTAAAGATGCCTAAAATAGTATACAGAGGGAGAGTGCCACTCCTCCCAAACCAAGGGGAAAAAAGGGGCATAATTTAGAGAGTTTCTTTTCTTCTTTATCTCGTTATCCTTTTATTTCTTATTGTACATTTCTTCCCCATTCTCTTTTTTTTTTACAGTTACAATAAAGATGTTCTAAACAGAAGGTAGCAAGAGCGTCTCACATCTCCCAAACCAAGGGGAAACAAAGTAGGACATAATCTGGAGAGCTTCTTTTCTTCTTTATCTTGTTTTTTTCCCCTTAAATTACTTCTTGTGTTTTTGTTTTCCATTCTCTCTCTCTCTTTTTTTTTTAACATTTATTTTAAAGATGCTCCAAATAGTATGTAGAGGGAGCGTCTCACTCCTCCCAAACCAAGTGGAGAGGGGGAAAAAATGGGGCATAATCTAACACACTTTTTTTATATTTTTTGTTTTCTTTTTTTTATTTCTTCTTTTCCACTCTCTCTCTTTTTTTTACATTTATTTAAAAGGTGTTCCAAATACTATGTAGAGGGACTATCTCACTCCTCCCAAACCAAGGGGGAAAAAATAATAATATATATATATATATAAATATATATATATATATATATATATATATATATATATATATATGGTAAATAAATACGGTAGTACATTTGAATGTCTAAAACAAGTTAAAAAACCTACTTCCAGCTCAGAATTCCAAGAAGTTACACTGCACTCTGGGAAGCTGATCTGGGACATGCAAATATGCCCACAAATGCAAATACACACATACATATATATATATACTAGGAAATTGCCCGTCAAAAATGACGGGATTAAAATAGTAAGGCTGGCAATGCTGTTTTCCACACAATGTGAGGCTTTTGCTCCTCTGATCACCTATTGGCGCTCCTTGCGAGCCTATCCCACCATGTACTTCAACTTTCCTGCTTTGCACTGATCACCTTCAGCGCTCATCGCGAGCCCCCTCTACATACTATTTGGCGCTCATTGCAAGCCTCTCCCGCTCGCGGTGCTCATTGCAAGCCTCTACCGCTAGCGGTGCTCATCGTGAGACCTGCGATGAGCGCCTTCGGTGCTCATTGCAACCCTTTTCTCTTGCCTACTGTACCGCTCATTGCAAGTCCTGCGGGCCTGGCTTTTCTCAGCCTCGTTTTCATCTGGTTTCAGAATTTGTACGTTTTTCGTCCAGCATTTTTTTCCTTGCTTAGCCGATTTTGTATTGACAAAAACCCCCAAATAAGGCTCAAATTCGCTTGCAACTTCACTCCCAGGCTTCCTGGCTCTTCCCCTGTGCTATGTGCTAATATTTTTGTTAACTTTTTTTGGGGGGGTTTTAAGGGTTATGCGCTTGGCACGCAGTTGAGACCCTCGCAGTCACGTGCCTCAACTGCTCTCCTCGGTTTGCGAGGCTCGACTGAAACTGTTAGCCGCTTAAGTCCCGCATGCCTCAATTGCTCACTTCACGCGCCCTCTTCATACTGTTGGGAACATATTTAAAGTAAATGGGGAAAAAGAAAATGGAAAAACAAAAGCACAGAAGAAATAAAAATGAGAAAAAGATAAGATTTAAAACTCTCTAGAGTATGCTTCGCGAGGCTCGCAGTGCAATGAGCGCCTTTGCAGTCGAAGTCACGCGTGGTCGACGGCTCGCCTCGCTTTGCGAGGCTTGCAAAGTGTGACTAATATTGTAAGTGTTCTCAACACTGACAACTATATATGTTATACATAGAAAACGAAGAAACAGGAATATAAAGTAAAAATAAAAAAATAACAAGATTCTAGCATTTTTCTCAGTAAACATACATTTCCTGGATGATTATCCTAAGCATATGAAAAATTATTTACCTCTCCAAAAGAGGAGTCTGGATTACTCCCGGTCTCCTGTCTCTTCCCTGGCACCCCAAGCCCCTCCCTGTCTTTCGGATAGTGATCTTTTATAAATTGTCTCTCTGGTTGCTTTCTTGTAAGTTATCCAAGGGTTCCAGATTTGTGTAAAGGTTTCAATCGAGTCTTTAAGGGTGTGTGATGCATTCATAAAGAATAGAGTTACTGCACGTAAATCCAAAGTCTTAGGTTTCCATTTCCTTGCAATGTGTTTTTTTATTGCTAACATTATGAATTGTGTTAATTTATTTTGCAGGGTAGATAACTTTTCTAAAGGGATTCCTAAGAGGCAAGTCTTTAATTTCGGCTCTAGATGTACCGGAATTAGGTTTGAGGCAAGATGAAATCCTTTTTACCATAATAGCCGGACTGTTGGGCAACTAAACCATGTATGGATAAATGTACCTCTTATACCACAGTCTCTAAAGCAGTTGGGGCTTTCGGTGACTTTCAACTTGGAAAGGCGGTCAGAGGTAATGTAGACCCTGTGCCAAACATTAATTGATGTTTCCAAAAGGCTGTAGTTGAGTGATCCTTTTGAAAGGGTGGCCCAATAATTTTTCCATTTGGAAATATCCCAGTTTCATGCTAAATCAGTCTCCCAATCTAAAATATATTTGTCTTTGTTTTCATTAATTGGCTCATTAAAAAAGTTATAAAGCAATCCCAGGATACCTTTAGTCAGAGGTGCGTTGCAGCATATTTTTGATAGCTATGATTCCTTGGGTTCCCCTGTAATCTTTGTTATTGAGTATGCAAGACGTCTCAAGATACAAAAGTTAAGTGTTCCTCTATAGGAATGTTGTTTATGTCTTGGATTTGATTATAGGAAATAATATTACCATCCTGAAACCAATTACCAAGCCTATTTAAATATTGGAAAGCCACCATTATTTAGAGTTAATTGATCGTTCCACAGGCAAGTCGCGGTGTGGGGTTAGGGGGGTTAAGGGAGAAAGAGATAGTACTACGTTTTATAGGGAATGTGCCCATTTACAGCATGATAGTGTAAATTTAATTATTGGATTTATGGGCTTTTGTAGGAAAGAAATAGGGTTATTCAACCAGATTATTTGATCCCAAGAATAGGGGCGCATTGCATAATTATCTATAAAGACCCAAGCTGGCTGAAAGATGAGTTTTTGTAAATTCAGCAGGTCTTTTTTGGGTATAGAGATTGGAAGGGTTCGAAAAAGGTAGAGTGATCTAGGGCGTAGGTTTATTTTAATTGATTTAATCTCACCCGACTAGGAGATTTTAAATTTGGACCAAGAGTGGAGATCAATTTTTAATTGTGATATTAGAGGAATATAATTAGCTTTATACAGATCCTCCTAAATATCTGATATGGGATTTAGGCCAAGTGAACTTGTATTTCTCTTGTAGAAAGATTCTCAGTTTTATCCAAATTCAGTCTGAGACCAGATAAAGTGACAAAAGACTCTAATAGTGATAAAAGGTCTGGAGTTGATTCTTTTGGATCTGTAAGTGTGCATAGCAAATCATTGGCAAATAAGTTACATTTAAATTGATGGAGACCTACTTGAATCCCTTTGATTTGCGTTTTATAGCTAGAGCAAATAGTAGAGGAGATAAAAGGCAGCCTTGCTGAGTTCCTTTTCAAATATCAATATATGGTTTATCTTGGCCTGGTAATTTTAAATAAGCACTAGGTTGGTTGTAATAAGTCTTGACCAAGTCTACAAAAGGACCTTTAATGCCGAAATTTTTCTAAAACTGCATACAGGTACTGCCACTCCATTGTATCAAAGGCCTTTTTGTTTCAAAGATTTTTTATTTAACAGCTTTTATGTTACATAACAAACAATTACATTGCAAACATCTGTTAACTGAAATTATTGAGATAATTGTGTCTATTGTTATTAAAATATAGTATTCATATCAATAAACAATCATTCAGCCAGATATCTCACATTTTTTTCCTTTTTTGGTGATGGTTTTAAGTAAATACACAATTAAAGTTCCACTCCTAAATGTTCCTCACTACATTCATTCCTATGATCTCCCGTGCTAACCTCAGTACCTTTTGTCGTCTAGATGAGTTGCCTCTCCGCTTCCCAGCTCTACCCGTTCCAGTCCGCTCCACACTCCGCTCCCCGGACAAGCCACCGCTGTTAGCCAAAGTGTAATGCTCTTTCCTGTCCAGACCTTACAATGTGCTATCTGGAGACTGAATCCAAGGTCCCCAAATTTCTAGGTAAATTTGGTGAGTGTCCAACAAAGTGTGAGTCATTCTTTCGTTAATGCAAAGATAATTTATTTTGTTTATGACTTCCTGAAATTGGATATGACTGCTTTTCCATCTTCTAGCAATTATATTTTTGGCGGCTAAAAAAATAATTTGGGACAATTTGTTCCCCTTATTACCCAGCCCCTGGTAATGAATTCCCAACAGACAAGTCGAGATTGATGGTTCTAGGGGAGATTTAAGAATCCGTGAAGCTAATTTGGTAGCTTTAATCCAAATATTAGCCACTCTAGGACATTTCCACCACGTATGAATAAAGTCTCCCCTTCCCTGGCATCCTCTAAAGCACCTATCTGAAGTTGTTGGAGATAGCTTATTTAGCCTGGCAGGAGTCATGTATGCCCGGTGTAAGATTTTCAACGAGGTTTCTAGCAAGCTATAGTTATATGAGCCTTTAGATAGGCTCAGAAAGGATTCCGCCCATTTGTCCCCCTCCCAGTTTTGTTGCATGTCTATCTCCCATTTCAATGTGTAAGCAGGCTTCCACATAGCCTTTGGGGCATTAAACATAGTGTACAGTGAGCCTAAAGTTCCTCTAGTTAAGTTTGTGTTTTTACATATTATTGACATCCACGATTCTTTGGGCGGGTCATGAATCCTATGTATCTCCTCAACCCAATGTCTAATTTTGATGTAGTTAAACATTTCTTGGTGTGGTATCCCTATTTTCCTGTTCATTTCTGCCCAAGAAATAATTCTGTCGCCCTCAAACCATGCCTCAAGTTTGTCTAAATTGTGTGTGGTCCAGAATGCTTTGGAGTCAGCTGTGAGGGTGGTCGCTAGAGAGGTTGATGTAAAGATTGAAGTAAGAGGTGATACAGGGTGAATCAGTTTATGTTCCTTCCTAGCCCATTTCCATATTTTCAGCGTAAATTTAGTTATAGGGTTATGGATTAGGGAGTCAAACGTGTGGGAACTCGGAGCCCATAAAATGATTTCCCATTTTAATGTGGCTATTTGTAGCTCTTCAATAAAAACCCAATTGGGCTGTAGGGTGGTAGAATGTATTAACGGTATAGAGGCAATTTGAGCTGCCTTAAAGTACCTTCCATATTTAAAGTGCCTTCCATATTTCTATGTAACAGTGCTTTTAGTGGGGTCATTAAACTGCCCTCTGGTATTAAAACGTTTTTCTTGTTAATTTGTTTCCAGTTTTTTAAAATTTATTTTACCACCCCTGATCCAGTCATAATATCCTTGTGGGGGAATTTCCCTTTATAAAACAAGGCTGATAAGTGCCATTCTGGAATTAATGCTTGTTCAATATGCCACCATGGGAGATGAGCAGCTGTTTCCAGCCATTTTAACGCGTGAACTATACTATTGGCTTCTTGGTAAGGCAATAATAACGGGTAAGAAATTCCTCCTTTTACAAAAGTTCTTCCCATGGTTATTTTTTTTATTCTTTTATGTTTGGATTGATGTATATAAAAATCAATCATTCCTTGGAGTTTCTTTAACCATATTTTAGGGATTTTAAAAGGAATACATCTCAAAAGGTAATTAACTCTTGGAAGAATCATCATTTTTACGACTGCAATTCTACCTGAGAATGAAAATCTGTTCTTTCTCCATTTTTCCATAATCTTTTGACATTTCACATATAAGTCTCTATAATTCTTGTCCACCATTTTTTGAGTTTTCCTCATAAACACTATTCCAAGATGTTTGAAAGATTTAGAATTCCAATTATATGGGTATAAAGCCTTCAAATTGGATAGTAGCTTTTTTGAAAAATTGAAATATAAAGTTTCTGATTTTTTGTAATTCATTTTATAATACGAAATTTTACTGTGTGTTTGGATTATTTTTGATAAATGATAAAGGGATTTTTCTGGGTAAGTAAGTGATAAAATAACGTCATCTGCATAAAGGCTAGTTTTATACTCCCTCTCCTCCACCCTAATCCCAGAAATCCTGGGGCATGCTCTAATAGCTTCCGCTAGAGGTTCTATCATTAATGCGAATAGGGAGGGAGAGAGAGGGCAACCCTGTCTAGTACCGTTTGATATTTCAATTGAGTCTGTGCTACTTCCCAACCCTGCTATTTGTGCCGATGGGGAACTATATAGTGCCCCAATTTTTTCAGACCCAAATTCTCCGAACCCGAATTTAGCTAGTGTTATTCGCATATACTCCCACCCTACTCTGTCAAATGCTTTCTCTGCATCTAATGACAAGAATAGGGTGGGAGTACCTCGGGAACTCGTTATTTCACCTAAGTTCATGATTTTTCTGATATTGTCCGAGCCTTGTCTTCCTGCTATAAATCCCATTTGATCTGTTGTTATTAGTTTTCCTATCACCTGTTGAATTCTAAGGGCCAATATTTTTGCATATATTTTAATATCTGCATTTAATAGCGAAATAGGCCTATAATTGGAACAATATTGTGGGTCCAAATTAGGTTTAGGAATCATAATCAGTGTCACTTTTAACATTTCTTTTGGAATACATCCTGTATTTTTAATTTCGTTAAAGGAGTTTGTCAAATAAGGGCTCAATAGTTGACCAAAAGTTTTATAAAAACAATTAGTGTATCCGTCTGGTCCTGGGGTAGTATAAGGTTTAAGAAGTTTTATTACTTGAAGAACTTCCTGGGTATTAATTGGGTCATTTAGTTTTAATCGCTCCACTTCTGTTAATTTTGGTAATTGAATACCATCTAAAAAAAATTGAATATCTTCTGTAATTGGTTTGCATAGGTTAGTATCTTTTTCTAAGTTATACAGGTCCTGATAATATTTAAAAAAGGCCTGACTGATTTTTTTAGGGGAGGAGATATCCTTACCTTTATCTTTCAACGTTGCTATTCTTTTTATGTCCCTTCTTTTTTTAACTTGAGTAGCAAGTAATTTACTGTTTTTATTATTTTGGTGATAGTATGTCTGTTGAAAGCGCCACAGTGCTCTATCTGATATTTGCTGATTAATTTTATTAATTTTGTTTTTAATTAATTTGATCTCTATTTTCACCTGTGGTTGTGCATCCAACAAAAATTTAGATTCCAATTTATTCAATTCTATATATAATTTTTTTAGTGGTGTGCCTCTTTGTTTTATCCATTGTGATTTCAGTTTGATCATCAAACCTCTAGTGAATGCTTTTTGTGTATTCCATAACGTACAATTTGATGGAACAGTGTGTTTATTAACGTCAAAAAATTGTGATATTTCTTTATTTAAAAATTCTGTATTTTTTCCAACTTTTAACAAAAAATCATCCATTTTCCATTGTGGACGATCTAATTTAAGGTTGTGAATTTCAACTGTTGCTATAATGTAGGCGTGATCTGATGTGACGATATTACTTATTTCTGTGTGAGAGACCTTCTCTATTATTTGAGAATTTGCTAAAATTAAATCAATGCGTGAATAAGTGTTATGTGGAGTTGAATAAAAGGAAAATTCTCTTTGATTTGGATGTTGCACTCGCTATGTATCAAATAAGTTATTTTTAATAATCCATTCAGTAAATATTTGTGCTACTTTACCAACTCTTTTAAGATTTTTAACTTCCAATTTTTTAGACCTGTCCAAAGTGGTGTTAGGGATCATATTAAAGTCCCCAGCAATGATAAGCGGGCCTTGTGCGTATTTCTTAATTAAGTTACTTATTTGGTGTAAAAATTTGCCCTGTGATTCGTTGGGTGCATAAATATTTATCAATGTTATTTTCTGTTTGTTAATTTGGCCGTTCCATAAGATGTACCGACCTTCCGGATCTGCGATGGACAACGCTTCCACAATTTCTAAATCATTAGAAAAAAATATTGATACACCTCTTTTTTTTTTCCCGCACGCTGAGTGCAATGAGAAGTCAAAACGTCCTGCTACTGCGCCCCAACTATTACTTTGCTTCCAGTGTGTCTCCTGAATAAATATTAAGTCTGCCTTTTCTTTATTACATTGTCTGAATATTGTTTTTCTTTTGCTAGGGGAATTTAACCCTCTAACATTCCAACTTAAAACCTTTATACCCATATCTCTATGAACCACACCTTTGAGTGATCTGATACCGTTTATCTATCGTCTTTTTATTTTTGGGACCATGAGTTACTTTTTTAACATTCATACTTACATTCTTGCATACATTCATTCTATTAGAACAGAAGGGGCTGTAATACAGCCTTTCACCATTACTGTTCCGCAGGGATTCAGGCATTTTTTAGAAATGGATAGCGGTCTAATGTGGAGATGGCTATATGTTTTAACTTTCTTTAATTCTTAATTGCGCTGTCTATATCTTCTATATTTGTCTTCGTTATTCTAGATTGAAGAATAAAAAAGACAAAGCTGGGGGATAGGAAAGGGCGAGGAGAAGGGGTTATGTAATATTATAGTCTTTATGTATTATTAGTATAAACCTCACATTAGAATTAGTTACTATTCGTATTCTGAAATGCTCTTTACAATTTATACTATTCTCAGTATTTCCGACTTTTGTCCTCATATTCTGCCTGTTGCTACCCCTTCTTCTCTTTCTCCTTTCCCCTCCTCCAACTTCCCGAAGTCAAAGGCCTCAGACCCTGCCACACTGTGTTCTTATTACTAGTCCTGGCTTTTTGTACTGTTCTTATAGCTCTCTGATCTTTTCTCAAAAAAATATCTTGAATGTTTAACAGCCTTGAACACCTATCTTAATGTCCCTTTCTATCTCTCTATACATGTTTATTTATTTCTTCTTCTGCCAATCTGTTGTTGATAGTTGCAGGTTCAACGTGGACTCCTTGGTTTCATCTGTTTTCAGGTTTAAGTTCTTTATGAATGTTTCTCCTTCTTCTAAGGAATTGATCTTATGCCACACGGATCCTTGTAGTACTAGTAATCCTACTGGGAAAGTCCATTTATATATAAAATCTGATTTCCTTAGTGTTTGTGTTATTGAATAGAATTCTTTCCTTTTATTCATTGTGCCTTTTGATAAGTCTGAAAAGATTTGTATCTTTTCATATGGAGATTCAAATGTCTTCTTCGTGTAGCTAGCTTTAACGATTTCTTCTTTTGTAGTTAAATGATGTAATTTGACAATCACGTCTCTGGGTTTTTTTTTTAGTAGATGATTTGGTAAAGGGATTCTCTGAACTGTATCAAATTTCTGATCCAGT
The DNA here is from genome assembly GCA_027410445.1 of Discoglossus pictus. Classification (NCBI taxonomy): domain Eukaryota; kingdom Metazoa; phylum Chordata; class Amphibia; order Anura; family Alytidae; genus Discoglossus; species Discoglossus pictus. Next base: position 86,591,349 of record CM050172.1, read on the forward strand.
TTTGAGTAAATAGGGCAAACACTAGAGAACATTTCCTTGAGATATGTTGGGAGTTCTTCTTTTTTTATAGATTCATCAATTCCTCTTATTCTGAGGTTATTTTCCCGTGATTGATCTTCCATTTTGTTTATGTGCTCCTTCAGACTTTTAATTTGTGTTGACATGTTTACTGACTGTTCCACCATCATTTTGTGGTCCAGGATTAATTTGTCAAATTTAGTTTCCAGGTTCGAAGATCTTTTATTCACTTCTGTTATTAGTTTGGAATTTTCCATAATTTGCGTCTTAATCTCTGAAAAAAATTCTATTTGAAAGTCTTTTAGGATTTCCTTCATTTTCCCTATAGTCAGAAGGTTCTCCTCATGAGTCTCAGAGTCTCTGTTAGTTAATTTTACCGCTGGGAGATTTGAGCTTTGGTCTGGCCCTCCTTCTATGGTTTGTTTTTGCGACTGTTTTGTAATAGCCTTAGGGGAAAAGAAGGAGGATGAGTCTAAAGTGGGGCTTTTTCGCCCTTTTGCTTTAGTTTTCGTCGCCATTTTGTGATAAATGTATGGTATAGTTATTTCACTCTTATATGTTTGTGACTTTATCACACTTGCTGTATACCCCAATGAGTCTATACTTTTCCTAACAATGTTAGGAGAATTTCCTTTTGCCGGTTTTAATGTGTGTCCAATAATTAGCGTCCAGTTATTTAACCGTGAGCTGCTAGGACCCACCTGACAAGTTCTTTGCAAGTAAAGACAGTGTTTTTAGCATTTGCCCTGTTTCAAAAACAACTTTTAAAGAAATTTTACTTCTTTATAAAGGATATTTCACATGTGTTCAGATATGTCTTACTGCACCCTTTTACCATTTTTATTTACAGTCTTTTTAAAAAAAAATTATAAAGATGGCATATACCCCAGCATTTTTTATTTCTGTTGTCATAGTAACATCATTTTTCTTTTTCAGCAGTGTAAAAGGGAGATAATATTTTACTTAGCTTTTATTGTGCTTGAGTCCTTGTACTTGATGCTCTTTATGTAGCCTCCTCCTCCACTGCCACCTCTGTGTCTTTCGCCGCTCCCGTGCTCTGTAGCCCCCAGCCTTTTCCTGCTTTAATGCTCCTTCAATATGGAGGGGGGCTTAAACGCCTCTCTTCATTAAGGAGCTCTCCATTCCAAGTTGTGACTTTCAGGGCTCTGGGTTCGGGCTGTGGAAGTGCTGCTGCTGCTGTAGTGAGGGGCTGGGTCTGCGCTGTCCCCTTATTTCGGGGCTGCTTGCGGGGCTGTGCTGTGTTGTGCTGAGCTGCACTTTACTCAGCAGCTACCCCGTCAGTGTTCCTGCTTGGCGCCATCTCCTCCCGCAAATCGCCGTTCTGGACGGCTACGCAGCCATTTCCGGTCACTCCCCCTAGGCCTTAGAATCTTAAAGTCGTGAGCAAGCCCTTATATTACTTGAGTCAGGGAGCAGTGAGGTCACCCTTTAGTGTCCCTTTGGAGTGTTTTTAACTGTACAGGTCCCTGAGCTTTTGGGAGCCAAGAGTATTAAAGCCTCCCTTTAGTGCCTCTACAGCCTTGCTGCTACTAAAAACACTACAAACCTAATCTTTTCTGGGCCTCTCACACAGTCTCTTCTTGTTAGGGTGCAACTTGCAGCTTCTGGATCCCAAAACTTGATTTTTAAAACCAGCTGGGTCCTCCTGTGCACAATCCTGGTCATATATATCAATTTGGTGATAGATAAGTCACTTTATATATGGTCTTAAATGTTTTTTTTCAGCAGAAACACACATCCTCTTTCATATATTATAGCTTTGAGAGATAAGCTGCTGGGTCTTCTTCTCTTAAAAAGTAATACAGTTTATTGTGTACCATATCTTTAGATTATTACACAGACTAGATCTCCAGTAGTATAAGGCAAAGAATTGTATAGGTTTGAAACAGACAGGCAATATGAGTCATTACCAACCTTAAGTAGGCATGTTGTTTATCAGTGTTTCAGAGACTCCTTTGTTCTGGTTCAGCTGCAAATCTCAGGAAAAAAGTTGCCAAACTTGATTTTTAAAGCCAGCTGGGTCCTCCTGTGTGAAAATTTGTTGATTTGGTGATAGAGAAGGTACTTTATATATAATGTTCATGCTTTTTAAAGCCTTATTGCTGGGAGCTATGTTGTTTTGCTTCCTCTCTGTTTGCTGCTAGCCCCACCCTCCTCGTCAAAGGCCTTTTTAATATCTAGAGCCAACATACACATGGGAGAGTTATTTTCTTTATAGATATGAATTAGGTTTAAGAGCTTCCTGATATTATCTCCCGCCTGTTTAGAAGGGATGAACCCCACCTGGTCTTTATGTATAAGACCCATTAAGAAGTGGGAGACTCTATTGGCCATTATTTTCGCCATGAATTTAATGCCATTGTTTAGAAGCGAAATCTGGCAGTATTTTTTTACTTCTAGGGAGTTTCTATTTTCTTTTGGAAAAAAAGACCAGATCAGCATGATTAAATTCTGGCGGGACTCGTTCACCTTTCAGAGTTTTTGTTTATATCAAATAACTAGATGTGGGGCTAGGGACACATATTATTTTGTAATAGAGTGATGAAAACCCATCTGGGCCTGCCGATATGCCTGTTTTTGTCTCAGTTATGACATCCTGGACTTCTTCCAGAGAGATTTTAGCGTTTAAATGAGAGAGATAGTTTTCCCTTAAGGTTGGGAAATCACAAGCATTTAAGAAGTTCTGAATCTCTATCTGATTGGCTATTTTTTGGGATGAATATGTTTTGCCTAAGAAGTCCAGGAATGTTTCCTGAATTTTTGAGGACTACGAGTTATTTGACCTAAAGGGGTCTCAATTTGATATACCTTAGAATGGGCAAATCTGTTTTTTAATTTTTTGGCGAGCATGGAGTCTGGCTTATTAGGCTTGGTAAAAAAACGATCTCCCGTCCAACTGTCCATTTTCTGTTCTGTCAGAAAGAATTAGATCTGAGTCCAGGCTTACTTTTTCAATTTGTTGGCAAAGTTCCTTGGTAGTTGGTTTAATCTTTCTAGGTTAATTTCTTAGTTAATGCTTACTCCTACTGTCTCTGTAGTTGTTTATATTTGGAAGCAAGCCGGATGCACATGCCTCTAATATACGCGTTATGGTCTACCCATACCCATTCTGGGCTAGAGACTTGATTTGAGTTTAGGGTGAAGTAAGGTCACGTATCTGGGGGTTTGTTCGTAGCATTTCATTTAGTTTCCAATTTGGTACAGATTTAGAATCTTGACCTAAATGGATTGATAAACATAAATAGAAATTGTCTGACAAGGCGCATGGGTGAATGTCTATGTATTCTGTTAGGTCTATTAAGGGGGCCTTAGTCAGAAAGGTGTCAATTCTTGAATAGGTGTTATGTGTCTGAGAGTAATATGTATATTCTCTGTCAGAGGGGTGAAATTCTCTCCATAAGCCTGTAATTTGTTGGGACTTAAACTGGGAGTTGATCTGTTTAAATTTTTTTTGAAAATCTCTCTTTAGAAAGGTACATTTTATGGTTAAGAGTTAAATTAAGGTCACATCCTATTATAACTAGCCCTAGGTCTTGATTCCCAATGGTTTTCATAAGATTAAGTAGGCAGTTGTGGGGGTCAATAGTGGGAGAATAAATGGATATAAGAGTTATTTTGTAGCTTTGAATCTTGCCTGTCAGTAGCATATAATTGCCTTTTAGGTAAACTTTTTTATTTTCGATAATTAGGGGAAAATCTTTATAAAGAAGGATAGCAGCACCGGCTTATGTAGTCTTTTGAGTGGAAGCATATATATGGGGATCATTTTTGTGTATGTGTTTTGGAACTTTGCTATGTGCGAAATGGGTTTACTGTAGAAACAGAGCCGCTGGGCGGTATGGTAAATATGTAAGGAAGGCATTTCTTCTTTTAAAAGGGGAATTAAATCCCTTAACATTATGGGATATAAATGTGTATTTAGTGTTAGCCATCAGTCAGGTGGATGAGGGGGTAGATACTAAGCTTACTTACTTTTAGGAGGGATAGTCAAGGTAGCCAGGAGAGGTCCAGGAGAGCAAGAATTCATAATCAATAGGATTGGAGAAGGCACATTTTCTGTTGAAAAACTGCTGATCAAAAATCTATAATAGAAAAACTAGCATTGAACTTGAGAATAAACATAATAAACAATTTTCCCCATGTAGATGCGGAAATACAAATACTCCTCACAAAACACAGAAGTGCCCCTAGGTGCCTAGAATAGGGGAGTGAAATGTTCATCTCTCTGCCTAACTTAGTATGAGGAAGGGTACTAATAGTGGGGGGTGGTGGTGTCAAAGGACCGGTGAAGGACTATTAATCACCAACAAGCCCCAGGCCCTCTTAAAGGTATATATTTAAATTCTCTAGATAGTGGTAACACAGTCATTGTGAGTATAGAAATATCAAGGTAAGAAAATACAGGTACAAGTTTAAAGAGAAAAAATATTAACAATTACTATGCTATAGGACCTTGATTTGCTCTTATACTAGAACTCAGAGGTTTCCCCTTTCTTCCTTTTAGGGAAGCAGGGAAGGTATTTCCCGTAGACACATGGGAATACAAACGTGAGACTGGATCTCCTTGCTCCCATGTAAAACACGTCCTAGGAGCAGTTCAGGCAGATAAGGGAACAAATGTCTTTCAAATAGACCAAGAAGTTTTTAATGTGAGGTTGGAACTAGGTCTTTGGCTGAGGTTGTTTTTTTAAAGCTCTTGATCGCTGGAGTGTCCTGCCATTGTCTGATAGGTCTAGTTGCCTGGGCCAGCCCCGGAGGGTCCATAAAGCCCACTATAATGAAGTTCAAATGATGAAGAATTTGGTAACAATCCTCAAGGGTTTTCGACACATTGGAGGTTTCTTTGTAGTTAAACAACAGTGCAAATGGGGAAGCCCCAGCCATAAGGAATAGCATTCTTCTGTAGAATGGCTAAGACTGGTCTTATCAATCTTCTATTGTTCTACGTTGTTAGGTATAAATCTGCAAAGAATTGTAATGAGGCATTATCAGGGCTCTTTATTGAGGAGCCCTTTCTTGAAGCAGATACAATAGTGTCTCTAGCACTCTCCCTAAGAAGGTGATTGATAACTTATTTTGGTAACTCCGGGGATGCCGAGGCTCCCAGAGCTCTATGTGCTCTCTCTATTTCCCATTTAGCCTCTAGGACCTTTGGAATTAGGATGCTTATGGTCGCTTTTTGTATGGCATTTAATAGCTCCAGGGATGCCCCTAATTCTGATGTTATGTCTGCATCCTCTGTTATCTACGTCTTCCAATTTTTCCTCAAATATTGCAATTTGTGTAGCATTTTGGGAGATGTCAAACCTGTACCTTTGCTGGGTTTCAATGATGTCATCATCAATTATGTCATCTAGCTAGGACTTAATGAGTGCCTCAATTCTAGTTAAAGACTTCTCCGACACATCCATGTTTTGGCTAAATTTTCCTAATCTGAGCTATCAGATTTGCCAGAAATCGAGTCCTGTGAGGTAGTTTAAGCCGCATTCACAGGTTTAAAGTGATCCTGAATGTTTTTGGAAGATCTTGGTTTCTTATTTTTACCCATGTTTGAGTGAGTATTCCAGACAGATTTCCCTGATTATTACTGCAAGGAAGGGTGGTCAAGAATTTTTTATATTTCTGTATTTCCTGGAGATATTTTGCAAGTTACATACCACTAGCTAAAGTGGTAGGGTCTGTAGGGCATAGTGGTTATTTTTTTATTTAGCTCATGATGTCTCAGGTGTTACAAGGGTGTTTGCGGAGACTGCAAAAAGTTTTGCCTGGCCCTACTCTTGAAATTTGTTAGGCAGCTCAGGCCCTGATTTTAATTTTGAAAGTAGAGAATGTCTTATGCTTGCCTTGCTTTCTGCTTTAAATCCTTATCAGCTATTTCCACAGGGTGACAGTACTGTTTCACTTTAACTCTGATGTTCAACCGGTCAGTTTATTATCAGCTTCAAGTCTCTGAGTTAAAGAGTTAAGATATGTTCTGGTGTAAATATAGTTATTGAGGCCAGGGTTTTTAAAACATATTGGTTAGAAGGACAGTTCCAGCTATTTGTGAAGCTTCTGGATGTGTAGTAATGCCTCTCTTTTTCCTTTGGCAGGTTAAATTGTAAGAAAGGACACAGGAGTGCTTGGCTTAATAAAAATAAATGTTTGTCTGTCATCTGTTATATATATACATATATACATACGGTGGATGTAAAAAGTCTACACACCCCTGTTAAAATGTCAGGTTTTTGTGCTGTAAAAAAAAAAGAGACAAAGATAAATAATTTCAGAACTGTTTCCACCTTTAATGTGACCTATAACACTGCACAACTCAATTGAAAAACAAACTGAATTTTTTTAGGTGGAGGGAAGAAAAATAATGTGGTTGCATAAGTCTGCACACCCTCTTATAACTGGGGATGTAGCTGTGTTCAGAATTAAGCAATCACATTCCAAATCGTGTTAAATAGGAGTCAGCATACACCTGCCATCATTTAAAGTGCCTCTGATTAACCCCAAATAAAGTTCAGCTGCTCTAGTTGGTCTTTCCTAAAATGTTCTTCGTCACATCCCACAGCAAAAGCCATGGTCCACAGAGAGCTTTCAAAGCATCAGATGGATCTCATTGTTAAAAGGTATCAGTCAGGAGAAGGGTACAAAAGAATTTCCAAGGCATTAGATATACCATGAAACACAGTGAAGACAGTCATCATCAAGTGGTGAAAATATGGAGCAACAGTCACATTACCAAGAACTGGAGCTCCCTTCAAAATTGATGAAAAGACGAGAAGAAAACTGGTCTGGGAGGCTACCAAGAGGCCTACAGCAACATTAAAGGAGCTGCAGGAATATCTGGCAAGTACTGGCTGTGTGGTACATGTGACAACAATCTCCCGTATTCTTCATATGTCTGAGCTATGGGGTAGAGTGGCAAGACGAAAGCCTTTTCTTACGAAGAAAAACATCCAAGCCAGGCTACATTTTGCAAAAACATATCTGAAGTGTCCCAAAAGCATGTAGGAAAAGGTGTTATGGTCTGATGAAACCAAGGTTGAACTTTTTGGCCATAATTCCAAAAGATATGTTTGGCGCAAAAACAACACTGCACATCACCAAAAGAACACCATACAAGTGAAGCATGGTGGTGGCAGCATCATGCTTTGGGCGGTTTTTCATCATCTGGAACTGGGGCCTTAATTAAGATAGAGGGAATTATGAACAGTTCCAAATACCATATCTTTCAGCATGACAACGACCCAAAGCATACATCCAAATCAACAAAGGAATGGCTTCACCAGAAGAAGATTAAAGTTTTGGAATGACCCAGCCAGAGCCCAGACCTGAATCCGATTGAAAATCTGTGGGGTGATCTGAAGAGGGCTGTGCACAGGAGATGCCCTCGCAATCTCACAGATTTGGAGTGTTTTTGCAAAGAAGAGTGGGCAAATCTTGCCAAGTCAAAATGTGCCATGCTGATAGACTCATACCCAAAAAGACTGAGTGCTGTAATAAAATCAAAAGGTGTTTCAACAAACTATTAGTTTAAGGGTGTGCATACTTATGCAACCATATTATTTTATTTTTATATTTTTTCAGTTTGTTTTTCAATTAAGTTGTACAGTTTATAGGTCACATTAAAGGTGGAAAAAGTTCTGAAATGATTTATCTTTGTCTAATTTTTTTACAGAACAGAAACCTGACATTTTAACAGGGGTGTGTAGACTTTTTATATCCACTGTGTATGTATGTATATATATATATATATATATATATATATATATATATATATATAAATAGTAAATAAAAAGTACATCTGTGTTCACACTTGAATGTCTAAAGCAAGTTAAAAAACCTACTTCCAGCTCAGAGTTCAGAGAAAAACAGTTATTACATTGCATTCTGGGAAACTGAGCTGGGACATGCAAGTATGCCCACAAATGCCTCGCTCTTCAATCCTAGCAATTATCAAACATGGCTTCCTTTAAGCTTATGCATGCTGTATTACACAGCTTTAATGCAAAGCCAAGGTTGGATTAAACACAGGCTGAGTATCCAATCCATGTACAGCTGTTTCAAGCTTACTGGCTATCATCAGCATGGAGCGGGATCTCAGCCTGTGTTGTAGACCTTATGAGTAGGTAGTTCACCACAACAATCATTTATAATATGGTGGGCAAAAGAGCGATAGAAGCCTCCACCGTACAGTAGTACAGTAAATAAAAAGTACATCTGTGATCACATTTGAATGTCTAAAGCAAGTTAAAAAACCTGCTTCCAGCTCAGAGTTCAGAGAAAAACAGTTATTACACTGCATTCTGGGAAGCCGAGCTGGGACGTGCATATATGTATGTTTTCCCTCCTTGATCCTATGTCTGTTATCCTAGGTCCTAGGGACGATCTAGGGCCCAAAATTAGTATTCTGGGGGGCACTAAGCCCGACTGTGAGCTTCTCAGGCGATTCAGGGCTTCCACAGTCCTTCCCACTGCCTTCAGAGTGGACTCTCAGCTCAACTGTATTCTATTAGATCACTCGAAGTGTGTTGTGGTGGGCTTCTATATTATGTTTGGGGGTGCTGCTTTGGGATCTGCACTAAGCCTCCCACTCCAGACTTGTAGCTCTGGATGGCTCCTTCTGCACTCCTTCGATTTCACCTGGCTTCACAGGGCTGTCTCCTAATGACTGCCACCCCGATGTGGTTCTGCAGAGTAGTGTTTGTCCTCAATTTGCTGGTGCAGAGAGCCTGCCTGCGCAGGGGAATACAGGCTGGGGTGGGAGACTAGGTGGAATAGGCCTTGACTACGTGGAAGTGACGCTCGAACGGACCCGTTGTTATGACGTACCGTTCTGATCACTATCAGTCACTGGCTCTGTATAGATCGGACAAGATGTATGGGCTTATTTCCACTTTTTTAGCACTAATTTATATATATATATATATATATATATATATATATATATATATATATATATATATATATATATATATATATTGCATAATCTAATCTAGAGAGTTTTATTTCTTATTTATCTTTTTCTCATTTTAATTTCTTCTGTGCTCTTGTTTTCTTTTTCACCATTTACTTTAAATATGTTCCAAACAGTATGTAGAGGGAGCATCTCACTCCTCCCAAACAAAGTAAATGAAAAAAAAAGAAAAAATTTAAAAGAAAAAAAAAAATTGGTTATAATTTGACAAGCTTCTTTTCTTCTTTATATTTTTAATTTTTCTTTTTGTGCTTTTTTTATTTCCCTTATCTTTTTACAGATGTTCTAAATCAGTGGTGGCGAACCTATGGCACGCGTGCCACAGGTGGCACCCCGTGCCCCTTCTGTGGGCACGCGGCCATAGGTCGCCGGCAGCATGCTGGGCCTGCTCATCGTGCGTGAGCACGGCGCCTGAGCGCTCTCCCGTCACTGAAAAAAAGGAGGGCTGTGCTAGCGTGCGCGCGAGGCACAGGCGAACAGACGTTGACAGTGTCCGCGTGCTGCCTCCGTGCACGCGCTCTCCTCGAGATCCGCAACGCACGCACGGCAGGGAGACAAAGGAGAAGGGGAGAGACAAGGGTGGGGGGAGAGGCAAGGGGAAGGTAAGAGATATGGAGCAGGGGAGAGACAAGTGGTAGGGGAGAGACAAGGGAGAGGGGGAGAGAGAAGAGGGTTGAGACAAGGGGGAGGGAGAAGGGGAGAGACAAGAGTGGAGGGAGAGACAATGGTGTAGGGAGCCAATGGGGAGTTGGACAGATAAGGGAGAAGGGGAGAGACAATGGAGAAGGGGGAGACAAGGGGAAGTGGAGAGACAAGAGGGGAAAGAGAAGGGTGGGGGAGACTAGGGAGAAGGGGAGAGAGAAGGGGAAGACAGTGGAGAATGGGAAAGAGAAGTGTGGGGGAGAGATAGAAGGGTGTGGGAGACAAGGGAGAATGGGAGAGACAAGGTTGGGTGAAACAAGGGGGTAGAGAGAGCAGGGTGGGAGAGACCAGGGGGAGAGACAAGTGTAATGGGAGAAACAAGGGGAAGGGGAGAGACAATGGGGAGGGGAGACACAAGGGGGAGAGAGAGTGAATGGTGGGAGAGACAATAGTGAAGTACAAGGAGAGACAAGGGTGGGGGTAGAGACAAGAGTGAGGGAGATACAAGGGTGGGGGAGAGATAAGCGGAGAGAGAGGGAAAGAAGAGGGAGGAAGAAAGGAGAGCAGAGAGAAGGGAGGATGGAGAGAAAGAAAATAGGGAGAGGCAGAAGGGAAAGGGAGAAGTAAGAGAGTGAGATGGGAGAGAAGGTAGAGGCACATGAGAGGAAGGGAGAGGAGAGAGAAAGGAAGAGGGAGATGCAAAAGGGAGAGGTAGAGAAGGGAGAGTGAGAGAAGGGAGGAGTGAGAGAGAGGGGAGAGGCAAAAGGGAGAGGTAGAGAATGGAAAGAAAGGAGGAGGGAGAGACACAGGGAAGGAAAGACAAGGGGGGTAGAGGCAAGGGAGAAAACAGAGACAATTGTGAGCGGTACAAGAGAGGAGAAATAAGGGTGGGAGAGAGAGAAGGATGGAGGGAAGAGACAAGGGAGAAGAGGAGATACAGGGGTGGTGGGAGACAAGGAGGAAGGGGAGAGACAAGGGGAGGGGAGAGAGAAGGGTGTATGATCCAAGGGGGGAGAGATGCTTAGAGTTTGCGGCTTAGTTTTCTTTGTATGCAAATCTGGCTCAGTGCTGGTCTTTTTCATATTAAAAATAAAGTTGTTTAACTTGACGTCATTTCCATAATTCACAGAATATTTCTGTATTCCCGCCAGTGGCCAAGAGCTGTATCTGCAAAACAATGTGTTTGTACCTCAGAGATGGGAATAAAGTTTTAAAGAGTTTTGTAATCCGGGCACGCTCCCCACAGCATTGCGCGGGAGGACTGAGGAAAGGCAAGGCGAACCGAGGCATAGCTAGAGCTACTAACCACCACCGACTGTGTCCCCCCCTCCTTCACCAAAAGGTAAGAAGAAGGGAGGGGGGGATAAATAAAAATAATTTGATTTTATGATAGGAATAAAAAGTGCTGTGTTGGCACTTAGAGGAAAAAAAAGTTGGCATGTATTGCGGTTTGGGCACTCGGGCTCAAAAAGGTTCGCCATCACTGTTCTAAATGATAGTATTTAGAGGGACCGACTATCTCCCTCAACCGAAGCAAAAAAGAAAAATAGAAATTGGGCATAATCGAGAGAGCTTATTTTCCTTCTTCTGTTGCTTTTCTTTTCATTTCTTCTTGTGTTTGATCTTTCACACTGGAAAATAATGTTTACAAGAATCTGTATCTAAGTGCAAGTATGAAAATGATATCAGGGTCACCCTGCTATGAAATCCTATAAAGATTGACAATTGAAAAAGACAGAACAAAACATTTTTTCTTAAGATCTTGAGATGTTTTATTGACATGGTTAAAAACATGTGCTTTGCATGGCAAATCAACGAATCACATGGAAGAACTTTACACGTGACAAATCCTCTGATGTCCTATTTTATTGCCCGTTTGTAGCATTTTAATTAAAAAAAAAAACCCTCACATTGTATATTGACTGTAAAATTGTTTGGCAGCAAAATGGATTTCAATCACACAAAAATATCAAGTTTTGATGAAGAGAAGGTAGCACGGTTGAGTTGGATAAAAAAAGTATCCCCTGTTGAATATTCTGTACATATACAAACACACACATACACACTCATATACATATATATATATATAGAAACAAGGTCCTGTTGGAATACATTAAGATTTTGGCCTTTTGAGGATTTTGATTGACTTTGTCTATGAAATCATTCCTTAGGTTATAGCACCAAGAGGATTATACTCGCTTCATTTCTCGATGGTGGGTTGTTGGCGCCTCTAGGTCGCATCAAGAGGAGTGACCCCACTTCATTTCAAGACTGAATGTTCTTGGTGCCTCTACACCGGTCGAAGAACAAAGACGGCATCGTCCAGCACGTAGTAATCATTGTACATGTCTCCTTCACATAAATAGGGCAGCCTGGTGAGGGATTCCACCACAAAGCCGGCTTCATGGAAGACTTCCGCGAGGCTGTTCACCTGCTCTTCCCAAACCTTGCCGTTGACTTCCATGATTTCCGATGGTTTTTCCCACTTGCCACCTGGATGGAGGGAACAAGCGCACATTAGATGCTAATAACATGTAAATACAATGCTGAGCTTGTTGGAAATCGGATGTATGCTCATAAATATGACATAAACATAAATTTATAAGGAAGACATTTTTTTTTACATAAATATGCCTCATGCATAAGCTCTCCAACCAAAACATCAGCCGTTTCGCTCTCAATCCTGAGGTTGCAGCATATGTCCAGTTGGCTTCCAAATGTCACGATGTTGCTTAATAGTGTCCGGATCTCCGTGACCCTATGGACCTAAGCATGCCAGGCACATCTATCGTTATGTCCCTGGTTGTGTTTACTAACTTTAAGATTACCTTAAAAAAAATAAAAAATATATATACTGGAGTGGATTGCCCGTTTCTTCTCCAGAAGACCATGATTTGTCTGACTCTGCTATGACCTGCCCATCTTGGGTGATGCCTTGGGTGAAGCCTCTTCACCATAACACAGTAGGGATCCAGAGACAATTATACATATTTCAACAAAAGGGAATGATCTTCACCAAAAGCAGCTAAACGTAACTGCTGCTGATAATACCATTACCTCGGAGGGTAAATCTTGCACATATTATAGTGAACTTCTTTATCAATTTTAAATGAACATGGAAAGATTTTTGATAATATGCCATAGTGTTTTGTTAATTTTTTTAAAAATACAAATAAACTATTGGGGGCTTTTGCTAGCCAATAAGATCTCCAGACTAAAGTTTACATTTTCTGATCATTTCGTGGTTTCAAAATATTTTTTCATGCAAAAAACATATTTTGCAATGTTCTAAACATGCTCCTCTAAAATGTCCCTTTAAGGCACTTCCACTTTTTAATTACAGTAAAATGCAATACATTTTTTTCTATATCTATTTACAAGCTGTATTTAGTTATTTTAAACTATCTAAAAACATTAAACCCACTCCTAACAAGTCTTCATAAGAAAATACTATAAATATGGCATTTCAGTGGTATTGTACAAAGCATAGGAAACTCTAAAATGTGCGATTGAGCATTTAAAAAGGAAGGTTTTATACATCAAAAATCGATTTGAGCGCCGCCGCCAAGCATATTTTTTCTCCCTAGAGCTTCATAACTCAGCTGGTGCAGTGCCAGGACACGCCCTAATCAGAGTGTGTCTGGGGGAGGTCCTGGTTGGGAAAAATGTGCCCATATACAAGTTGTTTGCGAGTGTCCTGTAACTATAGGAAGTTGTTATCTGTCTAGTGAAAATGTAGTGGCTAAAACTGCCAGTGCTTTCAATGGCAGTAAAGCAAAGCTCAATCTACAGATATACTCTCTTGAAAAAGTAACAGACAGAATCAGCTCTGAAAAGATCATGGAACCACATAGAATTTGATATTGCATAAACAGTTAATCATGTAAAAGGTTGTGTTTTTTTTTATTTCTAATACATATTGGAAATTATCTAGTTTAGTTGTTCAACAGATCCTATAGAAAACATTACCAAAATTGTATTTTAAATTGATTTTTATTTGAACCATATTGTGAATTTCCAATTAAAAAATAAATAAATAGAAACAAAGCTATATTTTGCCACCACTTCTTTTGGCACTTTAGTTGTCTTTCCCCTCTCTCTTCCTTTTCTCACTCTCTCTTCCTTTTCCTATCGGTCTCTCACTCTCTCTTCCTTTTCCTGTCGGTCTCTCACTCTCTCTTCCTTTTCCTGTCGGTCTCTCACTCTCTCTTCCTTTTCTCCCTCTCTCTCTCTCTCTTCCTTTTCTCCCTCTCTCTCTCACTCTCTCTTCCTTTTCTCCCTCTCTCTCTCACTCTCTCTTCCTTTTCCTGTCGGTCTCTCACACTCTCTCTTCCTTTTCCTGTCTGTCTCTCACACTCTCTCTTCCTTTTCCTGTCTGTCTCTCACACTCTCTTCCCTTTCCTGTCTCTCACTCTCTCTTCCCTTTCCTGTCTCTCACTCTCTCTTCCCTTTCCTGTCTCTCACTCTCTCTTCCCTTTCCTGTCTCTCACTCTCTCTTCCTTTGTCTCTCACTCTCTCTTCCTTTGTCTCTCACTCTCTCTTCCTTTGTCTCTCACTCTCTCTTCCTTTGTCTCTCACTCTCTCTTCCTTTTCCTGTCGGTCTCTCACTCTCTCTTCCTTTTCTCCCTCTTACTCTCTCTTCCTTTTCCTGTCTGTCTCTCACACTCTCTTCCTTTTCCTGTCGGTCTCTCACACTCTCTTCCCTTTCCTGTCTCTCACTCTCTCTTCCCTTTCCTGTCTCTCACTCTCTCTTCCCTTTCCTGTCTCTCACTCTCTCTTCCCTTTCCTGTCTCTCACTCTCTCTTCCCTTTCCTGTCTCTCACTCTCTCTTCCCTTTCCTGTCTCTCACTCTCTCTTCCCTTTCCTGTCTCTCACTCTCTCTTCCCTTTCCTGTCTCTCACTCTCTCTTCCCTTTCCTGTCTCTCACTCTCTCTTCCCTTTCCTGTCTCTCACTCTCTCTTCCTTTTCCTGTGTCTCTCACTCTCTCTTCCCTTTCCTGTCTCTCATTCTCTCTTCCTTTTCCTGTCGGTCTCTCACTCTCTCTTCCTTTTCCTGTCGGTCTCTCACACTCTCTTCCCTTTCCTGTCTCTCACTCTCTCTTCCTTTTCCTGTCGGTCTCTCACTCTCTCTTCCTTTTCCTGTCGGTCTCTCACTCTCTCTTCCTTTTCCTGTCGGTCTCTCACTCTCTCTTCCTTTTCCTGTCGGTCTCTCACTCTCTCTTCCTTTTCCTGTCGGTCTCTCACTCTCTCTTCCTTTTCCTGTCGGTCTCTCACTCTCTCTTCCTTTTCCTGTCGGTCTCTCACACTCTCTTCCCTTTCCTGTCTCTCACTCTCTCTTCCTTTTCTCCCTCTCTCTCTTACTCTCTCTTCCTTTTCCTGTCGGTCTCTCACTCTCTTCCTTTTCCTGTCGGTCTCTCACTCTCTCTTCCCTTTCCTGTCTCTCACTCTCTCTTCCCTTTCCTGTCTCTCACTCTCTCTTCCCTTTCCTGTCTCTCACTCTCTCTTCCCTTTCCTGTCTCTCACTCTCTCTTCCCTTTCCTGTCTCTCACTCTCTCTTCCCTTTCCTGTCTGTCTCTCACTCTCTCTTCCCTTTCCTGTCTGTCTCTCACTCTCTCTTCCCTTTCCTGTCTGTCTCTCACACTCTCTTCCCTTTCCTGTCTCTCACTCTCTCTTCCCTTTCCTGTCTCTCACTCTCTCTTCCTTTGTCTCTCACTCTCTCTTCCTTTGTCTCTCACTCTCTCTTCCTTTGTCTCTCACTCTCTCTTCCTTTGTCTCTCACTCTCTCTTCCTTTGTCTCTCACTCTCTCTTCCTTTGTCTCTCACTCTCTCTTCCTTTGTCTCTCACTCTCTCTTCCTTTTCTCCCTCTTACTCTCTCTTCCTTTTCCTGTCTGTCTCTCACTCTCTCTTCCTTTTCCTGTCGGTCTCTCACTCTCTCTTCCTTTTCCTGTCGGTCTCTCACACTCTCTTCCCTTTCCTGTCTCTCACTCTCTCTTCCCTTTCCTGTCTCTCACTCTCTCTTCCCTTTCCTGTCTCTCACTCTCTCTTCCTTTGTCTCTCACTCTCTCTTCCTTTGTCTCTCACTCTCTCTTCCTTTGTCTCTCACTCTCTCTTCCTTTGTCTCTCACTCTCTCTTCCTTTTCCTGTCGGTCTCTCACTCTCTCTTCCTTTTCTCCCTCTTACTCTCTCTTCCTTTTCCTGTCTGTCTCTCACACTCTCTTCCTTTTCCTGTCGGTCTCTCACACTCTCTTCCCTTTCCTGTCTCTCACTCTCTCTTCCCTTTCCTGTCTCTCACTCTCTCTTCCCTTTCCTGTCTCTCACTCTCTCTTCCCTTTCCTGTCTCTCACTCTCTCTTCCCTTTCCTGTCTCTCACTCTCTCTTCCCTTTCCTGTCTCTCACTCTCTCTTCCCTTTCCTGTCTCTCACTCTCTCTTCCCTTTCCTGTCTCTCACTCTCTCTTCCTTTTCCTGTCTCTCACTCTCTCTTCCCTTTCCTGTCTCTCACTCTCTCTTCCCTTTCCTGTCTCTCACTCTCTCTTCCTTTTCCTGTGTCTCTCACTCTCTCTTCCCTTTCCTGTCTCTCATTCTCTCTTCCTTTTCCTGTCGGTCTCTCACTCTCTCTTCCTTTTCCTGTCGGTCTCTCACACTCTCTTCCCTTTCCTGTCTCTCACTCTCTCTTCCTTTTCCTGTCGGTCTCTCACTCTCTCTTCCTTTTCCTGTCGGTCTCTCACTCTCTCTTCCTTTTCCTGTCGGTCTCTCACTCTCTCTTCCTTTTCCTGTCGGTCTCTCACTCTCTCTTCCTTTTCCTGTCGGTCTCTCACTCTCTCTTCCTTTTCCTGTCGGTCTCTCACTCTCTCTTCCTTTTCCTGTCGGTCTCTCACTCTCTCTTCCCTTTCCTGTCTCTCACTCTCTCTTCCTTTTCTCCCTCTCTCTCTTACTCTCTCTTCCTTTTCCTGTCGGTCTCTCACTCTCTTCCTTTTCCTGTCGGTCTCTCACTCTCTCTTCCCTTTCCTGTCTCTCACTCTCTCTTCCCTTTCCTGTCTCTCACTCTCTCTTCCCTTTCCTGTCTCTCACTCTCTCTTCCCTTTCCTGTCTCTCACTCTCTCTTCCCTTTCCTGTCTGTCTCTCACTCTCTCTTCCCTTTCCTGTCTGTCTCTCACTCTCTCTTCCCTTTCCTGTCTGTCTCTCACACTCTCTTCCCTTTCCTGTCTCTCACTCTCTCTTCCCTTTCCTGTCTCTCACTCTCTCTTCCTTTGTCTCTCACTCTCTCTTCCTTTGTCTCTCACTCTCTCTTCCTTTGTCTCTCACTCTCTCTTCCTTTGTCTCTCACTCTCTCTTCCTTTGTCTCTCACTCTCTCTTCCTTTGTCTCTCACTCTCTCTTCCTTTGTCTCTCACTCTCTCTTCCTTTGTCTCTCACTCTCTCTTCCTTTTCTCCCTCTTACTCTCTCTTCCTTTTCCTGTCTGTCTCTCACTCTCTCTTCCTTTTCCTGTCGGTCTCTCACTCTCTCTTCCTTTTCCTGTCGGTCTCTCACACTCTCTTCCCTTTCCTGTCTCTCACTCTCTCTTCCTTTTCTCCCTCTCTCTCTTACTCTCTCTTCCTTTTCCTGTCGGTCTCTCACTCTCTCTTCCTTTTCCTGTCGGTCTCTCACACTCTCTTCCTTTTCCTGTCGGTCTCTCACACTCTCTTCCTTTTCCTGTCGGTCTCTCACACTCTCTTCCCTTTCCTGTCTCTCACTCTCTCTTCCCTTTCCTGTCTCTCACTCTCTCTTCCCTTTCCTGTCTCTCACTCTCTCTTCCCTTTCCTGTCTCTCACTCTCTCTTCCCTTTCCTGTCTCTCACTCTCTCTTCCCTTTCCTGTCTCTCGCTCTCTCTTCCTTTTCCTGTGTCTCTCGCTCTCTCTTCCTTTTCCTGTGTCTCTCGCTCTCTCTTCCTTTTCCTGTGTCTCTCGCTCTCTCTTCCTTTTCCTGTGTCTCTCGCTCTCTCTTCCTTTTCCTGTGTCTCTCGCTCTCTCTTCCTTTTCCTGTGTCTCTCGCTCTCTCTTCCTTTTCCTGTGTCTCTCGCTCTCTCTTCCTTTTCCTGTGTCTCTCGCTCTCTCTTCCTTTTCCTGTGTCTCTCGCTCTCTCTTCCTTTTCCTGTGTCTCTCGCTCTCTCTTCCTTTTCCTGTGTCTCTCGCTCTCTCTTCCTTTTCCTGTGTCTCTCGCTCTCTCTTCCTTTTCCTGTGTCTCTCGCTCTCTCTTCCTTTTCCTGTCTCTCTCGCTCTCTCTTCCCTTTCCTGTCTCTCTCGCTCTCTCTTCCCTTTCCTGTCTCTCGCTCTCTCTTCCCTTTCCTGTCTCTCGCTCTCTCTTCCCTTTCCTGTCTCTCGCTCTCTCTTCCTTTTCCTGTGTCTCTCGCTCTCTCTTCCTTTTCCTGTGTCTCTCGCTCTCTCTTCCTTTTCCTGTGTCTCTCGCTCTCTCTTCCTTTTCCTGTGTCTCTCGCTCTCTCTTCCTTTTCCTGTGTCTCTCGCTCTCTCTTCCTTTTCCTGTGTCTCTCGCTCTCTCTTCCTTTTCCTGTGTCTCTCGCTCTCTCTTCCTTTTCCTGTGTCTCTCGCTCTCTCTTCCCTTTCCTGTCTCTCTCGCTCTCTCTTCCCTTTCCTGTCTCTCTCGCTCTCTCTTCCCTTTCCTGTCTCTCGCTCTCTCTTCCCTTTCCTGTCTCTCGCTCTCTCTTCCCTTTCCTGTCTCTCGCTCTCTCTTCCTTTTCCTGTGTCTCTCGCTCTCTCTTCCTTTTCCGGTCTCTCGCTCCCTCTTCCCTTTCCGGTCTCTCGCTCCCTCTTCCCTTTCCGGTCTCTCGCTCCCTCTTCCCTTTCCGGTCTCTCGCTCCCTCTTCCCTTTCCGGTCTCTCGCTCCCTCTTCCCTTTCCGGTCTCTCGCTCTCTCTTCCCTTTTCTGTCTCTCGCTCTCTCTTCCCTTTTCTGTCTCTCGCTCTCTCTTCTTTTTCCTGTGTCTCTCTTTCTCTCTCTAGTTGTTGTTCAGTCCTTCATTCATGTCCGACTCTCTGTGACCATATGGACAGCAGCACCCAGGCACATCTGTCAGCATTTCTGGTTGTGCTTATCCATATGATTCTTTTGGCAAAGATACTGGAGTTGCTTGCCAGTTCCTTTTCCAATGGACCGTAATTTGTCTGACCTCTCTGCTATGACCTGCCCATCTTGTGTGACCCTTGTATTGAAAAAGTGCATTGATGAAATAACACTTTTGGGGTTTAAGGGAAGTAGCGCTTGATCAAGGAGTGGTGGCTCCACGACCATTTAAGGAAGTAATAATTGCAGACAGTATGGCGGCCGCGTGCAAATGCAGAAGTATGAGAGGAGAAGCAACATAAATATAAAAACAGAAATTGGATAAAAGTTAGGAAATAGCCAGCGACGGTTAATCATGTGGATCTTATATGACGGTGACTAATATTGTGATCTAAGGCAGGGGTGATCAGATTGGAGCTCCTCCCATCTATTTCTAACTGTGGCAGAGTGTGGAGCAGATGTGTCGGCAGCTGCCTTTACTGCACAGCTTGAGTGGTAGATTGTGAACAAAATGTGCTGCACACTCTGCCACAGTTTGAAAATGATGGGGGGAGATTCAGCCAAAAGACTATTTTCAGTGTATTTTTTTTTTTTTTAAATATTAACCAGTTATAAAATGAGTACAGGACCTCTTGTTCCTTCAAAGGTCACAGTGGTCCAACATCTCCTGACATGCATTTAAAAAAGCATGTTCTATACATTACACCCCCCCCCCCCATGGAAAATAAATTATTACAACAGAAAATAAAAATCAACACAAAAATGACAAGCATAAAAATAAATAGAAAAAGGAGTCGCCTTTATCTGACCAGTGAGTTCAGAGGAAGTGCAAACAAGGACACAAGCTAACCTTGCCCATTGGGCTTGCTTGTCTGATCTAGAATAAAACCCCACTGACGAGGCCCACAGAGGCCGAAACATACATCTGGGATTTGAGGTTTCTCCTGTTCACTGTACAATTGCCTAGTATTTCAGGGCTGGTTCTCCCTACTGAGTGAGACCATACTGATATACTACAGGATTTTTCTCCCCGTGACCTCATGGAATTCTCTGTGACCTCATGGACCACTTGGTATTCATGGCAGGGAGACTGGAGTGGGTTGACAGTTCTTTTTCCAGTGGGCCACACCATACCCCTAATGGTATTCCAAGATAGTCTCCCGTGCAAGTACTGACCAGGCCCAACCCTGCATGGCTTCAGGTTGTTTCAACCTCTATGTTCCCAGACTGGAATCAAACCCAGGTCGAAGTGGCGAAAGCACCAAATCCAAACCACTGGACCACCAGGGAACCCATACATTTAGCTTTCCTGTGAGTCTAGAGCAAAACGTCCAAACAAGGACAATTGTGCTTTCTTATCTGATCTATATTAAAACCAACAGGAGCAAAAGCACAGAATGTTGTAGATCAGACATCCATAAGGCTCACTGCCTCTCCGATTTTTCTAACATGTCAGGGCAGATATGAGAAAACAACCCCACACCGTCTATATTTAATTAATTTTTCCCCACAATATAGATTATTTATCATGCAAAAAGAAGCTTTTCAATCTGATATTTTAATTGATTGCTAGAAAATGTTGAATTACAATGAAACTTTAAAGGGACACTGATCTTAAGCATCTAAAAAAGGTTATAAAATCTTACAAAAGTTATTTCTAGATATCATTCAATTATGTTTTTTTTAAATTTATCTCATTAGCAAGGGTTCCTTGAGCAGTATGTACGTTATCTAGACGTACCAAAAGCATCTTGAAATATCAAGATGCACCATCTTAGCTGAGGTTATAACATTTTTCTGTGTAATTGTTTATCGAGTATCATCGGACATAGTAACCGGCCACATTGCGATAAAACAGGAAATTATATACACTATAAATATGACAAGATAAACTGAAGCCTCATGTGATAGTCTTAAAGAAACATGGCAAACCCAAATTCTCTATTCTACATTAAACAGGGTCATGGCTAGGTATTCTATTAAAAATCTCTGATAAATTAAATAATTCTTAAGATATAGTTTTTTTTTTGAGTGGTAGAGTCTTTCTTGAGAAGTCTGTAGATTATTAAATGTGCAGATTATGTTTCTGACCCAGTAGGTACATTGCAGCTGATGCTATAAATATTCTGTTTATTTTATAAAGAAACCAGACTGGTAAAAAAAGTAATGGCTCTTAAATTGTATATATCATTTAGAAGGTCATATTGGTACATTTATGTTGTTGTGCGTTAGGTTTGCGCGGTTCAGTCGTGTCCTACTCTCCCTGACCTTGTGGACCGTAACACACCATGCTGATCCACTTGGTATTCATGGCAGAGATACTGCAGTGGGTTGCCAGTTCCTTTTCTAGTGGGCCACAGCATACAGCGCCTGGGTGGTCTCCGATACTGGCCAGGCCCAACCCTACATGGTTTCAGGGCGGTGTGACCTCTTGGTTCCCAGACTGGAATCAAATCCAGGTCACAGTGTGAAAACACCAAATCCTAACCACTGGACCACCAGGGAACCCGCTCCATTTATAAAATGACCACTCATTTTTTTATTTCCATTTCCCATGTTAGACTCTCGTCCTCCTCTCACCCATCAGAGCATGTCACTGTGCCAGCTGTGAAGCTCCATTCTGCAGTTCTTAGTGCAGGAGCCAGCAACACATGACTTTGTGGACCAATAGGACGGTGTTAGTTTTGGTAGGTGCAATAACATTTCCAGTATGGTGTCTCACACCTTGCTGCCCACCACTCACACAGAGCCACTGACTGATATACGGAAGGAAGTACACAACAACCCCATACAGAAAATCAGTATTCAATTTAAAAACTAGCAATATATTTTATAACTATGTTATTAGGTAGTCATTATGCAGGTTGCCACTTTTAAAAGGTTCAAACATTGAAGTTGTATTCAATAATTTAGAAAAACAATATTCAATATTAAACCTCCTTTCAAAAATCCCTTTCTAAACCTTGAGCTGAGATGCTTGTCTCCACCCCTTATGAGGTCATTGAGGGATGTGAACTGATTGGTAGGCAGTCCTAAATGTGTAGACACAATCTTATATGTAGATGGCAGCAGATACTCTCGATTTGCTGGACAAACATGGGGCCAGGACAAACTGGTGCCTAACCATTTAGAACTTCTCCACAATCGGCTCATCTGGAGGTTTAGAAGCTGATGTTCGAAAGTAAGTTTAAATATTGATTATTGCCTTTCTAAATGTTATTGATGATAAATACTTTGTTAAAACATTTAATCCTTGTTAGAGCATTACAATTTCAATTTAATACTGTTAGTTCTTTCAATCTACACTCCAGGTCCATTTCTGGGGATTTTCTTTCTGAATTGGGACCTGAAGAACAATTCTACATTTCCAAGACATCAGCTTCTAACCAGGAAGTGTCCCAACGCAGTGACCAGAGGTTTAGGGTCTGTGCAAGTTCCCAAAATCATTTCCCTTTTCTCATAGCAGATTATTCTCACAAAACGAAATGGCAACTCGAAGATTAAGATGTGTCCTTTTCATGGAGATCCTTACATTTCAGTATTATTGTGGTAAGTACTAAATATCTTATTTGTGTCGTGCTGCAAAGTAGTGAGCTTCTATGAGACAGACACAAAATAATAATCACATTTTAAAAGTTATTAATAGTCATCTGCTTGGTTGAATCACATAAAAGTGAAAATATGGAGTGTGCATTAAGATTTGATCATAATTATGTGCAAAGAAACCACATACAAGAACAAGAAAAAGGAGTAAAGGAGGGCTGACTGTCTTTATGTCACGGGTTGACAAATTAATATGAAATTGAGAAGCCAGGATTTTTTTTTCTTAATAGTTAGGAAAGTGGAGATTTATTTTGTATAGAACAAAGTAAAGAAAGAAAAAAAAAAAAACACAGATGCCACAAACAAGATTTTATGAGCCGTGGATCCCTGGTTACAGAGATATGTCAGTCCTTGGGATTTATTATAGCACACATTATAGTATAAAAAGGAGATGTACTTCTTAAAGGAACTAAACTAGAGATAAAATCAGCTATTAAAAGAAAAAAAATGAAATGAAGTGTTTATTTAAAGGCATATCTATGTTTCCTGGGTTATGAATGCATCGGATAGAGGAGAATTAATAGTGCATGGAAAAAAAATGTTTTGCATGAAAAAAATCCCAAAATAAACATTTAAACACTTACATTGAAGTCAGCAAAATGTCTTGTAATTTCTGACAGTTGCAAATTAGGGTTAACACCCTCCAAAACACAAGCTAAAATAGCATCAAAACTAAAATGATTTGTTTTGGCCAATCAGGTTAGCTGAAACATTTAATTTAAACCCTGGGGTTTCTGTTTGTGCTGTAAAGCAGCCTGGGATATGTAGTGTATCACTGATATGTGCTATGTATTGCTGCTGACATACAGATAGGAAGCTGCAAGGAGAATGGCTGAGCGAGAGACAACAGGTAAATAGTGGGTTAATATTGCTCCACTGATGCTGTATGCTGATTGGTGGGATCAGATACCGGTGTAGACACCCCCTGGAGGTGTCAACATAATCATTAGAGGGAGTTTTAGATATTAATACAAATAAAAATTTTCATCTTTGCCTAAGGATTGCAGAAATGTATTATTCCATGAACCTTGGATATGCCTTTAAGTATTTATGCACAACAAAAATCAGTAAAAAAAAGGAACCCTATTGTATGAGCATACACTGGCCCTTTAATGGCTAATCATTGAGACTTTATCTACTGGGAGAGAGCGAGATGGTTGGAGGCAAGACAGAATAAAGTAGAGTGGTGTAACAAAGATGGATAATGACAGGGTAAAAGAGACTAACTCTGTTATCTCACTTTTATGTACAGGGAAGGGGGGATAAGTCCATTGTCCTTAATAGTTGCATTTCATCCAAATGTTGTACTCACATTTCTAGATTCAATTTTTTTAATTGCATTTAAATATCCCTTGATATAAATATACACATAAACTATAAAAAAATATTAAAAACACTGTCCCTTTAACAGAGAATGATTTTTGACTGTTCATTAAAAAAAAAGAGAATGTGTGCACTGTGGAATAGGGAACTAATGAGCAGTAATTCATGATTTGGGAATTCCCAGAAAAATTACATTTTGTGATACAAAGGGGTCAGCTTTAAGACGACAGTGGTAATTTAGCATCTTAATGGACAAATGTTTTCTAGAACAGGCATTTTAGGAATATGCGTACAAGACGGTGAGGAAGAGGAGGATATATGGATGTTTACTGTGCCTGAACCCAATAATCCGATATTATATGGGATCTGGCCATGTGATAATTCTCTTCTGGGTCTCTATACAATCAGATACCTTAGTCATAAAGAGAACACACAGGCGCATGACTGTTTAAATAGAGACAAGAGAATCCTGGCATAATATTGTGTAAAATAGCTTGTTTTATTTAATTTATTCTGTTGTATACATTAGGCGTTACCGACGGCTGTAAGGTGACCATGACACAAGAAGAAACGGTTAACGAGACCCCAGGAAGAACAGCCAATCTGTCCTGCAATTTTAGAAAAACCCAATGCGAGGGGGAGCCACAAATCTACTGGTTCCGCTACCTCTCCTCCAGAAAGGAAACTTTGTGCAACACCACATGTAAATCCAGATTTATGGTCAGATCTTCTGGCCAAAGCATCTTCCTGGAGATCGACAACTTGGGAGTTAACGACAGTGCAATATATATATGTGGGGTAGCATACATAGGGTCCAATTCTTTAACGTCAAAGACTACAGGGCTTGGGACTACACTGGTAGTAAGAGGTAAGTCCTGGAGTCTATCTATGCTATCAGATTGTCTAAGAAACCAGTGGATCTAAACAGCTGGTCCTAGACCCGTTGCTGGTTTACAAGACCTTATCTGGCCGCCTGTCCCGAGACCCTGCCTGGGCCCCCAGAGACGCCGCCTGTCCCCCGTCCCCAGAGACGCCGCCTGGCCCCCGTCCCCAGAGACGCCGCCTGGCCCCCGTCCCCAGAGACCCCGCCTGGCCCCCGTCCCCAGAGACGCCGTCTGGCCCCCGTCCCCAGAGACGCCGTCTGGCCCCCGTCCCCAGAGACGCCGTCTGGCCCCCGTCCCCAGAGACGCCGTCTGGCCCCCGTCCCCAGAGACGCCGTCTGGCCCCCGTCCCCAGAGACGCCGTCTGGCCCCCGTCCCCAGAGACGCCGTCTGGCCCCCGTCCCCAGAGACGCCGTCTGGCCCCCGTCCCCAGAGACGCCGTCTGGCCCCCGTCCCCAGAGACGCCGTCTGGCCCCCGTCCCCAGAGACGCCGTCTGGCCCCCGTCCCCAGAGACGCCGTCTGGCCCCCGTCCCCAGAGACTCATAGATACATTTCTCATTCTGCAGTGAAGATGTGCTCAGATCAAATCCGTGCAAATGTAATGTTAGAGAGTCTTGTACAGTTTCCCCTTGATGAGACTATAGTACGTAATTTTGCATTTAAAAAAAGATTACATTTAAAAAAATTACAAAGAGTACTTTTGTATAAAAAAACATGTGGTCTATAGGAGTAGATGTTCTAGTTTAGTCGCTCAGTCATGTTCAACTCTGCATGACCCTATGGTCCGCAGAAAACCAGACACATCTTGTAGCTGGTTGTGCTTTGTATTGTTTTCTTGGCAAAGATACTGGAGCGTTCCTTCTCCAGGGGACCACAATTTATCTTACCTCTATGCTATACCTGTCTAACTTGGGTGACCCCACAGGGTATAGCTCACAGCTTCATTGATGTACACAAGCCCTTCACCATGACATGGTAGCCATTAAGAAGAGGTTAGTGTAGATACATTACATTACATTGAGACACAATGGGGCTGCTTTCTGCTCCTCTGTCCTGACTTGTTACAGGAAATAAAGGGACAGTGAATATTATGGAGGCTTCTAATGCAACTCACTGTCCCGTAAAAGTGAAAAAAAGACTGTGTTTATTTTATTTACCTTCTAAAAACATTTTGTCCTAGTTATTATCTAGAAATATTGTGGCCCCTGTGGTCCTGTAAGTGAAATGTCTAAGTTTCCTTTGAAAGGGGCAAAGGTCCCAATTAGGTTAGAAGGTCAAACCACACGACAGCGACGTTCCATAGATACCAACGCAATATCTGGGTTCATATGGACCCCGTTCCCCTGACACTTCGAGGGCTCTGTTGGGTTCTTCCCGTAAACACAAACTCCCCATTGTCCCGGTGTATGGGAATGTCCCTGTATTCCCGGCACATACTTGTAGCACCGACTCATCCATATACACAACGGGTCTCCTGTCTATGGCTGGTGATTCTGAATAGTATACCTTACTGACAGAGACAGACAGACCGCGAGAGAGAGAGAGAGACAGACCGCGCGAGAGAGAGAGACAGACAGACCGCGAGAGAGAGAGAGACAGACAGACTGCGAGAGAGAGAGAGACAGACAGACTGCGAGAGAGAGAGACAGACAGACTGCGAGAGAGAGAGACAGACAGACCGAGAGAGACAGACAGACCGAGAGAGACAGACAGACAGACAGACCGAGAGAGAGACAGACAGACCGAGAGAGAGTCAGAGAGAGAGAGTCAGAGAGAGAGAGTCAGAGAGAGAGAGAGAGAGTCAGAGAGAGAGAGTCAGAGAGAGAGAGTCAGAGAGAGAGAGTCAGAGAGAGAGAGTCAGAGAGAGAGAGTCAGAGAGAGAGAGACAGACAAAAACGTGGAAAAAGTAAATAAAGTGAAAAGAAAGGAAGAACTGAAAATTTGAAAAAAGGAGAGAAAGTGAGCAAGTAAAAAAACTAGAAAAAGAAAAGAACATTAAATAGCGAAAGAAACTGTGCAAGAAAAAAAGCGAGCGTGCGCGAGTGAGCAAGAGAGCGAGTGAGGCGGGAGTAGGTTTCAGGTAATAATACTGAACTATTGTTATATATTTCAGACAAACCAAGAAGTGTGATTACACCTGAATGCACCGCACTGATCACCATCTGCGTCCTGCTACTCATATACTGTGTGGCTGTATTTTTGCTTTATGCTTTTCAGGTAAGTCTCTCCCGATATGACCGTATCTCTACTAATAGCTCTTATGCTTTTCCACCTTGTCTGGCAAGAAATTATCCTCAGGCCACTGGTTTGTTCCAGCTAGATCATATTTATAAATCTCTGGAATAAAAAGGGAAGAGCCTAAAATATGGTGAAGTATATCTAGAAACTTGTATTAAACACTACAAATAATTGCACTTACATGATTGTGTTGGAACTAGCATCGTTCCCAAAAAAATGTGCCCACGGAAACAGCTGAAATTATTAATTAATATATCTATATATATATATATATATATATATATATATATATATATATATATATAAAATTAAATATTTTAATATCGTACTATAGAATAAAAAGGAAAATATTACTATTAAGATAGTCTTAAATAGCATCAATACAATAGAAGTTGAATAAAAATATCACTGCTAAGTATGGCTAAAACATGTCAATCCTTTTCTTACCAACGCGTTTCGTAGAAAGACTTCACCACATTTTAATCAAAGTTAAATTAATCTTTTTTTTTTTTTAGTTTAGTGGCAATCTAACTTATATATGTCTGGTTAGATCATGCCGTTTATATTAATGCTTTAATTTGCAAAACATAAAAATAATGCATTTCAAGAGAAAAAAAGTGAATTAATATTTCAATAATCACTATTTGTTCAATGTCATAAAATGCTGTGTGTCAATGCTAATGTACTAAATGCAAATAAACATATTCCTTATTTTATTTTCTAGTCAAAACTGAAGTTTTTTAAAAATATAAAGAGGAAAGAGAACACCACACATAATATCAGAGTGAGTAATTATCGAATTCAATTATTTGAAATGTAAAATTGTTATCATGTACGTGAAGATTTTTTGTACTAAACTAATTCTCATTATAGAAAAGCTACAGAGGGAGGAGGATTATTCAAGCAATTACGCAGGAGTATAATAAAAGATACCCCAGAAAATCTCGCAAACAAGTAAGGACATTTATTATATGAAGACCCGCATGATTTAATGGTATATGGAAGGTTTCTGGATGTTACTAGGTATATAATATCGCTGTGTTTCTATTTACTTTTATGTACTTAATATATATTTTTTAAGAAGTGCTTATCAGCTCTGTTTTTACTGCCTAAAACCAAACACATAGTCCCTGTATGAGTCTGCCCACTGCAGCATATGCAGACACAGACTCTGTATGGATGTGCTGTGTAATGTCCTAACCTATCGTGTACCACGTCTCAGCAGCCTGTTACGGAATGTTGCTGAGAGATTGTCACTGGTGAGACACAGCACTGCAAGAACAACAGAGTCTGTGTCTTTGTGAGCTGCAGAGGGCAGGTAATTTTTATTATTATTTAAAAGTAAATCGATACACCAGGATATTATATACTTAGTAAAATCCAGGAACCTTCCACATCCCTTCAAGACATAATTGGAACTATATGGCACATTCCTTAAAAATAAATAAATAAATAAAAGTAGTCCTATCTCACATTTTGGATAGAGAGAAAGAGACTGACTGGATTGATGTCTCCATGTTTTTGGAGACAATTTGGGATGACCGACCTTGGAGAGAGTCCTTTTTCTTAGAGGTAGAGAAAGTTGATGAGTCCTGCTCATCTCCAAAATGCAAGAAGAGAGCAACGGACCAACCTCCAGACTTTCTCTAGATAGAGTCTAACAGACCTCCATACTTTTTTTGGGGAGAACAAGCCTGATAACCCCAATATGTTTGGAGAGAGAGCTGGGCCACCTTCCCTACTTTCTCAACAGTAAATATAATATGTCCTGTTTTTTTTTGTTTTTTTTACTTTTTAAAAATATTCCGTTTCTCACACAACCTGAACTTGTATTCTCTCTCTGTATAGAGCAATGTAAGAGACGATGACATCATTTATCAAAATACAAGGTAGAAATATCAAGAAGAGGGCTCCAGTCTTAATACACAACTGTAAAAAGATGAATCTTCTGATGAACTTTTACACATAACAAGAGAGACTCTTGAATAAGAAACAAAAAGGATATACCAAGGAAGAAATACAGAGGACTACACCCTCCAGGAAGAGCTTGAACTCTCAATATATATTGAATATCTCTGACTATATATGGAAGGCACCCACATCTAACAATATATTGCATATGGCCCTGTAACTAGTATCCACACATTATGGAAGAAAGCTTTAGGATGTGTTTAAGCATCTTAAGGAGATTCTCAACTCAGATACTACCCTGCACCATTATGCCGAGCAGTCAAAATCAAGTGAAGAAGCTGTAAAATATATTTTTGATTCTATTTTATAATTTTGCTTCTGTGTTAGTTTACTTTGTTAATTGTAGTTCAACTGTGCCCAACGATTCCTCCGGTTCTGAAGAGACCATCACTTTCAAGTTCCCTCTAAATGCTTATATTATCTTTTTACTGAAATAATAGGTATCAGTCTTATTTGCTTTGGGTTAGTGTGTCTGGAAAAAACAAACTGACATTTGCTGTAGCGAGTGTGTGGGAGCTTGAGATTTTTGATCCCTTCAGCACCTAGAGACAAGCAATCTGCAGACAGCAGTGAGAGAGGATAGCTGTGATATAAATTATTTTTTTCAATTAATTTTGCCCACTTAGTTTTCCAATTGATACTTATATTTCTGCTTAGTCCAATATTTTAAGACGGTCACCTCGCAGTTAGGTGTTGAGTTGTTGTCTATTACTTACCGTTTTCTACATAGGGGTGGAAGGGCAGGACTAGAGCCAGAATGACCCTGCCTCTGGTGGGCTCCAGGACACTTCTCATCTCCTTCAGTAAAGTCACAGGTTGATGGCAGCGGTCAAGAAGGTTTAAGCAGCTAATGACATCATACTGGAACCCAGTACTTTGCCATTCATCAATGTTGAGCACTCTAAATAAAAACAAAGATTGTATTGTTATGTTGTTTCAAAGGGAGCAGCACTACAAGAATAGATTAAAAGGACCACGGAGGTCACCAGACGTACCCTGCACCACCAGACATAGGGTTAAGATATGGGGAAAGTGTTTTCCTTTTTAAAATTGTTGCCAAGCTGATTTTTGTTTTGTAGTTAGGGGTTTTAGACTGCTTGAATCATCCCCTAAATCGTCTGTATCCATTATAAGGGTAATTTTGCTGTACCAAAAATAACCATTTTTACCCATAAGTCAGAGAGATGACCCAGCAACTGCCATTTATATGGATGCTTCTAAGATCATATTCCACCAATTCCTTTTTTTTTTTTTTTAAGGTTTTCATAATAAAGCAGAAATATGCGAATAGTTAGGTATAAGACAGGTCTGAGTGCTGTAATGCTTTTAAATTAATAATGTTGACTAATTAAAAATTAATGGAATAGGGGAATCAACTGCACAATAACATTGGGGCACATTGTTTTACCACAACAAGCAGACTGCAATAAGTTCAACAATACATTAAACAAGAAAACTATTCCATCGTGGGGGGATCTGTTTTACCACAAAATTAATCAGCAAATTGTGCTCCCACTACAGCTAAGGATTCTGGGTAGTAAAATGCAAATGAGGCACCTTTGTGCCTCTAGGCTACTTCACATTGTATTGATTTAGACATATGTGAACTGCTCTTAGACAGCCTTCAAGGCATAGACCGCAGGGTCACGGTTACATGGAGAGTGAGGTTAATTGTGGCTTCTAAATAACTCATAAACACTACAAGTGTCAATTTACACCAAATATATACCCCCTCCATGTTGAATACCTGTATTTCTTTTTCTGAAGCTGCCATATCATAGTCTGGGACATCTCCGTGACATATATCTCCTCAAAGTGGGGACTCATAACCCTGGTGACTTCCCCATCTCCAGCTCCTAAATCCAACAGCCGATGAGATTTCCATTCAGGTCCAATTCGGAGAAGCCTCTGGAACTGTTCTGGCGAAAAAACGAACATTGACCCCCTTCCAAGTAACCTGTAAGGAAATGATAAAGGAACGCCATTTAGATTATTGCATGATCGTCCCATGAACATTAGAGCATTTTAGGTAAAATCTTTATTTTAGCAGATACAGCTTGTGCCTGAATGATGCCGATGTTTGCGTCTTCTACACATCCAGTCGGCTTGGAATCTAGTATCTATTCAAAATGGAAGGATGGGAATTTGTTGATTCATTAGTGGATTAAAATAAGATTTCAGCACCGGGTACTTTCCCTTTCCTCCCTTAGGTTCAGTAGAGGCAGCTTCTTGCAAGCCTTGATTGACCTGCTGTAAACTTCCATGTGTCTTTAAAAAAAAATATAACCATCATGGCAGCTTCCATGTGATAGTTTGTTAAAATTAATGGATCTTGTGGAGAATCCTTATGCCACAGGTGCGCGCGCCCGACCCGAATATGCACAGCGGCATCTAGTGGTGCAGAGCAGACCCCGACACTGGCATTCCAGCCCCCAAACCCCCCCCTATGATCCCCTACACCCCCAGGGCCACCCAAACCCCCATTATGATCTCATAACCCAGTCTATATAACACTATTTCTGCTTTCTCTATTCCCTCTGGCCCCTATTTCTGTCCCCCTCCCCAGTTGTCTCTCTGCCCCACTTAATTCTATACCCTTTCTCTGTCTCTACCCCCTGTTGCTCAGTCTCTCCCCCCCCCCCCCCCCAGCGGTCTCTCTCCCAATGACTGTCACTTTAATGCCGGTGTTTGCAGGGTCTGCTCTGCTCTCCCACCACTAGATGTCGCTGTGCATAATCGCGCGCGCGCACCGGTGGCGTAAGGATTCTCCACAAGATCCAAATTAATATTTTTCTCTGAAAATGTGTTATATCCCTGACTTATATAGTCAGTAATGTTGCATACATCACAAACATATGAAGTTTGTGCTAATCTGCATAGGTCCTTTAAGAAACTCTCGTCAAACCTCAGTATAAAGCAATATATTCTTTATAAAACCACAAGTTCCCCAAAAAATCCCAGTCCTTCCCCTTTTCGTGAATGTAGAACATTAAAATATTTTTTTAACTTCTATTGACAAACCAAAAATGCTAAGTTATGGAAAAACAGTTAATAATAGCGTATTAGTAATAGTCGCTTACCAGAATCTTATCTTCCAAAAAGTTTTTTTAAATTGTCAATAAAAAATAAATAAATAAATAAAGTAAAAAAAAGTAAAAACTCCTGCTGTGTAACAAACTAACAGGTAGCTACATAGGCTAGAAGTCTAAAAGTATTAATATAAATAAATCAATTTTAACAGTTTATGACTGTCTGGGAGCTTCCATATTGGACCACTAAAGCACTGCCTGGAACCTGAGGGGAAGGCGGTTCTGCTGTGAGCTGCACTTCAGATAATGTATATTACACAACAATGTGGCAGTCTTTTAGTAAAACTGAAAAGGTCTTATTTGCATCATAATCCCCCCCCCCCCCCCCCAAATGACTAATCATGTTCTGGAATAAAGGTAAATCAATATAAATGGATAGGAAGAGATTGCCCATGATCGAATTAAAGGGCACTGCTCACATGTTTCTGCTACTATATGTTGTTTTCCTATTTATACCAATGACACGTATACATATGGCTAATAAATATGACATCAATTCAGAAGCTTTTAGAAGTTGCTAATTTAAAGTTAGAAAACTTTTTTAAAAAATATTATTCTAAAACGTATATAGCTTTTTTGGGTTTTTCCACGGTCTCTGCCCAAACCAAAGAACCAGATAGTTTCAAAATTAGTGACATTTGATTTAACATGGCAGTGTCCCATTGACTTTGTTTAGCTTCAGCAGTTTATTTCCAGTTCTTCCAAGCTGTACACATAATGTATCTGTTGTACTGGTTTGTATGTTAACTGACAGGTGGAGTCCAAGTCATGTTAAGCAGCTTGTTAGTTATAGGATGTGGTTCCTGCTCAATGCAAACAACCCCAGCTATGATATAACTCACATTTGTCCAGCATGCATTAAAAGACTAGATTTTAAACATCAATGTTTTTTGTATGAAAAACTAGCACTGCAAATCTAGATAAACTAAACTTTTAATCTATCTGCAAACTGCATTTGAAACAAAGTCAAGACACCCTTGCTATGGCAGTAATTAGGATATGTTAGGGCACTGCATTAGCTGAGTTAGGGGGCTCTATGGAGAATTAATTTACAAATTGGTTCCTCTTGACACGCTCATAAGAAACTGCTGGAAAGCTGCTTTTAAATAGTAGTACAAGTATACTCCCAACCAGGGCTGTATCTACATTTTGGAGGCCCTAGGCAGTGAAATGGAGGAGCCCCTGCAAGTGAGTATGCAAGGTTTGCACGGATCCACTTTTGCCTTTTCTGTGTGTGTAAGTTCCCTTTCCTGTTGTAACTGTCATGTTCAAGGTGGTTACCCCCTAGTAGCCAGTCTATGTACTGCAACATTTCATTTTTTTTAGGCCAGGAAACATTTATTTTTTTAAAGAAGTGGCGCCCCTCACAGGGAAGCGCCCCTGGGCAGCTGCCTAGTTGGCCTAATGGTAATCCGGCCATGCTCCCAACCTTTGATGCACACATTTCTTTGCTGAACTTCTTGAGCCTAACGTGTTTTAAAGGAATCGTAAAAACCTGAGGTGCTAGGCTTTATCTTCCTCCCATGTGGAACCAGGCCGACATGCGTTTCGCTCATTTGGTAGGCGTGTTACTTGTCTATGCATTGTGGCTTCTTTCCCCCTGAGCTATGACCACGTGTCACCATGCTCTCCACATGATGTCATTAGTGATGTCACTGCTTTGTTGTGTGTAATTAGCCATTGTTTAGAATACCATACAACTACCAGCTGAAAGGATTTGTATGGGTCCTCCCTCTGCAGCTCACGAAGAGACCTTTTCTGCTGCACTTGCTGTGAAGTGTCTCACACTAACCAATTAGAGATCATCTCTCTGTAACATGCTGCTGATACGTAGTTCCTAGTAGACTATGATACTAGTACTACAGAGTCTGTGTCTGCATACGCTGCAGAAAAAACAAAGCTTATAAGCACTTCTTCACAAAATAAAGTACATAAAAAGTAAATAAACAGATATATTATATACCAAGTAAAATCCAGTAATCGCCCATATCCCTTTAGTAACAGATTAGCGAAAAAAAGTCTATACTGTAGGTTTTTGAACATTTGAACTTTAGTGTTTTAGGACTAGCAGAGCTCCACCCTCTATCAGGTATACAGAGGGTTTTGCAGAGGCTCTGCTTGGGGGCTCCCCTATTGTTTTTTTCCCCTGCTTGGTCTAGCTTCCCTGACGTGGAAGCAAATAAAGACTCCTAACAGGACAGCCCCCGGAACAGATCCTTCCCTAGACATTTGATTGAAGTGAAGAGAAGCATGTCTACTGAAGTCTTAAATATTTATCTTAAAAGCTGTAAAGGAACCCCCCCAATATTGTTTTTATTGTTAATCCAAATTCAATAAATTTGTGAAACCATGTTGTAGTTGACTGCTACAGTGGCACTTTAACAGGAAATCATTATAATGTATGTGATGTATAAGAGATTAAGCAAAATCAAGAAAGGAATTCAAAGACAGACAACAAGCAGAGGAAGAGAGGCAGAAGTGGTGGAGCTACTGCAGGTGCAAAGCACCGGGGCCCACAACAGGGTAGGGGGCCCTCTGCTACTGGCAATAAAGGAGGAATTTGTATTTATTAAAATTAGACTGGTAGATAATTACATCATAGAAAAGTGATCTGATTGCCAAGTGGGTGATCTAACCATCTGCATATATGTTGGCTTTTTTACTGGGTAAATATAGAAGCAGCAAGAGAGGCCTCAAGTTATTTTGCACCGGGGCCCTCCATTTCCTAGATCCACCACAGGCATCAAAAGGAAAGTCAGTGACAGACAGACAAAGACAGCATGAGGTTGACCAATAGAACAAGTGGCCGGCAGGGAGAGCCACACAACATACACGTTGCACTTCCCACTGGTATTGAGGTCAGGCGACGCCACACATCTTACCCGTTGATGGACGTCCTGGACATAAACACACTAAAGACAGAGGACATGAAGGAGTGATACAGCTGGATGGACAGCCAGCCCGACTTCTCAATACTCCGGTTTAAGAAAGTCTGTGTTCCATGGTCAAGGTAGCTTTGGACAAAGATGGGCCGCAGAACATCGCTCAACTTCTCGGTGTCACAAAAATACCACTAAAGAGAGAGAGAGAGAGAGAAGTCAGTGTCTATCCCTTAAACATAATGTAGATCATCTGTATTTAAAATACACAACTCCTTAACTTAAAGGCACACTGTAACCCCCAACAAGAAGTTTGTTTCATCTTAAAGAGCATACAAAACTGGCTATACATTGTACTAACCTTTTCTACCTACAGCAAAACATTTCTGAAAAACACTGCATTATGTTAAAGCTAATGTGTGGCTCAATATGGTAATTTGCAGCTCCGTGTACTTGATAAGGGTTGGGTTCTACATAAAGGACAACACTGGGGGTCATTGTTTTGGCCATCACCGGGCAAACAGACTGTGATTCTAAGTAGCACATCAAAGCAGCTAATTAGCATTCAAAAGCTACTCATCTGCATAAAAATGCATCACAAATAATGAATTTATTTGGAACGGTCCACTTTTGGAACGCACACACAGTTTTCCATGCTCATTAGGAATACAATTTAAATTAAAGCTTGATTTTGGGGCGGCAGAGTCCCTTTAAAGGTAAATCTAAGTGAGCTGGATTATGAATGCATCGGATAAAGGAGAATTAGTAGTGTATACAAACATTTGTTTGCATGAAAAAAAAAATCCAAAATAAAAATGTTAACACTTACATTAAAGTCAGCAAAATCTCTTGTAATTTCTGACAGTTGTAAATTAGGGTTAACACCCTCCAAACCCAGGCTAATTAGCATCAAATTTAAAATGATTTGTTTTGGCCAATAAGGTTAGCTGAAACCTCTTATTTAAACTTTGGGGTTCCTGTTTGTGCTGCAAAGCAGCCTGGGATATGTAGTGTATCACTGATATGTGCTATGTATTGCTGCTGAAAAGGACAGGAAGCTGCAAGGACATTTTCTGAGCAAGCAACAGCAGGTAAATAGTGGGTTAATATGTGGTGGGGATCATGGACCTGTGTAGACACCCCCTGGAGGACTCAAAGTAATCATTAGAGGGAATATTAATAAAAATAAAATGTTTTACGAGATGTGCTGCATACAAATAAGCTGCTTTTTGCCTAAGGATTGCAGAAATGTATTAATCCATGACATTTTCATATCCCTTTAACAACGACCAATTACATTTCTTTTTTTTTGTATGTGTACCTACATTTGTACAAGGTCTGATTATTTAATTTATTTTTAACCTGTTTATATCAGTTTCCAAAACCAATTACCATTTGTTATATTTAAAAAATAATGAAGCATCCATTTATAACATGCCCTTTAATTCTAGCATGAATTATGTTTCTACCCGTTGTTCAACTCCTTAATATTTGAAGGTATCTGTAATGAATTATCCTCTAATCTTAAAGGAGATGGAATATTGGTACATGGATTAATGGATAATATAGCCCCAGAGGGCATAACGAGTCACTGATTAAAAAAAAAAAACACACTCGGCTCAGACAGACAATGAACATGGAAAAGCTTTGGCTGCAATGCTCTGGAGTTTCTGCTGAACAAAAGGAAATCCATGTTGGCCATTGTCTTCAGTAAGGAATTCCAGCATGGCGCTGAACACCCTTTTATATCTTCACTCCCTGCTGGGATTCCTCACTGACCCAGAAACTCATTGCCTTATAGATGTTCTAATTAAGACACGGCTTAAAAACTAAGCAATAATGCCAGCTTAAACATTTGTGTGATCTGATGCTTCAAGAATAGATGCGGGTGCAATGTAATGCAGAGGATTGCTACATATGGGTGAGGGTAAAATAAGGGCATCCTTGCAAGTCAGCAGGCGGAGGCAGTGAAGGAGGAAGACAGCAGTAGTAACAAGCAAGGGAAAAGTCAAGACAGGGAAACAGTATCAACACAAATAGAAGTTAAAGCCAAGGAAAATGTTGTCCATGCCAATAGGATGGTCTGGAGGCAACATGCAGCAGGTGGAAAGCATCAGTGCCAAGCAGTGCAATGAGGAAGCTTTGCCAGAATGGCCAAGGACTGGAGGCTATAAACAGGAGTGGAAAACAAGACAGCTATCGGGGCAATCAAGGAGTACAAAGTGCAAGGAGCATTAGTCACAACCAGAGAGAGCATCAATGCCAATCAGAGGGGTGGTGAGAGGAGGAAGCTGGCATTAGTACCAACCAGAAGGGCATTCATCCCAATCCTAGAAGGATAAGAGTTAGGAAGGTAAATGCGAAACAGAAGCACCAATATATATAGAAAACCTAGCAACAACACCGCTTGATTTCAGAAATGGTGGCATCAGTACCAACCAACCAGTATGACTGGCATAAATAACTCTAGAAGGGTCAGACTCTCCAGAGGAAGGGGATGCAGACAAACAGCACCTGAAGGAGGGAAAGCTGAGGAACAAAGCATGGAGGAGGTTATGAGCTAGCCCCAGAATGAGCCCTCCATATTATCCCAGTTAACCTTTCATATGCTCTGGCCCCTCACTTGCTACCAGTATTCGGCCTGTCTCATCATGCTCATGCCCCCCTGGAACCTCGCCTGCTGGTTCCCCTCGCTAGGCCCTGGCTCCTCGTCTGCTGGTTGCCCTCCCTAGGCACTGGCCCCTCGCCCGCTAGTTCACCTACTGGTTCTCGCCCTAGAATAGAACCAGACCCCTCACCTGCTGGTTCTCCCCCTAAAATAGAACCCGACCCCTCACCTGCTGGTTCTCCCCCTAAAATAGAACCCGACCCCTCACCTGCTGGTTCTCCCCCTAAAATAGAACCCGACCCCTCACCTGCTGGTTCTCCCCCTAAAATAGAACCCGGCCCCTCACCTGCTGGTTCTCCCCCTAGAATAGAACCCGGCCCCTCACCTGCTGGTTCTCCCCCTAGAATAGAACCTGGCCCCTCACCTGCTGGTTCTCCCCCTAGAATAGAACCTGGCCCCTCACCTGCTGGTTCTCCCCCTAGAATAGAACCTGGCCCCTTAGGCCCCTCGTTCTCCCCCTAGAATAGAACCTGGCCCCTCAGCCCCCTCGTTCTCCCCCTAGAATAGAACCTGGCCCATCACCCCCTGGTTGTCTCCCCCTAGGCCCTGGCCCCTCAGTCCCCTGGTTCTCCCCCTATGCACTCAGTCCCAGCTTCTCTCCCTAGGCCCTGGCCCCTCACCCCCTATTTTTCCCCCCAGGCCCCTCACTCCCTGGTTCTCCACCCAGGCCCCTCACCCCCTGGTTCTCTCCCCAGGCCCCTCACCACCTGATTCTCCCCCTAGGCCCCTCACCACCTGATTCTCTCCCCAGGCCCCTCACCCCCTGGTTCTCTCCCTAGGCCCTGGCCCCTCAGGCCCTGGTTCTCTCCCTAGGCCCTGGTTCTCTCCCTAGGCCCTGGCCCCTCAGGCCCTGGTTCTCTCCCTAGGCCCTGGCCCCTCAGGCCCTGGTTCTCTCCCTAGGCCCTGGCCCCTCAGGCCCTGGTTCTCTCCCTAGGCCCTGGCCCCTCAGGCACTGGTTCTCTCCCTAGGCCCTGGCCCCTCAGGCACTGGTTCTCTCCCTAGGCCCTGGTTCTCTCCCTAGGCCCTGGCCCCTCAGGCCCTGGTTCTCCCCCTAGGCCCCTCACCCCCTGGTTCTCCCTCTGGGCCCTGGCCCCTCACCCCCTGGGCCCTGGCCCCTCAGCCCCTGGTTCTCCCCCTGGGCCCTGGCCCCTCGTTCCCCCCCTGGGCCCTGGCCCCTCAGCCCCTGGTTCTCCCCCTGGGCCCTGGCCCCTGGTTCTCCTCTTAGTTCTCCCCCTAGGCCCTGGCACCTCACCCCCTGGTTCTCCCCCTAGGCCCTGGCCCCTCACCCCCTGGTTCTCTCCCAAGGCCCTGGCCCCTCACCCCCTGGTTCTCTCCCTAGGCCCTGGCCCCTCACCCGCTGGTATCTCTCCCTAGGCCCTGATCCCCTGGTTCTCCCCCTAGGCCCTGGCCCCTCACCCCCTGGTTCTCTCCCAAGGCCCTGGCCCCTCACCCCCTGGTTCTCTCCCAAGGCCCTGGCCCCTCACCCCCTGGTTCTCTCCCAAGGCCCTGGCCCCTCACCCCCTGGTTCTCTCCCTAGGCCCTGGCCTCTCACCGCCTGGTTCTCCCCCTAGGCCCCTCACCCCCCGGTTCTCCCCCTAGGCCCCTCACCCCCTGGTTGTCTCCCTAGTCCCATCACCCCCTGGTTCTTCACCTCGGCCATATCTCCTAAATCTCTCCCTAGGCCCTAACCCCTCACCTCCTGGTTCTCTCAAGGCCTTGGCCCCTCACCTTCTGGTTCTCTCCCTAGGCCCCTAACCTCCTGGTTCTCTCCCTAGGCCCTGGCCCCTCACCTTCTGGTTCTCTCTCTAGGACCTGGCCCCTCACCTTCTGGTTCTCTCTCTAGGACCTGGCCCCTCACCCCTGGTTCTCTCCCTAGGACCTGGCCCCTCACCCCCTGGTTCTCTCTCTAGGACCTGGCCCCTCACCCCCTGGTTCTCTCTCTAGGACCTGGCCCCTCACCCCCTGGTTCTCTCCCTAGGACCTGGCCCCTCACCCCCTGGTTCTCTCCCTAGGACCTGGCCCCTCACCTCCTGGTTCTCTCCCTAGGACCTGGCCCCTCACCTCCTGGTTCTCTCCCTTGCACCTGGCCCCTCATCTCCTGGTTCTCTCCCTAGGACCTGGCCCCTCACCTCCTGGTTCTCTCCTTAGGACCTGGCCCCTCACCTCCTGGTTCTCTCCCTTGCACCTGGCCCCTCACCTCCTGGTTCTCTCCCTTGCACCTGGCCCCTCATCTCCTGGTTCTCTCCCTAGGACCTGGCCCCTCATCTCCTGGTTCTCTCCCTAGGACCTGGCCCCTCACCTCCTGGTTCTCTACCTTGCACCTGGCCCCTCACCTTCTGGTTCTCTCTCTAGGACCTGGCCCCTCACCTCCTGGTTCTCTCCCTAGGACCTGGCCCCTCACCTCCTGGTTCTCTCCCTAGGACCTGGCCCCTCACCTCCTGGTTCTCTCCCTAGGGCCTGGCCCCTCACCTCCTGGTTCTCTCCCTAGGGCCTGGCCCCTCACCTCCTGGTTCTCTCCCTAGGACCTGGCCCCTCACCTCCTGGTTCTCTACCTTGGACCTGGCCCCTCATCTCCTGGTTCTCTCCCTAGGACCTGGCCCCTCACCTCCTGGTTCTCTCCCTAGGACCTGGCCCCTCACCTCCTGGTTCTCTACCTTGGACCTGGCCCCTCATCTCCTGGTTCTCTCCCTAGGACCTGGCCCCTCACCTCCTGGTTCTCTCCCTAGGACCTGGCCCCTCACCTCCTGGTTCTCTCCCTAGGCCTTGGCCCCTCACCTTCTGGTTCTCTCCCTAGGACCTGGCCCCTCACCTTCTAGTTCTCTCTCTAGGACCTGGCCCCTCACCTTCTGGTTCTCTCTCTATGACCTGGCCCCTCAC
This sequence comes from Discoglossus pictus, assembly GCA_027410445.1. Classification (NCBI taxonomy): domain Eukaryota; kingdom Metazoa; phylum Chordata; class Amphibia; order Anura; family Alytidae; genus Discoglossus; species Discoglossus pictus. Next base: position 86,631,578 of record CM050172.1, read on the forward strand.
CTTCTGGTTCTCTCTCTAGGACCTGGCCCATCATGTCCAGGTTCTCTCCCTAGGACCTGGGCCCTCACCTTCTGGTTCTCTCTCTAGGATCTGGCCCCTCACCTTCTGGTTCTCTTTCTAGGACCTGGCCCCTCACCTCCTGGTTCTCTCCCTAGGACCTGGCCCCTCACCTTCTGGTTCTCTCTCTAGGACCTGACCCCTCACCTTCTGGTTCTCTCTCTAGGACCTGGCCCCTCGCCTTCTGGTTCTCTCTCTAGGACCTGGCCCCTCACCCCCTGGTTCTCTCCCTAGGCCCTGGCCCCTCACCTCCTGGTTCTCTCCCTAGGCCCTGGCCCCTCACCTCCTGGTTCTCTCCCTAGGCCCTGGCCCCTCATCTTCTGGTTCTCTCAATAGGACCTGGCCCCTCACCTCCTGGTTCTCTCAATAGGACCTGGCCCCTCACCTCCTGGTTCTCTCCCTAGGACCTGGCCCCTCACCTCCTGGTTCTCTCCCTAGGACCTGGCCCCTCGCCTCCTGGTTCTCTCCCTAGGCCCTGGCCCCTCAGCTCCTGGTTCTCTCTCTAGGACCTGGCCCCTCACCTCCTGGTTCTCTCCCTAGGACCTGGCCCCTCACCTCCTGGTTCTCTCCCTAGGACCTGGCCCCTCACCTCCTGGTGCTCTCTCTAGGCCCTGGCCCCTCAACTCCTGGTTCTCTCCCTAGGCCCTGGCCCCTCAACTCTTGGTTCTCTCCCTAGGCCCTGGCCCCTCAACTCTTGGTTCTCTCCCTAGGCCCTGGCCCCTCAACTCCTGGTTCTCTCCCTAGGCCCTGGCCCCTCAACCCTGGTTCTCTCCCTAGGCCCTGGCCCCTCACCTTCTGGTTCTCTTCCTAAGATCCGGCCCCTCACCTCCTGGTTCTCTCCCTAGGCCCTGTCCCCTCGCCTCCTGTTTCCATCCCTATGCTCTGGTCCATCCCCTCCTGTTTCCATGCCTAAGCCCTGGCCCTCACCTAAGGGGTTCTCTCCCTAGGCCCTGGCCCCATACCTCCTGTTTCCATTCCTAGGCCCTGGACCCTCACCTTCTGGATCTCTCCCTAGGACCTGATCTCTCACCTGCTGGTTGCCCTGCTGCCAGTACTCGACCTCTCTATGGCTCATCATGCTCATGTACAGGTTCCTGCTCAGGGGGCTCCTCAGGTAGCGGCCGCTCCACATCCTCCTAAAAGCAGCCAGGCACAGCACGTAGCCGAGCACCCAGCACACGAACACCTTCATCTACAAAGCGCACGTCCCCCGGTACCGGGCCCGGCCATGGCCCAGCGGGATGTACACATCAGCCTGAAACAGAGGGAGGAGGAATGAATGGGACGGACTGGGGGCGGAACCATCAGACACGGCGCGGGTTTCCACACGGACACAATCCCATTCATCATCATAGAGGAACAAAGAGGGCGCTAGGCACCAGGAGGGGACTCGCTGCACCAATCTCTAGTCTCTATCATCGTCACTTCCTGTTTAGTGAGCTTTGATTGGCCGTTTGCTGCCAACCAGAACGCTTTATCTTCTTTACTTCCTGTTTAGTAAAATGCAGATTGTTGCCAACCAGATATTTTGGCACTATGAAGATGATCTTTTATTATGTAGTTGCTAATAGTGTAATAAGGGTCACTGATATCTCATATTAACATTATACCTTTTAAATCACTATATTAAGAAATGTCAACCTTTCATTTATTATAATATATGAAAAGTATCTAATGCTTTATGTACAGTACTTGGGAAGGTCCATTACTGCCTTTATAAGGCCTCCCATATTTGTGGAATTATCTGTCTTAATAAATATTGGGTTACTGACAATTGAATTAGCTTTACTGTTATCTGCCCATTATCACTATTATCTCCTGTTAACTGCCACTACCCCAACCCTAACCGCGCAGTGGTGTGCAGCAGGTGGGACACCTGTGATGGACAAATAACAGGAAAGATTCCTAATCCTTAACCCTAGACCAGGGGTGTCCAAGTTCGGTCCTGGAATCTATCCGGTTATGTTGTCGGAACAGGTCCGCTGCTGCAGTACGGCCTCCAACCGCTAGACAATGCTGACGATATAACAACATAACAAGATAGGACCCGGTCCTGCTGGCCCGCACACAGGCCTGGATTAGCAGATATCCCTGCTGTACCTAGTTGAGATTATTGCTTCTTCAGTCATGTTGATCGACTCCCCTGTGCACAGAAAGGAAATCCTCAAATCCAGGACTGTGCGGCCCAGAAGGATCAAACCACCCCAGCCCTAAACTCTAACCCCCTAATGGGCAGATAACAGGAATGAATTAGGGTAGTGGCAGATAACACATAGTAAAGTGGCAAAGTGGTGCAAGCGTCCCTATTTCACTATGTGTTATCTGCCACTAAGATAATGAAGTGGGTTGCCAGTTCTTTCTCCAGTGGGCCGCACATACAGCTCCTGGTATTCCTGGGTGGTCTCTCATCCAAGTACAGATTAGGCCCAACCCTGCATGGCTTCAGGTGGTGTGACCTCTTGGTTCCTTGAATGGAATCAAAACCAGGTCGAAGCGATGAGACCACCAAATCCTAACCACTGGACCACCAGGCAACCCGATCTACCACTACCCTTAACCCTAACCGCTCAGGTTGTGCCTGGTGTGTTACAGTCCATCAGTACACAAAGAGTTGGAAGTGACTGAACAACACAAACAAAAAAAATCCTTCTTTGGTGACTTGTAGTGTGTAAATCAGAGAAATTATTTTATATTTATCTGTACTGTAAATTCTATGTAACTACACATAAATTGTTAAATATACATAGAAATAAATAGTATATACGTACATGGTTTTCTGACAGTATTTTATTACCAACACCAAAATACAGTTGTATAAAATCGACCCCTTCCTTCATAACCCACATTATTAACACAATCTTATAATTAACATGGAACTAATGCATTGAAACAAAGTATTTAAAAGTCAAATACATCTTCTTTACAAGGCAGTACCAAAAATAATCCCGTATAAAAGGCACTTTTACATTACAAAATTTTGTTTACACCTTATTGCAGAACAGAAAGAACAAACAGATATATATATAACAATTTGTAGAGTTATATATAGAGTTATATCGACAGTAAAGTGAATTTGCATTAGTGATTCAAGACGTCTTAGGTTCCTATTTTATGTTATGCAGAGATCTCATTAACTTGAAAAACAACAGGAATTGGAAAAATCTCATTTTATTATACTATATTATTATTATATTTTATTATACTTATCTCAAACTTTGCTAATTATAGCCAATATAAATTACTTTATTGTGATATATTTCACTAGGAATATATTCAAAACAGTGCAAATTATAGGCTAAGATTTTTGCACAAAAAAATAACCTTATTTGCCTAATTCCAGTAAAATAAAGGAGGAATATGCATGAACAATTCGATTATAATCTCATTTTTAGAACTGTTTTTTCAAACAAATTTAGGGCCATGTGTACTAAAGGGTAGTGTTGTTAATGTCAAACCTTAGTACATATACCCCCATAGGATAATGCATTGTGGACTCATTTGCATGCCCCTGCCCAGTTACCCAGAGTGCAGAGCAATAACTGTATTTCGTGGAAATCTGAGCAGGAAATAAGATTTTTAACAAATTTTGGACACAAATGTACAATTTTTTTAAATTTCCCAAAGGATAAGATATAAAAGGGGAGGTTCCCCAACTCGTCACATTTTAATGGACATTTAGTTTTATAATGAAGCACATAGTGTATGTACAAATGTATATTTAATCTAGTGACATCACACGCCAGAGACTGCTTGGCTGGTGAGAGGGCCTAGGGACAGCAATCAGGACCGGATCCCTATCTAGTAAGTACAGGGCGATACATAGCAAGGGTCATATGATTTATGTCACCAGAAATGAGATAGGGTAAATTGAGTTACTGCGGCACCGGTGGGCGGTAAGGAAAAATTACCATCAAAGGTGGGCGTAGGTATTAAAAGGTTGTCAAACCCTGGTTTAGATGTTCCTTAATCATTGTTATGCCAAAGCATCAAAACATGTATGCCTATAGTAAATTAACTATTTTCAGTTATAGTGACATAATATAAAGTGCCCAAAAATTCAACTGAAAAATATACATAGTAAACAACACAGAATTTCCCAGAGGTAGCACGTGGAAAACAATTAAAGGCCCCGCACTGCAGTGCTGATATCATAGTGTTTGATTGTTTAACGGATTGGAAATAAAACCAGCATTTAAATAATAAAAAATGTCAATGTCGTTTTTAAAATGAACATTTGAACTTTAGTATTTCAGATTCAGCTGATCTGTTTTTTTCCCGCCGTCTATCAGGAATCCAGGGGTTGGAAAAGATACTGTCCTGATGGGAGTTTTTATCTGTATCCTTCCCAGCAATGGTCACTGCAGTTAAAATTAAGGGAAAGTCTCCTGGGTAGACCCCCTCATCTCACAGGGGAAGGGGAGACACAGCTTTGCTAGACCTTGAAACAATTCCAGATGTAAGTTATAGAATCTACATTGAATTTTCTCTAAATATTCATTCTAATTTATATATATATATATATATATATATATATATATATATATATATACACATATATATATATATACATATATATATATTTGCTATATAAAACGACACACTATTGTCTAATTATTTCCCTTTAAGGACATACAGAGCTCCAGTTATGCTATATGGATAATAAACTGACTATTTCAACATTATTCCTATTTAAACAAATACATCTGCACAGTGAAATCCTTCAAAATACAAAATAGCTGCCTGTGCATATCAGCAAGTATTTTTAATTTGTTTTTGTAGTGTAATTATTATTTTACTGTAAATGGCTATATAATAGCATATACATTTCTCTATTATTAACAATCGCATATATTAAAATCCTCAATAAACAAAATGACAGATTCTATGCAAATAATATTAATAAAACACGTATTACAATGAAAAAGTATTTATGAGATTGTCAAGCAGCAATATCACAATATACAACTGTAAGAATAAAGCACCTTCACAGTGTAGTGTATAGATGCATTGTTTTTGGTCCTGTTAATTGGGATTCAAGATCCAAAATTATTAATCATAGTAAGTCGCGTGGAATTAATTTAGCTTGATGGACCACAGCCATCCCAAACAGTGCAATCATTATGAGGGTGCTTGGCACAGATACAACTAGGGTAAGGAGTGTTGATGGTGCATATTGGAACGGTGCATTCATTAAATATTAGCATTAAGTGATAATATTGCAAGCCAAATAACATTAATAAAAATCACAGAGCTATTTGGCGCATCATTGGTTAACTGGATCGTTAAGATTCTTGTGAATTTGTGAAAGAGAAATATATAAATGTTAAAATCTGTTTATAGTTTCCTGCACTCCCTAGTCACATTGAGGTCAGCATAAGAGGGATATTAAGTAAGAGCAACATGGCAGAAATTCCAGATATGGTATAAATTATAACTACAGATAATGATGATTATCATTATGAGAATTAGTGTATTCCTACTATAAACACACATTTAAGTTTACAGTTTTTAGCTGTCAGTCAGCCTTTCTGTTCCACCCACTAAGGACAAACTGATATAATTTGGTAATGGCAGATCATTGCCAATAATTGCTGGTTATCCCCAGGGAGTTTATCCAATGTCTAGTGTGTAAAGCCATGTGACAACAAGAAGACGGGGCATGGTCACCCCCAGGGAATCATTTATCTAGTCTAGTTACTTTATGGGATCTGAGAGTGCCAATACTTTACTTGGATAAAAATATATATATATTAAAGGGACATGAACTACGGACGTACATATCCTCTGTGCACTTTCCGTTAGTTTCAGTGAAGTTTAAATAGGGTTTACTTGATTTTTTCCTTGTTTTTATTGTCTGTTGGCACTTAATATTTTACATATTGCAGATATATATATTTATTTATGTGAATCTGACCAAACACCTCTCTTTATCTAGCAATTTATACACTTTGCAAAGTGATACTTTTGTGCATCCAAAAGTAAATATATTTATCATGGCAGGTCAGACAACTGGCAACCCACACTAGTAGCTGCCAAGATAACTGTATGGATAAGCACAACTATGTGCCTGGCGTGTTGTGGTCCATAGGCTCATAGAGAGTCGGACATGACTGAACAACAATAGCAAATATATACAGACTATATATGTTAAGGACTAAAATCACCAGATAAAGGGATTTTTGTCCAAATTACCTATGTCCCCTTCAATCATAAACTAACCTCATTTGTGGCAGTGAGTAACGGGGCACCTAAGTGCAAATATCAAAAGAATTGTTGAAAAAAAATATAAAGAGCAGATTGATGAAGTTTAAAAAAAAAAATGTCTACAATAAATTGAAAGTGACACACCAAACGTCCCAGTTATTGCAGCAATTAAGAGTACACGTATAAATAATATTTGTAATTAATTGGTATAAATATGAAGAATGACACAGACTTTAACAGTTAGGCTTCTCCGTGACTATTCTAATTTATTCAACTAGGCATGCTTCTTCTTTATCACTCCACTTTTAGAGTTAATTAACGACTATAGGGAGAGAGAGAGAGGGAGAGAGAGAGAGGGAGGGAGAGAGAGAGAGAGAGAGGGAGGGAGAGAGAGAGAGAGAGAGAGAGAGAGAGAGGGGGGGGAGAGAGAGAGGGAGAGGGAGAGGGAGAGAGAGAGAGAGAGAGAGAGAGAGAGAGAGAGAGAGAGAGAGAGAGAGAAAGAGGAGATAGACAGAGGGGGGAGAGAAAGGGAGAAAGAAGAAGAAAGCGAGAAAGAAGAGGGGAGAGAGATAAAGAAACAGAGGGAGAGAGACTTAGTTAAATGTACAGAGAGAGAAAGAGGAAGCGAAGGAGAGAGAAAGAAAGGAGAGGGAGTGAGAGAAAGGAGAAAGAAAGAAAGAAAGAAAGAAAGGAGAGAGAGAGAAAGAGAAAGGAGAAAGAAAGAAAGAAAGGAGAGAGAGAAAGAGAGAGAGAGGAGAGAGAAAGAGAGAGAGAGGAGAGAGAAAGAGAGAGGAGAGAGAGAGAAAGAAAGGAGAGGGCACGTGAGAAAGAGAAAGAAAGAACAAAAGAAAGAAAGAAGAGAGAAAGAGAGAGAAGGATAGAGAAAGAGGGAGATAGAGACAGAAAGAGAGGTAGAGAGCAATAAAGTGAAGGAGAGAGAGGTGGAGAGAAAGCGATAGAAAGAGAAAGATAGGCGGGGGAGAGAGAGAGAGAGAAAAAGAGGGGAGAGAAAGAAGATATTGAGGGAGAGAAAGAAAGAAAGAAAGAGAGGGAGAGAGTAAGTTAAATGTAGAGAGAGAAAGAGATTGAAAGAGAAAGCGAGGGAGAGAGACAGAAAGAAAGAAAGAAGAGGGTGAGAGAGAGAGAAACAAACAAACAAACAAGTTAGTTACATTTATGAATAAAAAACAACAACTTTCACACTCCAATTAACACTCAACTAAAAAAAGTTTAATGACAACCAATGGTAATTTGCATTTATTTCTTACTTTTCTTTTACGTGATAACTGGGACCTTTGCTGGGTCACTTTACTTATCTGAAATCTCCAATCATATCCAAGATTAAAAAATATCTCGCCTCATGCTTTCTTGGTTACAGCAATAAAAAGCAAGTTGAAATCCCAAACAACAGAAGACCTCTTACCAGATATAGATAAACATGAAATAAAAAATAAAAATGTAAGGCACCAGTGCTATTTCTTTCCTATTGTAGGCCACGCAATGATCCTTCAAGGTAAGAGACATTGCTATTAAATGCGTTGGGCCACTTCATGGCTTGTGCGGATGGAGTACGGAGTCCATATGAGGATCTGCAGAGCGGCAATGCACAGAGGGACGAGGCAGGTCAAATAAAACATGACCTGGTGGAGCTCTACAAACATACTGGAGAAAAAATAAAAACGGGTATTTTATTGTTATCCATAAATAAGCATCAATAATTACTCAGTTGAATATACAACAGTCAAATCATCCATTACATTTAAACAGCTATTATATTGGTCACACAGTATGGTTTAATATATTTATTTAGAGAGGCTGCTCTCTGAGTAGGCAACCAGACCTAAAGAGCAAACCTACTAAGGTATTGCTCGTTCTCAGATGAGCACCTCTACTCTTTTTGTTTAGATGGGGGAACCAGACGTGGACCCCTTGCTCACTGTGCCTGAGGGAGTACAGCTGCACCTCACTGAGGAAGCCCACAAAGGTCGAAACGCGTCTGTGGTTTGCCGTTTCTTCTGTTCAGGTTAGAATTGCCTGGTATTTCGGGGCTGGGTCACTCTTTTGAGTGAGACCAGACTGATAAAGTATTGCTCGTTCTCAGATGAGCACCTCTATTCTTATTGTTTATATTTATTTAGCAACTGAATAATAATAAAATAAGTATTTGTAGGGGGAAGAAATTAGTGTAGCTTTAAAAAAGCAGCTTCCTGGGTGGATAAGCTCCCAAGTCACCTGAGGGGGTGAATAGAAGAAGGGGCTCATTGCCAGGCCCATGATGAGCGCGGTAGGCCTATGGCGCTCATCGCGAGGCACGCAAGACTTTGAAAAATTGACAGCTTTAACGGCCTGTAACTCGGAAGCCGTCGGAAGACCGCCAAAAGATGCCAATTAATTAAAAAAATAATTTACAACATCACACACAGCACGGGGGAGAGGCAGGGAGCATGTGAGTGAGGTGGCAAGCTAATTTGATGTTCAATTGGCATTTTTGGGAGGTCTGAAATCGGCTAAGCAAGGAAAAAAATTGCGACCGTAAAGACAATGTTAAAAAAAAAAAAGGCTCACAACGAGGCCGAAGCCTCTAGGGCCTAGGCGCTCATTGCAAGGCCCACAAGACTTTGAAAAAGGCGCGATCGGTGCTCATCGCGAGGCACGCAAGACTTGAAGAGGGAGAGGGAGGAGAAAGACACAGGGGAGAGAGAGGGTGCACAGAGACACAGGGGTGAGAGAGGGGGGAAAGAGACACAGGGGAGGGAAATAAGGGGGGAAAAAACAAAGGGCAGGGACAGGGGGCAAAGAGACAGCGGGAGGGAGAGAGGGGGAAACAGACACATGGAAGGGAGAGGGGAGAAACAGACACAGGGGTCATACAGTGGGGAGAGGCTCGAAATGAGCACCAAAGGCGTTCAGCGGGAGGCACGAAAGTGGCGGGTTGGATGATGTCTGCAATGAGCGCTCATTGCAGGACTTAAAGGCGCTCATTGCAAGTCCCCTAAAGTAGACAGTGGGAGAGGCTTGCAATGAGCGCAGAAGGGCATTGCTTGGCTCGCGATGAGCGCGAGGCACGAAATTGGCGGGTTGGACGACGCCTACAATGATCGCTCATCACCGCAGGGTTCGGCGATCATCGCCAAGCCTGTAAAGTAGAGGGGAGGAGAGGCTTGCAATGAAAAAGGTGGGTTGGCTGATGCCTGCAATGAGCGGTGGGAGAGGTTCCCAAGGAGCGCCAAAGGCCCGCAAGTTAAAGGGGGGAGAGCCTCGCATTGTGTGGCAAACAGCATTACCAGACTTCAAATTGTATTGCCGTCATTTTTGATGGGCAAGTCACTAGTAAATTAAGATTCCTCATTTACTGCAGAGGCTCCTACTATGTTGTGGGCCACGATGCTTTGCACCAGTTGTAGCTCTGCCACTGGCTTAGCCTTCAGTGAACTGATTCACAGCTCATGTGAAGTTTAGTGATTTTTGGGGAAAACTTCTAATAATTCTACAACTTATAAAGCTTAGGTAGTTGCTACAAGGTTTATTCACTCCGGGGGATTGGTAGAAAACTTGAGTCACAAAATCTTGTAGCACTAACAGTATTATACAGAAGGGGTGATCAAGTTCAGTCCTGGAGAGCCCCCACACAGGCCTGGATTTGAGGATTTCCTTCATGTGCTTCAGGGTGACTTTAGTGATTGACTCACCTGAGTGCAGCAGGGATATCCTCAAATCCAGTTCAAATCTGAACTTGACCACGTCTGCCATAGAGTATCAGAAGTACTTATGTACAAAAGCTTTAAAATATGAAAAGTGTAAAAATATGGTCAAAATATTGTAATTAAAGCAGTTCACCAGTTGGTGGAGCCAAATACCAAAAAGAAGATCATGACTGAACATTATCTTGGCAGACTCAGAAATGTAATTTAAATCGACCTAAGACTTATCGCACATATTCACACACTCACACCTCTTGTACACTGATCTCACCTGGGAGTTTGAGTTTCAGAATCGCTGGGTAAGTTGTCATATCCGTACTGGTTGAGTATGGTGACAACCAACATGGGAGCCAAGGACTGAGCAGGCTTTGTGAAGAGAGCGTTTGTCCCAAACACCATGGATGAAAGAGGAGACCTGTACGATGGAAGAGAGACCTTAATATCACAACACAATAAGCAGTATAGCGAGTCACCTTTATATACGGAAGGATTGAAGGAAATCATTCATAGGTGTATTTTGATGTCCTAGGCCAGGGGTGGGAAAGTTTGGCCCCACACAGGCCAGGATCTGAGGATATCCCTGGTGCGTACAGGTGGGTCAATAACTTCTTCACTCATCCTGATTGACTCACATGTGCACAGAAAGGATATCCTCAAATCATGGCCTGTGCGTGACTCTCGAGGACCGAACTTGCTCACCCCTGCCCTAGGCCATTCAGATTTGTGCCTCCATTACCCTCCTTTCCCCTTTCTACATATCACAAATCATAAGTTTGTGTTAATAAATATATATATATATATATATATATATATATAATGTCAAAATGTCACGTTCATTAACAGACAGAAATATCAGAGGTGCGATACTTATTTCTTTGCCAATAAAAACCACAAAACAACATTGGTTCACATTCATAAAAAAGGGGAAATTGGAAGTTGAATCCACAACTTTTTAAATAGCCTTAACTTTATTATCTATGCAGTTTCTTGTACAAGGAAATGGAAACATCTAAGTCAATTCTTGATCAATTAAAAAATGTGTTTTTTGAAAAATATGTAGAATTTACTTAATTTTAATATGAATTTCACGTAAGTATCTAAGATCCATATTGATACTGAAGATACTGACACTTATGCATAAGGGATTAAATTATTGTGAATGTCCAACCCTTTAAATCAGTTTGTAAAATATTGGTATTTTCATTTAGCACTGATAAAAAAATAAGTTTGTATAAATATATATATATATTAGTAGTTTGCCCGTCATAAATTACGGTATAATATGGTCTTAAAAATTGTGTCTTCTGTCTATTTGTGCGGCCTCTCACTGTGCATCCTGTCTCTCTCTCTCTGTGCGCCCTGTCTCTCTCTCTCTGTGCGCCCTGTCTCTCTCTCTCTGTGCGCCCTGTCTCTCTCTCTCTCTGTGCGCCCTGTCTCACTCTCCCTGTGCGCCCTGTCTCACTCTCCCTGTGCGCCCTGTCTCTCTCTCTGTGCGCCCTGTCTCTCTCTCCCTGTGCGCCCTGTCTCTCTCTCTCTCTCTCTGTGCGCCCTGTCTCTCTCTCTCTCTCTCTCTCTCTCTCTCTCTCTGTGCGCCCTGTCCCCCTTTCTCTCTCTCTCTGTGCGCCCTGACTCTCTCTCTCTCTCTGTGCCCCCTGTCTCTCTCTCTCTCTCTGTGCGCCCTGTCTCTCTCTCTCTCTCTCTCTGTGCGCCCTGTCTCTCTCTCTCTCTCTCTTTGCGCCCTGTCTCTCTCTCTCTCTCTCTCTGTGCGCCCTGTCTCTCTCTCTCTCTCTCTGTGCGCCCTGTCTCTCTCTCTCTCTCTGTGCGCCTTGTCTCTCTCTCTCTGTGCGCCCTGTCTCTCTCTCTCTCTGTGCGCCCTCTCTCTCTCTCTGTGCGCCCTCTCTCTCTCTCTGTCCTGTCTCTCTCTCTGTGCGCCCTGTCTCTCTCTCTCTCTGTGCGCCCTGTCTCTCTCTCTCTCTGTGCGCCCTGTCTCTCTCTCTGTGCGCCCTGTCTCTCTCTCTCTCTGTGCGCCCTGTCTCTCTCTCTCTCTCTGTGCGCCCTGTCTCTCTCTCTCTCTCTGTGCGCCCTGTCTCTCTCTCTCTCTCTGTGCGCCCTGTCTCTCTCTCTCTCTCTGTGCGCCCTGTCTCTCTCTCTCTCTCTGTGCGCCCTGTCTCTCTCTCTCTCTCTGTGCGCCCTGTCTCTCTCTCTCTCTCTGTGCGCCCTGTCTGTCTCTCTCTCTCTGTGCGCCCTGTCTCTCTCTCTCTCTCTCTCTGTGCGCCTTGTCTCTCTCTCTCTGTGCGCCCTGTCTCTCTCTCTCTCTCTGTGCGCCCTGTCTCTCTCTCTCTCTCTCTCTGTGCGCCCTGTCTCTCTCTCTCTCTCTGCGCGCCCTGTCTCTCTCTCTCTCTGTGCGCCCTGTCTCTCTCTCTCTCTCTGTGCGCCCTGTCTCTCTCTCTCTGTGCGCCCTGTCTCTCTCTCTCTCTCTGTGTGCGCCGTCTCTCTTTCTGTGCGCCCTGTCTCTCTCTCTCTCTGTGCGCCCTGTCTCTCTCTCTCTGTGCGCCGTCTCTCTCTCTCTCTGTGCGCCGTCTCTCTCTCTCTCTGTGCGCCGTCTCTCTCTCTCTCTGTGCGCCGTCTCTCTCTCTCTCTGTGCGCCGTCTCTCTCTCTCTCTGTGCGCCGTCTCTCTCTCTCTCTGTGCGCCGTCTCTCTCTCTCTCTGTGCGCCGTCTCTCTCTCTCTCTGTGCGCCCTGTCTCTCTCTCTCTCTGTGCGCCCTGTCTCTCTCTCTCTCTGTGCGCCCTGTCTCTCTCTCTCTCTGTGCGCCCTGTCTCTCTCTCTCTGTGCGCCCTGTCTCTCTCTCTCTGTGCGCCCTGTCTCTCTCTCTCTCTCTCTCTGTGCGCCCTGTCTCTCTCTCTCTCTCTCTCTGTGCGCCCTGTCTCTCTCTCTCTCTCTCTCTGTGCGCCCTGTCTCTCTCTCTCTCTCTGTGCGCCCTGTCTCTCTCTCTGTGCGCCCTGTCTCTCTCTCTGTGCGCCCTGTCTCTCTCTCTCTCTCTGTGCGCCCTGTCTCTCTCTCTCTCTCTGTGCGCCCTGTCTCTCTCTCTCTCTCTGTGCCCCCTGTCCCCCTTTCTCTCTCTCTCTGTGCGCCCTGACTCTCTCTCTGTGCCCCCTGTCTCTCTCTCTCTCTCTGTGCGCCCTGTCTCTCTCTCTCTCTCTCTGTGCGCCCTGTCTCTCTCTCTCTCTCTCTGTGCGCCCTGTCTCTCTCTCTCTCTGTGCGCCCTGTCTCTCTCTCTCTCTGTGCGCCCTGTCTCTCTCTCTCTCTCTCTCTGTGCGCCCTGTCTCTCTCTCTCTCTCTCTCTGTGCGCCCTGTCTCTCTCTCTCTCTCTGTGCGCCTTGTCTCTCTCTCTGTGCGCCCTGTCTCTCTCTCTCTCTCTCTCTGTGCGCCCTGTCTCTCTCTCTCTCTCTCTGTGCGCCCTGTCTCTCTCTCTCTGTGCGCCCTGTCTCTCTCTCTCTGTGCGCCCTGTCTCTCTCTCTCTCTGTGCGCCCTGTCTCTCTCTCTCTCTCTGTGCGCCCTGTCTCTCTCTCTCTCTCTGTGCGCCCTGTCTCTCTCTCTCTCTCTCTGTGCGCGCTGTCTCTCTCTCTCTCTCTCTGTGCGCCCTGTCTCTCTCTCTCTCTGTGCGCCCTGTCTCTCTCTCTCTCTGTGCGCCCTGTCTCTCTCTCTCTCTGTGCGCCCTGTCTCTCTCTCTCTCTGTGCGCCCTGTCTCTCTGTCTCTCTGTGCGCCCTGTCTCTCTCTCTCTCTGTGCGCCCTGTCTCTCTCTCTCTCTCTGTGCGCCCTGTCTCTCTCTCTCTCTCTGTGCGCCGTCTCTCTCTCTGTGCGCCCTGTCTCTCTCTCTCTCTCTGTGCGCCGTCTCTCTCTCTCTCTCTGTGCGCCCTGTCTCTCTCTCTCTCTCTCTCTCTCTGTGCGCCCTGTCTCTCTCTCTCTCTCTGTGCGCCCTCTCTCTCTCTCTCTCTCTGTGCGCCCTCTCTCTCTCTCTCTGTCCTGTCTCTCTCTCTGTCTTTGTCTCTCTCTCTCTCTGTGCGCCCTGTCTCTCTCTCTCTCTCTCTGTGCGCCCTGTCTCTCTCTCTCTCTCTGTGCGCCCTGTCTCTCTCTCTCTCTCTCTGTGCGCCCTGTCTCTCTCTCTCTCTCTGTGCGCCCTGTCTCTCTCTCTCTCTCTCTGTGCGCCGTCTCTCTCTCTGTGCGCCCTGTCTCTCTCTCTCTCTCTGTGCGCCCTGTCTCTCTCTCTCTCTCTCTCTCTCTGTGCGCCCTGTCTCTCTCTCTCTCTCTGTGCGCCCTCTCTCTCTCTCTCTCTCTGTCCTGTCTCTCTCTCTGTCTTTGTCTCTCTCTCTCTCTGTGCGCCCTGTCTCTCTCTCTCTCTCTGTGCGCCCTGTCTCTCTCTCTCTCTCTGTGCGCCCTGTCTCTCTCTCTCTCTCTGTGCGCCCTGTCTCTCTCTCTCTCTCTGTGCGCCCTGTCTCTCTCTCTCTCTCTGTGCGCCCTGTCTCTCTCTCTCTCTCTGTGCGCCCTGTCTCTCTCTCTCTCTCTCTCTCTCTCTGTGCGCCCTGTCTCTCTCTCTCTCTCTGTGCGCCCTGTCTCTCTCTCTCTCTCTCTCTGTGCGCCCTGTCTCTCTCTCTCTCTCTCTCTGTGCGCCCTGTCTCTCTCTCTCTCTCTCTCTGTGCGCCCTGTCTCTCTCTCTCTCTCTCTCTGTGCGCCCTGTCTCTCTCTCTCTCTCTGTGCGCCCTGTCTCTCTCTCTCTCTCTGTGCGCCCTGTCTCTCTCTCTCTCTCTGCGCGCCCTGTCTCTCTCTCTCTCTCTGCGCGCCCTGTCTCTCTCTCTCTGTGCGCCCTGTCTCTCTCTCTCTCTCTCTGTGTGCCCTGTCTCTCTCTCTCTCTGCGCGCCCTGTCTCTCTCTCTCTCTCTGCGCGCCCTGTCTCTCTCTCTCTGTGCGCCCTGTCTCTCTCTCTCTCTCTCTGTGCGCCGTCTCTCTCTCTCTCTGTGCGCCGTCTCTCTCTCTCTCTGTGCGCCGTCTCTCTCTCTCTCTGTGCGCCCTGTCTCTCTCTCTCTGTGCGCCCTGTCTCTCTCTCTCTCTCTGTGCGCCCTGTCTCTCTCTCTCTGTGCGCCCTGTCTCTCTCTCTCTCTCTGTGCGCCCTGTCTCTCTCTCTCTCTCTCTGTGCGCCCTGTCTCTCTCTCTCTCTCTGTGCGCCCTGTCTCTCTCTCTCTCTCTGTGCGCCCTGTCTCTCTCTCTCTTGTCGCCCTGTCTCTCTCTCTCTCTCTGTGCGCCCTGTCTCTCTCTCTCTCTCTGTGCGCCTTGTCTCTCTCTCTCTGTGCGCCGTCTCTCTCTCTCTCTGTGCGCCCTGTCTCTCTCTCTCTCTCTCTCTCTCTCTCTCTCTCTGTGCGCCCTGTCTCTCTCTCTCTCTCTCTCTCTGTGCGCCCTGTCTCTCTCTCTGTGCGCCCTGTCTCTCTCTCTCTCTCTGTGCACCCTGTCTCTCTCTCTCTCTGTGCGCCCTGTCTCTCTCTCTCTCTCTGTGCCCCCTGTCTCTCTCTCTCTCTCTGTGCCCCCTGTCTCTCTCTCTCTCTGTGCGCCTTGTCTCTCTCTCTCTGTGAGCCCTGTCTCTCTCTCTCTGTGCGCCCTGTCTCTCTCTCTGTGCGCCCTGTCTCTCTCTCTGTGCGCCCTGTCTCTCTCTCTGTGCGCCCTGTCTCTCTCTCTCTCTCTGTGCGCCCTGTCTCTCTCTCTCTCTCTGTGCGCCCTGTCTCTCTCTCTCTCTCTGTGCGCCCTGTCTCTCTCTCTCTCTCTGTGCGCCCTGTCTCTCTCTCTCTCTCTCTGTGCGCCCTGTCTCTCTCTCTCTCTCTCTCTCTCTGTGCGCCCTGTCTCTCTCTCTCTCTGTGCGCCCTGTCTCTCTCTCTCTCTGTGCGCCCTGTCTCTCTCTCTCTCTGTGCGCCCTGTCTCTCTCTCTCTCTGTGCGCCCTGTCTCTGTCTCTCTCTCTCTCTGTGCGCCCTGTCTCTCTCTCTCTCTGTGCGCCCTGTCTCTCTCTCTCTCTCTGTGCGCCCTGTCTCTCTCTCTCTCTCTGTGCGCCCTGTCTCTCTCTCTCTCTCTCTGTGCGCCCTGTCTCTCTCTCTCTCTGTGCCCTGTCTCTCTCTCTCTCTGTGCGCCCTGTCTCTCTCTCTCTCTCTGTGCACCCTGTCTCTCTCTCTCTCTGTGCGCCCTGTCTCTCTCTCTCTCTGTGCGCCCTGTCTCTCTCTCTCTCTCTCTGTGCGCCCTGTCTCTCTCTCTCTCTGTGCGCCCTGTCTCTCTCTCTCTCTGTGCGCCCTGTCTCTCTCTCTTTCTGTGCGCCCTGTCTCTCTCTCTCTCTCTGTGCGCCCTGTCTCTCTCTCTCTGTGCGCCGTCTCTCTCTCTCTCTCTCTGTGCGCCCTGTCTCTTTCTGTGCGCCCTGTCTCTCTCTCTCTCTGTGCGCCCTGTCTCTCTCTCTCTCTGTGCGCCCTGTCTCTCTCTCTCTCTGTGCGCCCTGTCTCTCTCTCTCTCTGTGCGCCCTGTCTCTCTCTCTCTCTGTGCGCCCTGTCTCTCTCTCTCTCTGTGCGCCCTGTCTCTCTCTCTCTCTCTGTGCGCCCTGTCTCTCTCTCTCTCTGTGCGCCCTGTCTCGCTCTCTCTCTGTGCGCCCTGTCTCGCTCTCTCTCTGTGCGCCCTGTCTCGCTCTCTCTCTGTGCGCCCTGTCTCGCTCTCTCTCTCCTATCTCTCCCTCCATTCCTCTCTCCCTTTCCCACAGTCCAGATATAATGCAATAATAATAAAGCTGTGAATATGATATTCTATCACATGCGAGTTACAGTATATGTCGTAACACATTGATTGCCGGGATCGATATAACACGAAATATAAACATGGAATAAAGTATTTTTCTGGGCCTTTTTGCGGGCTTGAGAAAATTGTGCTATTAATTCTAAGACCTAACATCACTTTCCCTTTTAATATTAGTACAGTAGTGTGTTGTTATTTGCATTACGAGTGTTACGTATTGGACTTTACCCCCTTGCGGGTGCTCTCGAGCACACGTTGGGCTTTGGGCTCCATTTGCGTATTACGTGCTTGGTTGCGAGTGACCACGGTTCAATTTAATAGCTGAATTGAACAAGTAGCGGTTACGGGCGCGATGGATCAAAGGATTTACGTGCATAAAGTTCAACGTTGCTCAGCACGTAGTCTATCCTTGGCCGTCCTGCGTGTTAACACGCAAAGTCCGCTGCAAGCAACGTTACAGGGCTAATTAAATACCTGTAACGCGTAAATTAGGAGTTACGGGCTGCGTTTTAACTCGTAGCCCCTATTGCAAAAACACCACTAACCATTCAACCAGGGTGAATATTTTAATGTATTTTCTCAATATCTAGAAAGAGACATAATCACTATAAAATCACCTTGTCAGAAAACAAACAAAAAAATATAAATTCAGAGTTTGAAAAGGAATAAGCAAAAGTATTTTCCCCCAAAACCTTTTCCAATTCAACAAAAACAAGAAGCAGCTGCTGGTTTTATCTGATGGACACCAACAGCTGGCTGAGACACCGAGAAATATACTGTACAGACGTTCAAATTTGGGGTGAAATAAATCATTGTCAATTCTCTGTCGAAAACATTTACAGTACAATCTCAAAAAGATATGCTGAAAATAATATTTAAAATATTTAACAAAAATCTTTAAGGATTTTTTTCCTTTTTTAACATTGCCATTGGCCCCTATTTAGTTGTCCAAATTGCAATTACCTGAGCCCGTAAATTGAACAGATATTCAATTGGCTACTTTTAGCTACTCACATTACAATTGCGAGTTACAGGCTCAAAATCCCTGCGGTTGTCATAATCGTAACTCCGTCCTATCACCGCCTTTTAGGATCCAAAGCTAGAAATGTCACCAGTGCTAAAGACGCAAAATCCATATTCAATTACAATGATTCAACAATCCTGCAAGTGACTCAAAAGTGGAATAAACGCCTGTCTGTAACACTGCAAAAGAAAATATTAACACACTACTGCACTTAGAAATACCGGGAAAGTGATGAAAGACATAAGAATTAAATTGCACAACAGTCTCAGGCTCGCAAATCTGCATTAAAAAAGTTTTTTTTTTAGGTTTTATTTTCTTGCTCTATAAATCCCGGGAATCAATAGGTTAATACATATCAGGCCATCCACATGGACTAGAACACTTGATTTATTGATTTCTACATTTCTGGCTTGCGAGTCCGAGTGCAAATCAGACTTCTATACACAAAGTGATTGTAGTTTGAACTCCATGTTTTACTGATGTCATGAGGACGGTCTCATTTACTATTAGGTCCGTCTAAAATGTAACTTATGGGCTTGCTTAAAAGGGATATGAAAGTTTAATGGATTAATACATTTCTGCAATCCTTAGGCAAAAAGCAGCTTATGTGTATGCAGCACGTCATAAAACATTTTATTTTTATTAATATCTAAAAATCCCTCTAATTGTTATTTTGACTCCTCCATGGGGTGTCTACACAGGCCCCTGATCCCCACCCAATATTAACCCACTATTTACCTGCTGTTGCAGCTTCCTGTCTGTCAGCAGCAATACACAGCACAAATCAGTGATACACTACATATCCCAGGCTGCTTTGCACCACAAATAGGAACCCAGAGTTAGTTCAAAAGATTCAGCTAACCTGATTGCCCAAAACAAATCATTTTAAATGTGATGCTAATTTAGCCTGGGGTTGGAGGGTGTTAACCCTAATGTTCAACTGTCAGAAATTAGAAGAGATTTTGCTGACTTCAATGTAAGTGTTAAAATGTCTATTTTGGGATTTTTTAATGCAAAAAATGTTTGCATATACAACTAATTCTCCTCTATCAGATGCATTCATAATCCAGCAAACTTACATATGCTTTTAATTGATGATGATCATGCCCTGAAATGCTACATACGGGTTCATGATTTGAGGGTTGGGGCTGTGAGGCAAAATATTTCTAGAAAGCAAAAAAATATATAATATATTTTAAATTTTTAACTTTTATAAGTATTTTCTTTTCTGGCCTCATACTGTCTTCAACTTTCTCAGGAGGATGTGTCTTTCTAAACTAATAAGCTTTCCATTAGCACTAGCAGTTTTAGCTGCAACATTACAATTCCCTCTTTATCCAAAGTCTCCTCCACCTTCAGGAAGATGATCAACAGAAAATAAAATTGGTAGTTTCCACTACATCATAATTGCATATAAATTATATGTATCATTTCTTTTTACGTTACCTGTTTTCGTGTTATTCTTCTAAAGAGGATTGTTTCTATATAAGGCCACCTTAAAATAACTAATATGGAGCTAATATTGGAAATGTAACGCTTACTGACTCAGCTCTGCAAAAGCTTGGACTAATTAGTGCTATCGGTCAGCGCACCTCATTACAATTTGAATTAGTCATGGGAGGACAGAAGGAGTTTAAAAATCACTAATGTCAGGAGCTTATAACTCAACAAAGTTTAGAAGCAAATTTAAAAAGGCAAGCATTTTCCCCATTAGCTAATGATACCGGTGTACTTCAATGAAGCGGAGAGCTATACCATGTTGGGTCACCCAAGATGAGCAGGTCATGGAAGAGGGGTCTGATAAATAGTGGTCCAATGGAGAAGGAACCTGTAACCCACTCCAGTTATGTTGCTAAGATAACTTTATGGACAAGCACAACCAGAGACACAATGATGGTACCAGAAGATGAGCCCCTCAGTTCAGAAGGTGCCTACCACATTACTGAGGAAGAGCAGAGGACAAGTATGAGTAGCAGCAGATCTAATGAAGTGGTTGGGCCAAAGCCGAAAGGACTCCCAGCTGTGGATGTGTCTGGAGAGGAAATAAAATTCCAGGAACCAGGAATGTTAGAACTATGAACCAAGGCAAACTGGAGTGGTCAAGAATGAGATGACAAGATTAAACATTGGTATCCTGGGAAATAGTGAATTTAAATGGACTGGAATGGGACATTTCCCATCAGACAACCACCAGATATACTTTATGTGGTCAGGAATCCCGCAGAAGAAATAGAGTGGCCCTTAAAGTCAATCAAAGGGTGGCCAAAGCAGTGCTCACAACCCAATAAATGACAGAATGATTTCAATTTGAATTCAAGGCAAGCCATTTAACAGATCACAGTGACTAACGTCTATGCTCTAACCATGTATATGCTAAAGACTATTCTTTTCTTTACAGGAAAATAGTTGGAATGACTGTTAAAACATCTCTATTTATTCATTATGAAGAAAAAAGGAGCCATAAAGGATTAACAAGGAACCATATAATTGCTCAACTAGGGCAGACCTTTTTTGTTCCCAATCAACATGCAAAACAATACCTCTATACAACTTCCATTCAAGTAAAGGGATAGTGAGGAGAGCAGGCCCATGACCTAGGTGGGTCATCTTGCCTGGAAGGCTCACTAGCTGAGGCCCTAATCTAGCGAGTTCTATCCAATAAACAGCAGGATAAAGAAGGAGTCAGGAGCCTAAAAATACCTAAATCTCCCAACTCTTAACACATAGTAATATCAGTACTTGGTAATAAAGGAACTACCCACTTCTATCTGGTTTTCTAATGGTATATACTGTCCCAGTTTAAAAATAATAGAAAAACCCCATTAGTCTCTAGTGAGTAATTGCTCTTCCATTTAGTATATGATTATAAGCTATAGGCTGTAACAACTATCCACAAATCAATTGATATAATAGACGCCTTACATTGGGAACCTCTTAGCTACAATCCACACATTTAAAAGGATCAATAAATCTCTTTAGGGACTGCCTGAGATTGTTTCCCAGACTATCCGTCTTACTCATAGGCTTGAAATTATGATCATTGAATGAAAGTTGCATAGGGGTATTGTTTTCCATGGTGATTGGGCACAAAAAAATGATAAGCCCTAGTTGAGAAATGATATGGTGTATAACTGTTCCTTTTTAATCTTTACAGTATGGTTTTTCTTGATAATGAATAAATTGAGGTGTTTAGCTGTCATCGCCACTATGTTCCTGTAAAGAAAACAACAGTCTTTAGTATATACATGTGTTATGATGAAAAAGGCTGAAGTTGTCCAGTTCCACAAAGATGTTCAACACAACATAGATATAACACCAAGAAAAGATGTTACGATCATCATAGGAGATTGGACTGCTCAAGTAGGGAACCAAAAGACACCTGGAATAACTGGCACGTCTGGCCTTGGGATGAAAACTGAAGCAGGTCGGAGATTAGTAAAATTCTGTCAAGACAATTCTCTGGTCATAGCAAACACCTTCTTCCAACAGCCTCCGAGACGACTCTACACGTGGACAATACAGAAATCAGATTGACCACATAATTTGTAGCCAAACATGGAGGATCTCTATACAATCAGCAAAGACAAGACCTGGAGATGACTGCGGCTCAGACCATGAGCTTCTTATTGCAAAGATCATAATTAAACTGATGAAAAGAGGGAAAATCATCAGACCAAGTAGATACAAAATAAATAATATCCCTTGTGAATATGCAGCGGAAGTAAAGGATAGATTTAAGGGACTAGACATGGAAGATAGAATAACTGAACTTTGGACCAGAGTTTGCAACATTATCCAGGAAACAGCAACAAATATTATTCCTAAAATAAAGAAAACTAAGAAGGAAATTCTAATGAGGCATTGAAAGTAGCCCAGAAAAGAAGGAAAGCAAAAGGTAGTGGAGATAAGAAAAGATGTGTCTGACTGAATGCAGAATTCCAGAGGATAGCAAGAAAAGACAAGGAGACATTCTACAATGAGCTATGTAAAGAGATTGAAGAAGATAACATAATGGGTAAATCAAGAGACCTCTTCAAGAAAATTGGGGATTTCAAAGGCACCTTTCATACCAAAGTGGGTGTGATAAAAAACTAAAATGATAGGGACTTAACAGAAGGAGATCAGATAAAGAAGAGGTGGCAGGAATACACTGAAGATCTATAAAGGAAGCATATTAACAGCAGCGGTGACCTCAGTAGTTGTCCAATGAGCTGGAGTCAGACATCTTGGAGAGCAAAGTGAGATGGACCCTTGGATGTCTTAATGATAGGTGATGGAGGTGATGGATACCCAATTGAACCAGTCAAAATTCTACAAGATGATGCTGTGAAAGTGTTACTTGCCTTATGCCAACAAATTTCGAAAACTCAACAATGGCCAGTAGGCTGGAAAAGATCAGTCTACATCCCAACCCCAAAAAGGCAGTGCCAAAGAGTGGTCCAATTATCGAACAATTGCACACATTTCACATGCCAGCAAGGTAATGCTTAAGATCCTACAAACTAGAGTCCTCCAACAATATATAGACAGGGAACTACCAAATGTGCAAGCCGGGTTCTACAGATGAAGAGGCACAAGAGATCAAATTACCAATGTCCGATGGATAATAGAGAAAGCAAGAGAGCTCCAGAAAAACATATACTTCTGCTTCATAGACTTCTAAAGCCTTTGACTGTGTGGATCACAACAAAATCTGTCAAATTCTTAAAAAGAGATGGGAGCACCAGATCAACTCAAACATGTCCTGAAGAATATGTGTGTGGATCAAGAAGCCATCTTATTTATTCATCCTTGGAATACATCATGCATAAGGCCGGACTGGATGAATCCAAACCCGGAATCAATATTGCTGGAAGAACTATCAACAACCTCAGATACTACTTTGATGTCTGAAAGTGAGGAGGAACTAAAGGACCTATTGCTGAGGGTAAAAGAAGAGAGAGTGCAAAAGTTGGCCTGCTGCTCAATGCTAAAAAGACAAAGATCGTGGCAAAAGGTAATTTCAGTTCCTGGCAAATAGACAGGGAAGAAGTGGAGGCAGTGACATATTTTATTTTCCTGGGATCCAAGATCTCTTCAGATGGTGACAGTAGCCATGAAATTTAAAGATATTTACTTCTGGGGAGGAAAGCTATGGCAAGCTTAGAGAAGCTATTAAAAAGTAAAGATATTATAGTATCAACAAAGGTCAGCATAGTCAGAACTATGATAATCCCAATAGTAACATATGGATGTGAGAGCTGGACCATAAAGTAGTCTGAGCACTGTAGAATTGACGCCTTTGAATTGTGGTGTTGGAGAAAACTGCTTAGAGTCACTTGCACTGCAAGAAGATCCAAACAATCAGTACTACAGGAAACCCAAGACAAACTGTTCACTAGATGGTAAGATCATGAGGCCAAAGCTCAAATATTTCGGCCATATCATGAGAAGACAGGATTCACTGGGAAAGATTGACGGCACAAGAAGAAGCGGACAACAGAGGCGGAGGTGCATAGATGAAGTCACTAAAGCAATGAACATAACCTTGATGGAGCCCAGTGACTGGCAGATGCGTCTGGCATGCTGCTTTCCATCTGGTAGGACGCGTCTGTACGACTAAACAACAACAATAGTGCAGAGCATATATGATGACCTCAGTGTTGTTTTAATTAAACTTTAGCATCTTGAACTTAAAAGGATATTGAAGGTTCCTGGATTTTACTAGGTATATAACATACCTGGGTATCTATTTACTTTTAGGTACTGTATTTTATTAAGACGTACTTATAAACTCAGTTTTTACTGCCTAAAATCATACAAAATAGCCCATGTGTCTGTATGCCCACATGCGCAGTATAGTGTCCTACCCTATCAGTTGCATGTTGCAGAAATGGTCACTGATTGGTAAGTATGGGACACTGCACTTTCAGTACTACAGAGTCTGTTTTCATGAGCTGCAGAGGTCAGAGCCACCCATACTGAAGGAGTAGTGGTGACACGTAGTGCTTAAGAAACAACTGAGCCTGTTACAGGAATCCAAAACACACTCCCCCATTACTCCTATACCTCCTGTTGCTTAACTTCCTATATCATATAAATCTGTTCTTCCACATGTTTCTCATCTGTTAGTGACAGTACAGAGGACAGAAAGCATATGCCGGGTTTTCTCGCACTACATCGGGTGTGGTGCATGGTTTGAATCCAGTTTCTTCTTAAGGAGATTTAAGGACATCAACAGGAAAGTGGGAGACAGGAAGCATGACACAAGACACACAAATGCCATATTTATAATAAGCACAACAGGACACATCCCTTGTATAAATCCTTTCATCTCCAGAGCAAAATGTAACCCTCTAGTAGCTGAAAAAAATAATAATACACTCCAAAATTGCATATGTTGTTTTTTAGTTGTGCCCGACTCTTCATGACCATATGGAATGCAGCACAGGAGGCACAATCATTATATCTCTGGTTGTTCATGCGCATAAGGTTTTCATGGCAGTTGCCAGTTCCTTCTCCAGTGGACTATGATTCATCTGACCTCTTTGCTATGACCTACCCATCTTGGGTGCCCCTACATGTATAGCTCACAGCTTCATTGAGGTACAAAAGTCCCTTCACCACAACAAGGTAGTGATCCAGAAGGGGAAATTGCATATACATACATTATAAAGGTGCAAGTTTGGTAAGATCCAATATCAATCTCTGTCACCTAAAATTCAAGTGTTTTTTTTCCATAGGTTTTTGTTGTTGTTGAGTCCTTCAGTCATGTCTGACTGTTAGGGACCATATGGACGCAGCACACCAGGAACAACTACCTGTGTTTTTGGTTGTGATTATCCATATGGTTTTCAAGGCAAAGATACTGGAGTGGGTTGCCAGTTCCTTCTCCAGTGAACCGTGCTTTGTCTGACCTCTCTGCTATTAACTGCCTATCTTGGGGAACCCTACATGCTCACAGCTTCATTGACGTACACAAGCCCCTTCACCACGACAAGGTAGTGATCCAGAAGAGGTTATAGATTTTATTCTATTTTTAAAAAAACATGAAAACGGTCAATGTGTTATGTTATCCATTTTTTTTAATACTTAATAAATTCTGGGAAATTCTACTTTGTTGTCGCTGCCTTTATATGCAAATTAGCAGCTCATGCATATTAATTAGCGGATGTGCTAATTAGGATTACAGTCTGCTTGTCTGTCGCTGTAGTGGCCAAGACATGCAATACTATCTGGCAGTTAGACCCCTCTCCCATCATTATCAAGCACACCAAAAATTTTAAGTCATGGCTGATTCAATGCTAAATATTTCAGAAATGATTTACTGTTGAGAAAAACTGCTAGTATCATGTATAAAAGGATTTTAATGCTCCAAAAAATGAACTCATCACCATTGTGTAGAGATGCTTTCCTGACTTAGAACCACATTCAATTGAGCTTTCGGGAGATCCAGGAGCCTGTAAGTGAGGTCACAAGCTATTTTGCTATTAAATTGGGGTCTTTTTGGGGGGGTTTGAACAGCTTCTGAGTTACAACCTTGAGATTATTGCTATGGTTAACCTCGCAACAGCCTCCAGAAGCCTTTGATCTCTAACTTTTGTAAGGCTAAAATCGCAAATCGCTATTCAATTGCTCAATTTCCCCAAGCCCGCAAATGTTTTCACACCTGTAAAAACGGCAAACGGAGGAGAAAATCCTACGAGTGCTAGAGAGGATCCGCAAGGGGGTTAAACACCTATTTGTAGCACAGTAAATGCAAATATAAAATCACTACTGCGCTGTAAATAACGGGGAAAATGATGATAGACATTAGAATTAATTGCACAACAGTCTCAAGTTCGCAAATCGGCAGTATATAAGATTTATTTTTATGTTTAATTCCGGTTTTTAATGAGTTAATACATATCAGGCCACCCACATGGACTAGAACAGTATTGGCATTCTTTTTTATAATTCTGTATTTTGAAGGTTTGCGAGTCTGATTGCATATCGGACCCCCGAACCTAATTTATTGTCGTGTAACCTCCATGTTTTACTGCCGTAATAATGATAGTCTCATTTTCGATTGGCTGATTTGAAATGGGGGGATTACGGGCTTGCCGAATTTACCATTTTCCTGCCCTGAACTGCTGCGAACCAGTGCATGGTTTACGGTTTTGGCTTCGGGGCCGTTACTTGCAGACTTGAGCAATTTAATAGTTTCGCAATCGGAGATGAACGGGAGCCCGCAACTCACTCGCAGACATACGGCCGTCTGTGATCGAGTTGCGGGCTTCAAATTGAATGTAGTTCTTATTGTTGTTTTCAATCCCGCAGCGTTAGCTTTTGAAGTCCTAAAACTGTTTACTTACCTTGGGTTTAGTTTGTAATTTACCTGCAGCAGCAAATATAATGAGCTTAGAAGGACCATAAATCACAATTTCCCTCTAAACGAGGGGTGGGCATTTTGGCTCCTGAATGGCCACATACAGCCCTGGATTTGAGGATTTCCTTTCTGTGCACAGGATGACTGAAGAAGTGATCGTCTCACCTGTATGCAGCAGCGATATCCTCAAATCCAGGCATGTGTGCGGCCCACCAGGACCCAACTTGGACATTGTTTTGCAATGTGTTGCAGGCCTATCTGCCTGTAATAGGATTAAGTGTTATTTTTATTTTTTTAAAGGAGCAAAGTAAATGTGTTACCTGCCCCTCGAGCATAAAATGCTTTAATTTGCTGACAAGGAAGAGCGATGACAATATAATTAGTTTGTGATGTTTTATCGTCGGTGTGTCCTTTATAACCATTATAGGACAGACCAGTTTCGCAGGGTGGATATGGCAGAACATAAACAGGAAAAGTGAGTCTGTCAAATATAAACAACACTAAATGATCCAGTATGGAGGCCAGGGGACAGCAGGTGCTTCTCTGTAAATATAAATTCATATCCGCTTTGCTACAGGAATTATTATTCTAACTAACTGTAGGGAGCATATTGCAAAAATAGAGAAAGAATAGAACAAGAGATCATGGAATTGGCAGGGGATAAGGAGCAAAAGGTCCATCTAGATTGCACTATAAGCTGAACTTAATTAAAAGGTGCATAACTATCTAAAAAAACGTAATTAAAAGGACATAATTCATTCAACCCCTTCTGGATCACTACCGTGTCATGGATAAGGGGCTTGTGTACTCCAATGAAGCAGTGTACGGTCACCCAAGATGGACAGGTCATAGAAGAAAGGTCAGACAAATTACGGTCCACTGGAGAAATTGTCAGCCCCACTCCAGTATCTTTGCCAAGAAAACCATTAGGAGAAGCACAACCAGAAACACAGACAGATGTGCCTGGCGTGCAGTGATCCATATGGTCATTAAGAGTTGGACACAACTGAAGGACTGAACAATAACAACAACAATTCATTAAAATGTATATCTAGCTATCTAAAAAGCTGGGCTTAATTAAAAGGACATGGAATTCATCAACACTGTTCTACATCATTATACAGAGCATTGAAAACCAAGTGTAAACAGATTGTTTCTAATTTTTTTAAACTAATGAATATTTCAGTTTTCTAAAAAAAAAAAAAAAAATTTAATATCATCCAGTTAATCATAAAACTATTCTAGCGGCTGTGTTCAGGTTCATTCACTATGCAGGTTTTACAAGGACCAAAAATAACAAGTACCCCACAATACACTTTCATTGGCCATGTCTGGATTACCCTATTGGCCTTAGGTTGGACAAATCCAAGGGTCATTTTCATGTCCAAAAAGCTTTATATGTTATGGGGGCCCTTTCAGATTATATTTATCTTAAAGGCATAGCTACATTTGCTGGATTATGAATGCATCTGAGGAGAATTAGTAGTGTATGCAAAAAAAAAATGTGCATGAAAAAATCCCAAAATAAACATGTAAACATTTATATTGAAGTCAGCAAAATGTCTTGTAATTTCTGACAATTGCAAATTAGGGTTAACACCCTCCAAATCCAGGCTAAATTAGCATCAAATTTAAAAAGATTTATTTTGGCCAATCGGGTTAGCTGAAACATTTGGATTTAAACTCTAGGGTTGTGCAGCCTGGGATATGTAGTGTATCACTGATATGTGCTATGCATTGCTGCTGACTTGCAGACAGGAAGCTGCAAGGAGATTGGCTGAGCAAGCAACCGCAGGTAGCTTAATATTGCTCCCCTGGTGCTGCTTGCTGATAGGGGGGCAGATGCCTGTAATAAAAATAAAATGTTTTATGAGATGTGCTGCATACACATAAGCTGCTTTTTGCCTAAGTATTAATCCATGATACTTGGATATTCCTTTAAATAATAAAACAGTGTCAGTGTTGCAATTACAAACCCTATTGTAGCAGTGTCACTATGCAGTGAGAGATCCAAATACCCACACACTCACCCAGAAAGGTTTGTCACCTACCTGCGACTGTACTTCTCTAAATCAGCATCCACAATGTCAGCAAGAGGCAGATTAAACAAACTAAAGCAGGCGGAGACAAGTACCCTGAAACAAAAAAATACATATGTCTCAAGTATTGCAACCGATTAACTATTCTGGTGCACAAAAACATTTTACATAAAGGGATATGGTAAGTTAATTTTTAAAATGTACATTTATCATTAGCATGTAAAGCAACAGATAAATTCTTCATAAAATATGAAGAAATATGTTAAAAATTATACTATTCTGGAGTTCAGTCTCTGCACTTAGAAACATTAACATTATATATATATATCGTCACTCCACCCTGAAACTGAGCAGGGTTGGGCCTCGTCAGTACTTGGATGGGAGACCACCTAGAAATACCAGGAGCTGTATGCTATGGCCCACTGGAGAAGGACCTGACAACCCACTCCAGTATCTCTGCCATGAAAACCAAGTAGATCAGCATTGTGTGTTGCGGTTCATTGTGTGTTGCGGTCACAGAGAGTCGGACATGACTGATCGACACACACACAGACTGAAACTCATGAACCACTGCTGGGAACTTCTGTGCTACAGAAAACACCAGACAAGTATTACCGTAAGAGAAAAAATGTAGGAGTATACCTTGTTGGTAGCGAAACCAGTAATCAAGTGTCATTTAAAAAGTCTTGGCCATCCTATTTCTTAAGATTCATACGTACAAAATCTTAAAGGTCAATGCACACCCAAAGAGAAGCCTTCTAGGTTCAAACTGTTGCTTTTGGCAAAATGAAAATGGGTTGCATTTAAATATGGGTGTGCCACTGACATTTTCTCTTTTATTGGTTTTGGATGTAATGACAGTCCTCTACAACTGTCGCCACAACTACTGCACAACAGAGGTGCCAAATACATTATAATGTTAAATTACTGGAAACAACAAGTACATTATCCATTGAATGGTTTTAAGACATTTTTTATAGTAAATCTTCTCTGAAGTCTGCAATTTTTACCTGTCAGCCTTTCTGATCGATCTATCTATCTATCTAGTGGATATTTATTTCCAATTGGAGATAATTGCCAATATTTACTAATTAATCCCAGGGGCTCTGCATCTATTTTCTTCAATGTAAAGCCATGTGAAAATGAAAAGACTGGGCATGCTCAGACATAGAATTAAATTTGTCCAATCAGCCTAGGAGAGAGATATTGGAATACCATACGTTTTGTAGACCAAACGTGCACATTTTTTTATGTACTTTTTAAAACACAATCTTTTAAAGGGATATGGAAGGTTTACAAATTTTACAAGGCATAATATACCTTTGTATTTTTTTTTACATTATTTACTTTTTTATTAAGAAATGCTTATGAGCTCTGTAGGGCTGGATGTGCAGTAAAGTGTACCAGCCTATCAGGGACCACATCTCAGCAGCATGTTGCAGCATGTTTTCTGGGATGTGGCCCACAATAGGCTAGGACACTATACTGCCTATACAGCCCTACAGAGTCAGTCTACATAGACTGCAATGGGAAGTAAAAACAGAGCTTTTAAGAGCTTCTTAATAATGCAAAGTGTATAAAGGTAAATAAATATACAGTATCTCACAAAAGTGAGTACACCTCTCACATGGTTTCAGAAAATGTGTCTGGTGTTATTTTACGTGATGACAGGTCTAATGTCACCCCAGGACTTCAAGTTTCTTGGTCCCCAGATCATGGACTTTCTGGAGACAGGAGAGTTTCTATATAGGGCATCTAAACAGTAAGTCTAGTGTTTTCTAGTTTAACATTTCACTAATGTTTACTATAGGTTTACAGAAAGTTTAGTGTTTTCTAGTTTAACATTTCACTAATGTTTACTATAGGTTTACAGAAAGTTTAGTGTTTTCTAGTTTAACATTTCACTAATGTTTACAGAAAGTCTATTGTTTTATAGTTTTTATGTTTACTGTATGTTTACAGGAAGTCTAGTATTTTATAGATTAACATTTCACTATTGTATACTATATGTTTACAGAAAGTCTATCGTTTTATAGATTTACATTTCACTATTGTTTACTATGTTTACAGAAAGTCTATTGTTTTATAGATTAACATTTCACTAATGTTTACAGAAAGTCTATTGTTTTATAGATTAACATTTCACCATTGTTTACAGAAAGTCTAGTGTTTTATAGATTAACATTTCACTAATGTTTACTGTATGTTTACAGGAAGTCTAGTATTTTATAGATTAACATTTCACTATTGTTTACTATATGTTTACAGAAAGTCTATCGTTTTATAGATTTACATTTCACTATTGTTTACTATATGTTTACAGAAAGTCTATTGTTTTATAGATTAACATTTCCCTAATGTTTACAGAAAGTCTTTTGTTTTATAGATTAACATTTCACTAATGTTTACTAAAATGTTGATGGTATCCCTCATAAATTGGCACCCTTGAAGGCCACCCACTATGTCCATAGGGTAACAAGCAGACAAAAAACTATATATATATATTTGTCCGATTTTTTAAGTTTATAACACAACTGGGACTTGCTATATGGCCCCTTAACCCTGTCACTGGCAGAGGAGCCTGTAGCACATGGAACAGCAATGCGTTGCTGGTCATTCTGCCAGTGAAAGGGTTAATGTGCATGTATCAAACGGCTCTGAATCCTACAGAGATATAACCTAGTTTTTACTGCTATTTTTAGCTGACAGAATCTGTGTATAAAATTAAAATGAAAAATACAGGATGAGTCAGTGAAGCAATGATAAGAACCAGGCCATCTAAATGTTTACTTACATGTTACCAGTGAGAAACACTGCCAGGATGTAGTAATGCTGAGGTCCTATGAGCAGCAAAACAACTGCTGCAACTGCTTCTACGTAGAAAGCATACAAAATCATCTTGTAGTACCCAATTCTGCCCAATAAAGAGTGGCTGAGGAGCACCAGGAACTAGAAATAGAAACAATAAATTATTCATTGCTTGTGTAATAAACAATGCTGAGCTTAAAAGAAGCAGTTGGGTAAAATACTTATTTATCTACAGCTACCTGTAGTGCTACGGTATGCAAAGCAAGAGGAGTTATGTCAGCATCTGGTAGGATTGCTCTAAATCAGGGGTGGGCAAGTTCGGTCCTGGAGAGCCCCACACACGCCAGGATGTGAGGATATCCCTGCTGCCTACAGGTGAGTGAATTGCTTCTTCAGTCACCTGTGTTCAGAAAGGATATTCTCAAATACAGGCCTGTGTTGTGCTCTCCAGGACCGGAGTTGCCCACCCCTGCTATAAATGGTCCATATTTGCATTAAAAGGACCACTGTATTGTGCATTTAAAAGTTAAGCTCATTTGTTCATTTGTGCGTTGGTGATACTATTAAAAACAATGTGCAGTTTAAAATAAATAATATTTAATCTTTTGTCTTAGTTTTCAAACTGTCATTTTTCCCCTCAAGCAGAGCTGCTTCATTCCACCTATCTGTGCCGATCAGGTGGCATGGTCAACACTTCCTGGTGCCTGAACTAAATAAAAGGTTTAAGAAGTCTTGCTTCTGGTTCAGACAGACCAGAGAGTGTGTTATGGTTGTTGTCTTTGACCCATGTAGCAGTATGTAGTTTAAAATAAATAATAGTTAGTATTCTTCTAAATTCTAAATTTTTGGGGGTCTTCCAACGGCTTCCGACTTAAGGGCTTGAAAAAAATGGCGGCCGTTAAAGTCGTATTTTTTTTTCAAAGTGCTGTGTGCCTCTCGCTCATCTGGGGCCTGGCAATGAAAACGACTTTTCTCACCCTAACAACGCAAGTTGCTTTACGCGTCTAATTTAATAGCAGTAAGTCTTGCGGCTATGTTATGGGCTAATTTAATAGGGCTGGAAACCTTTCACACATATTTGCACTGCGGTCCTTCCAATAACAGCAACTTATACCTAGGCTAAACTTCCTCTTTAATGTAAATAAAGAATTGTGCAGAATATAAGAACAATTTGGTTTATTTACATTACACAATTTCCTAGATATAAAATAAAGAATAAAGACAACAACGTCCTTCGCAGGTAACCATTGTAATTCCCCTGTTCATCACCATTATTATAAATAAAGCAGGGTTAAGGTTCTCCATTTTATTCTGCTGCACCATCTTTGACATATAAATGAAAGTGGTTTAAGGTGAAGAGGGTGGCAGAAGGTGCATCTTTAGATGCATGGCCGCCCATGCCCACCTTAGTTTGGGCTTGTAGCTTTTAAATCTTACATTAGTGTTCCAGAGAGCTGCT
This sequence comes from Discoglossus pictus, assembly GCA_027410445.1. Classification (NCBI taxonomy): domain Eukaryota; kingdom Metazoa; phylum Chordata; class Amphibia; order Anura; family Alytidae; genus Discoglossus; species Discoglossus pictus. Next base: position 86,664,030 of record CM050172.1, read on the forward strand.
TACCTCCACCCCTAATAAATGTCACAGAAGTGGGTAAGGATCTGTCCAGGAGGCTGTCCTAATTTTCTTGACTAGTCTAGTCTAGGTTTGCCTGCAGTTGTCACTGCAGGGAAAGAAGCATAGACTCCTGTCAGGACAACCTCCAAGGTAGACCTACTCCCACCCGCTGGACATCTGACAAGAGGTGGAGAGAAGTATATTTTCGTAACATATAGCCATGCTCTTTAGGAATAACCCAAAAACAACTTGATTCTTATTTGACAGAGTCCCTTTAAAAGCTAGGATGATTTTCCTTATTTATTGAATATTGTATGAACACTACAGTGGTCCTTTTCTACATTAAGAAGTATATGTATATTTATAAAATAAAACCCAATTACCAGACAACTTGTAGTTGAACAATTTTCTGATTGACCACATTCCCTTGAAAAAACGAAAAATTACCTGAGGGCAGATGAATCCGGCGCCGTACATGAAGCTTCTTACAATGGACGGAAGTGCGTCTTTAGGGATGAGATTATCAGCGAAGATCATCATGAAGTTGCTGCAGAAAGTAGCGTGAAAGACTTGAAAGAAGTTCATAGACACGAAGATAAGAAAATTCCTCTGTGTGAGGATCTGTTTGGTGAGACTCAGGATAGAGGACCAAGAGAGTGCAGGATCTGATTTACTGCTTTCCAACAACTTCTCGCCTTGCTCATACTGGGTTATACCAAAAACGCCAGTGTAACACATGAACCCAGTAGAGAGAACAGCTATAAATATAGTGAATGTCTGAAAACTAGAGAAGTTTTCCATGTTATTTGATACTAGTCCACAAAAAAGGATGCTTGTTGATCCCAGTAAGGACGCCACTTGATTATATTTTATAAGCTGTAGACGGCTCTCATGTTTGGTCGACATTTCTGTAAACAGTGCACACTGGGCTAGCAGGACAAATGTAAGCATGCCATCAAACACACAAAGTGCCACCATGAGGTGCAAGCCACTAAGCCATTCGCCTTCAACGTAGGGCTTCCAAGGAAACCAGGGGAGCAGGAAGGCGAGAGCGTAAAACGGGGCGCCATACAAGATAGATAAGCGACGTCTGTAGCAGCACTGGATCTTGGAATTGTCTTGTAGGTAACCAAACAGAGGATCATTGATAGCATTCCAAATCATGAACACGATCTGGAAAAAAAGAAGAAGCAAGGTCATTGTATAATCATGGGTGGTTAATAATGAGAGAAGACAAGATGGTGGCAACAAGCAGCCCACTAAGTGCTCTACGATCTAGAATATGTCTCTCAAGTCAGGGGTAGTTGAAATTCATTTTGCACAAACTTCAAATATTTTTTGGAAAATGAAATATACACAAGTCACTAAAACTGATGTGCACAGTCAGGTAGAGGTTTGGAAATCATGTAGGGATGTTGTTACATTTATCAAATTGATCAGGAATTGACGTACTTATCAGCATTGCTAATTATCAGTTGCATATGGGACAGTGAAAATCTCGTCAACTAATAGGAAGCGCAAAGAACATACATTAGCCTGCAGATTTCATTGGCTGGTAGAGGGCAAGCCCCCAATCTGAATTAGTTTTGGAGCTCTGACACCTCTTTTGAAAAAAAGAAAACACACTTTGGCACATTATCAAATACCCTCTTTTTGATGTCACTTTAATAGTGTCTACCTCTAAAATATATGAAGTTGTGATCTCAAATCTCAGTTTTCCTTTTATAAATTAATATATTTTATTTAGTTAAACATTTATTTTAGTACAATTAAAACACCTATTGTCATCTCATATCCACCAATTTCACGGTTGTGTGTTTTTTTTTATTTTTGCATTTGGGCCTCGTGGTGTAACACAAAATGGATTCTTCTACATATAAACATAAACCTCAGAATTTCCGTTTTTCCAAATCTTGTTAGTATGTACATACTTGACAAACAAGTGTGATTTTTCGTTAACTGCAGAGGTCCTTTAAAATTCTGGAAAATGCAGTGTACAAAAGGGTTATCAGGGAAATAATTTTACCACTAGTCGCTTGTCCGTCATAAATGACGGTATAATATTGTGTTAAAAATTGTGTCTTCTGTCTGTTTGTGTGTCCGCTCGCTCTGCGCCCTCTCTCTCTCTCTCCTTGCATCCTCTCTTACTCTCTCTCTCTCCCCTCCTCCCCTCTCTCTCTCCCTTCCTCTCTCTCACAGCGACCTCCCTCTCTCCCTCCCCCTTCCCCTCTCTACCTCTCCCTCTCTCTCTCTGCGCCCTCCCCCCTCTCTTTCTCCCCCCCTCTCTCTCTCCCTTCCTCCCTCTCTCTCTCCCTCTTCCCCCCTCTCTTTCTCCCCCCCCTTCCCCCTCTCTTTCTCCCCCCCTTCCCCATCTCTTTCTCCCCCCTTCCCCCTCTCTTTCTCCCCCCTTCCCCCTCTCTTTCTCCCCCCTCTCCCCCCCTTCCCCCCTCTCTTTCTCCCCCCTCTCCTTCTCCCCCTCTCCCCCTCTCTCCCTTCCCCCTCTCCCTTCCTCGCTCTCTCTCCCTTCCCCTCTCTCTTTCCCTTCCCCTCTCTCTTTCCCTTCCCTTCTCTCTCTTTCCCTTCCCCTCTCTCTCTCCCTTCCCCTCTCTCTCTCCCTTCCCCTCTCTCTCTCCCTTCCCCTCTCTCTCTCCCTTCCTCTCTCTCACAGCGACCTCCCTCTCTCCCTCCCCCTTCCCCTCTCTACCTCTCCCTCTCTCTCTCTGCGCCCTCCCCCCTCTCTTTCTCCCCCCCCTCTCTCTCTCCCTTCCTCCCTCTCTCTCTCCCTCTTCCCCCCTCTCTTTCTCCCCCCCCCTTCCCCCTCTCTTTCTCCCCCCCCTTCCCCATCTCTTTCTCCCCCCTTCCCCCTCTCTTTCTCCCCCCTTCCCCCTCTCTTTCTCCCCCCTCTCCCCCCCTCTCTTTCTCCCCCCTCTCCTTCTCCCCCTCTCCCCCTCTCTCCCTTCCCCCTCTCCCTTCCTCGCTCTCTCTCCCTTCCCCTCTCTCTTTCCCTTCCCCTCTCTCTTTCCCTTCCCTTCTCTCTCTTTCCCTTCCCCTCTCTCTCTCCCTTCCCCTCTCTCTCTCTTTCCCTTCCCCGCTCTCTCTCCCTTCCCCTCTCTCTCTCTTTCCCTTCCCCGCTCTCTCTCCCTTCCTCGCTCTCTCTCCCTTCCTCGCTCTCTCTCCCTTCCTCGCTCTCTCTCCCTTCCTCGCTCTCTCTCCCTTCCTCGCTCTCTCTCCCTTCCTCGCTCTCTCTTTCCCTTCCCCTCTCTCTCTTTCCCTTCCCCTCTCTCTCTTTCCCTTCCCCTCTCTCTCTTTCCCTTCCCCTCTCTCTCTTTCCCTTCCCCTCTCTCTCTTTCCCTTCCCCTCTCTCTCTCTTTTCCTTCTTCCCTTCCCTCTCTCTTTCCCTTCCCTAACTTAAAGGTCTAAAGGAGATCATTTTATCCACTCCGCAATGTTTTTGTATGAAATGCAATGGATAAAATATAATTAGTGTGATGATCATACCCTGAATCTTATTATCTATGTAGGGCTCTACAAGCAATAACTAAACATGACAACATTTAAGTCAATTCTTGATCAATTTAAAAAATGTAAACAACTTTTCCCAGGAATTTTCCATGCTTTATCTGCTGATGCAGACCACCTATGATGACGTCAATCTCAGATATGAGAAGTTTACTTTAACATGTATTTATATTCATATTATACAATACCTGAGCTTTATGGAAGGCTGCCTCGGATATCTTATACTGATTTAGAAACAGCTTCACATAGTAGAAATTGAATATATGGTTCATCATTCCAGCACCCAGCGTGGTCATGGAATAGGCCAGGGCATGCTTGTTTATTCCAAAGGACGACTTCATTTTCATTTTTTAGCTAAGTAGAGAAAACAGTCACATTATTAAGGATAATTTACTAACCTGTTTTTATCAGACACGCATTATACTCTACAGAGGTTCAGTTGGGTGTTTGTTTTTCCCTATCACCAAAAATATAATAGTAAGATTAAGAGCAATTATTGTAAACTGTCAGTAATTAACAAATCTGTACTTTGATCGACTGGAACATTCAACGTGGGTATAAATAAAATGTCAGATCCCTGCAAAGCTTAGCGAACCAAGGTGAATGTACATGAAAATCTAGATAATGTTTTTATACTACTGCACATCAAAGCAGCTAATTAGTATTCAGGTGATTCTCACTTGCGTTATAATGCAGCATGGTTAATACTGAATATCGCAGGATGCATTCACTTTTGGAAAAAATGGATACTACAATGTGGTATGGGTACTTTAACTCATATACAGAATAATGTTAAAGGAATATGTAAGGTTTCTGTACTTTACTAGCTATATAATATCCCTGTGTATCTATTTACTGTTATGTATTTTATTAAGAAGTGCTTAGAAACATTTTTTATGCTGCGAAAAATCAAATAGTCCCTGTATGTCTGCCCACTGCAGTAAATGCAGACACAGACTCTGTAGGGCTGGAAGTTCAGTGTAGTGTCCTAGCCTATCAGGGTTCGCATCCCAGAAGTGTATTGCTGAGAGATGGTCACTGATTGGTTAGTATGAGACACAGCACAGCAAGTACAGCAGAGTCTTCGTGAGCTGCAAAGGGCAGGTAGTATTTGATTTTAGGAAGTAAAAAACAAAGCTTATAAGCGAAGCATTCTGTAATAAAATAAAGTGTGTGTGTTTTTGTTGGTCAGTCGTGTCCGACTGTCCGTGACCTCATGGACCGCAACACACCATGCTGATCCACTTGCTTTCCATGTCAGAGATACTGGAGTGAATTGCCAGTTCCTTCTCCAGTGAGCCACAGCATACAGCTCCTGGTATTCCTTGGTGGTCTCCCATCCAAGTACAATATACATATATATATATATATACAGTAGGTTCCAGGGTTATGGAAGAGATATGTTCCTGCGAGCATCTTGAAGTCAAATTTGTATATATTATATTTTACATTACATTTAAAGTCATGTACTGCATTTCCTAACTGGAATAATGTATGTTGTAATCTGTTTTTAATTCTAGGAAAGAATACTTTTACTACTATTATATTTTGTTGCATCATACATGACAATACAATCACATATAATAGTTGTATAAGTTACGAATGTTGGTCACGCAATGTTAAAAGTTACGGGCTTGCACATGCCGAAGGCGCTCAGGGCGAGGCCCACACAACTTTGAAATGATGGGGGCTGCAATCAGCTCCAAAGGCGCTCATCGCGAGGCTCGCATCACTTTGAAAAAGGCTGGCAATGAGCACCAAAGGCACGCAACGCTACAACTTTATATATGACTTTAACGGCCACCATTTTTATCAAGCCAGTAACTCAGGAGCAGTCGGACGACACCAATAAATTCAACAGACACATGGAAGGGAGAGGGGGAAACAGACATAGGGGTCAGAGAGTGGGGAGAGGCTCGCAATGAGCGCGGAAGGGAGAGGGGGAAACAGACACAGGGGTCAGAGAGTGGGGAGAGGCTTGCAATGAGCACGGAAGGGAGAGGGGGAAACAGACACAGGGGTCAGAGAGTGGGGAGAGGCTCGCAATGAGCACAGAAGGGAGAGGGGGAAACAGACACAGGGGTCAGAGAGTGGGGAGAGGCTCGCAATGAGCGCCGAAGGGAGAGGGGGAAACAGACATAGGGGTCAGAGAGTGGGGAGAGGCTTGCAATGAGCACAGAAGGGAGAGGGGGAAACAGACACAGGGGTCAGAGAGTGGGAAGAGGCTCGCAATGAGCGCCGAAGAGAGAGGGGGAAACAGACACAGGGGTCAGAGAGTGGGGAGAGGCTCGCAATGAGCACGGAAGGGAGAGGGGGAAACAGACACAGGGGTCAGAGAGTGGGGAGAGGCTCGCAATGAGCACAGAAGGGAGAGGGGGAAACAGACACAGGGGTCAGAGAGTGGGGAGAGGCTCGCAATGAGCGCCGAAGGGAGAGGGGGAAACAGACATAGGGGTCAGAGAGTGGGGAGAGGCGCGCAATGAGCACGGAAGGGAGAGGGGGAAACAGACACAGGGGTCAGAGAGTGGGGAGAGGCTCGCAATGAGCGCCGAAGGGAGAGGGGGAAACAGACACAGGGGTCAGAGAGTGGGGAGAGGCTCGCAATGAGGGCCGAAGGGAGAGGGGGAAACAGACACAGGGGTCAGAGAGTGGGGAGAGGCTCGCAATGAGCGCCGAAGGCACTCAGCGCGGGGCACGTAAGTGGTGGGTTTTTCTTGCATTTCCTGGCTAATTGCATTAGAAAATCCATGCTAACACTACCCTGGCTAGAACTATTTGTTTATTTGGATTTTAATAATATTTTCTGGAATTCCAGCATGAAATAACCCCCTCTTTCTCATTGCACATTTATTACAATACCTAATACATATAAATGTTTTTCTTGCATCAAATGTCCGCCATATCTTATATTAATACATATATTACACATAATAATGCACAAATCCTTATTCCCCTGTTGATTATCACCTTATAATAAATACCAATTAAACACATATGAGCATGCTGTTCATAATACCATCCAAATGACTGTTTCAGGGACCATGGGCCGCAGCAGGTGCAATAACACAAAGCCCTCCACAACCTGTTGCCCCTCGCAACCCGGATGCCGCATTACCATCTGCACAATGCGGAAGCACAGAGGCATGTTGTGGTTATATCATCCTATCCAATCAGCGGCTGCAAAATTCAATGTCTGCATGTTGATTGGCTCAATGTCATCAAGCCCAGGAAGCTATTGGCTTTGGAAATTGGAGTCCAGCCCTAGTTACGTCACAGACTCGGAGTGCCACGTTGCGGCGCTACACTGCTGGATGTTCGGCATTTTTCGGAAAACCTCGGAGATGGAGGTGGGAGGGGTCGCGAGGTGCTGCTCCTTGAGGTGTCGGCAGCGCTAGCAGTAAGGAGCACACTCGGCACAACGAAGGAGCCCAGGGCTGGGACAGATATGCTGACCGACAGCAATGTGGAGGAGTTTGAGATCAAGGAGGATGAGCCCTGGTATGACCATGGGGACCTGCAGCAAGGTGAGCATTTAAAGGGACAGCAGTGTGACCAGCTCACTCAGTGTGCCTATACAGGGCTAATGTAATGCCAATGCCATGCTCATATAATGCCAATACCATGCTAACACAGGACTAACATAATGCCAATACAGTGCTAATATAATGCCAATATAATGCCAATACCATGCTCATATAATGCCAATACCATGCTAACACAGGACCAGTATAATGCTAATATAATGCCAATACAGTGCCAATACCATGCTAACACAGGACCAGTATAATGCTAATATAATGCCAATACAGTGCCAATACCATGCTAACACAGGACCAGTATAATGCTAATATAATGCCAATACAGTGCCAATACAGTGCCAATACAGTGCCAATACCGTGCCAATACCGTGCCAATACCGTGCCAATACCATGCCAATACAATGCCAATACAATGCCAATATAATGCCAATATAATGCCAATACAATGCTAACATAATGCCAATACACTGCTAATATAATGCCAGTACAGTGCCAATACCATGCTAACACAGGACCAGTATAATGCTAATATAATGCCAATACAGTGCCAATACCATGCTAACACAGGACCAGTATAATGTTAATATAATGCCAATACAGTGCCAATATAATGCCAATACCATGCTAACACAGGACCAGTATAATGCTGATATAATGCCAATACAGTGCCAATATAATGCCAATACCATGCTAACACAGGACCAGTATAATGCTGATATAATGCCAATACAGTGCCAATATAATGCCAATACCATGCTAACACAGGACCAGTATAATGCTAATATAATGCCAATATAATGCCAATACCATGCTAACACAGGACCAGTATAATGCTGATATAATACCAATATAATGCCAATACCATGCTAACACAGGACCAGTATAATGCTGATATAATACCAATATAATGCCAATACCATGCTAACACAGGACCAGTATAATGCTGATATAATACCAATATAATGCCAATACCATGCTAACACAGGACCAGTATAATGCTGATATAATGCCAATACACTAATAATATAATGCTAATATAATGCCAGTACAATGCTAATACATACAATGCTGATATAATGCCAATACCATGCTAACTGAGCAGGTGCCAGTGCACTCTTAGCAATACATGCATTCATTACAATGAGCAGATATAATAGTTTTTTTTTTCAATTTTATTGCTATATATATATATATATATATTACAGTATTAGATTATTGTTAGATTATGCATATATACAGTTACAGTTAATGTAAGATTATTATTTTATGTTATGATCTTATGTGTATAGATAGATCAAATCAATTAGATTTCAGCATTACATGGGGTATTGTCAGATTATGCAGATATACAGTACAACTGATAATCATTATTCTGAACATGTATGTGTGTATAATATATATATATATATATATATATATATATATATATATATATATACACTATAGCATTAAATTGAATGGGTTAATGTAAGATTATGCATTACAGTACGACTGATAATTATCATTATGATCATGTGTGTATATATGTATAGATCTATAAATAAATAACACTACAGCATTAAATGGGTTAATGTAAGGTTATCAGTTAGAACACAACTGATAACTATTAATATTAACTAATAATGCTCATGTTATATGAAAATGTTGCTCCAAATAATGACAATTAACCTCTAGAGATCAGCATTCATGCATCATTAGCATTTATAATCTTATTAAACCATATAAAATACCTTTATTTTTCAGTGCACTAGTTGTACATATATTTAAATGTCCCTCTATAGCATTACAATATTTAATGCACGATTATCCAGTAGAAACTACTGGTAATTATTATTATTCAAATGCAATGTTCATGTTCTGTGTTAATGTTGCTGCAAATGAGAAGGGAGGTGATGATGCAGAAATTGTGATCTTTAGATCTCATCAACATTATATATAATCTGATTTAAATAGCACATTTTCCACTAATAAACTTGAAATCAGCAAATAAAATTTAAATCCTCGCTGGCCCTATTTCACATATAATTTTACTCACATTCTTTAATATACTAGTTTGCAAATGCAATGTAATTTCCGATCATGATCTAATTAAGAGGTTGTTCTTTTTGCACATTAGTAAGATAATAGTCACTGCAGATGATCAGTGATGCAATCTATAGAGTACAGGGCTGGTTTGTGTCCTGACGGATGTGGTTGTGTCTTTGATGCAAGATCTGGGGCTTTAAACCCCCCCATACACAGTAGTGCAGTGTTCACAGGACTTTCTTTGACTTGCAGATGTGACTCACAAATGACCAAGTGATTGATTTGGAGGTCAAGCTATCGCTTTAAATAATGTGCTTAATTCCACAAATTTAAATAAATCCATATAATAATAATAATTTAGATTTGATAACAATTTTTTTTTTGACAAATGTTGAATTATGCTTGTAAATTGGTTTTGATTTATCTGGAAAAAAAATCAAATTTGCATTAAAGCTGTGTAATACAGCATGCATAAGTTTAAAGGAAGCCATGTTTGATAATGGCTATGGATTGAAGAGCGAGGCATTTGTGGGCATATTTGCATGTCCCACCTCAGCTTCCCAGAATGCAGTGTAATAACTGTTTTTCTCGGAATTCTGAGCTGGAAGCAGGTTTTTAAACTTGTTTTAGACTTTCAAATGTGACCACAGATGTACTATTTATTTACTATTATATAATCAAATACTACATTTGTGTTTACATTTGAATGTCTAAAACAAGTTAAAAAAAACTTGCTTCATCCACAGAATTCCACGAAATACAGTTATTGCACTGCATTCTGGGAACCTTGGCAGGGATATGCAAATATGCCCACATACGCTTTGCTCTTGCAATCCATAACCATAGCAAAAATGGCTTCCCTTAAACATACGCCGGCTGTATCAAACAGCTTTGAGCAAAGCTAGGGTTGGATTATACACAAGCCAGGAATCCCAACCACGTACAGCCGTTTCAAGGTTACTGCCTCTCATCAGTGTGGGGCTGGTTCCTTAGCTTGTGTAGTGGATCTTATGAGTAGATATTTCACCAAAACAATCATTTAATATATGGTGGGCAAAACAGCGATAGAAGCCTCTACCGTACAGTAGTGCAGCAGCATTGGTGCTCACATTTTGAATGTCTAAAACAAGGTTAAAAGGTTAAAAAGTTATTACACTGCATTCTGGGAACCTTGGCATGGACATGCAAATGTGCCCACAAAGGCTTCGCTCTTGCAATCCATAATATGTTTAATGCAACACTTTTTACTTTTTTAGTATATATGACCCAAGACAAGGAGTGGTTGTTTCTTATAGCCACAGAAGACGTTTTTCACGCCTGTCATATAAATTTCTCCTTTTTTGTAAAACATCCAGTTAAGGAATGAGTAATGCATCCTTGGTAATTATCACTGACAGGTGGCATCTACCATGTCAAATATTTTGTGCTCCATAAAACCCACATGCTTGTGCTCTGTGCATTTGGTTTACATTACTACTGGAAGTGTCTTCATGAGCTGCAATGGGGAAACGGGAACAAATTGTTGGATTTTTAGGCAGAAAAAAGAGCTTTTAAAGCCCTTCCTAATAAAATAAAGTACATAAAAGTAAACAGATACCCAGGTATATTATATACCTAATGGAATCCAGAAGCATTCCATGTCCCTTTAATACAGTTATATGTGTACTTTTTAATTTCTAATTTAATGTACAATTAATCTACTCCGTCTCCTTTTGGACTCTGTTTCCCGACTCCACACTTGACAGGAGATGAGAGGGTTAATCGCCCACTTCATTAGCACCTTATATCTGTGCCCGCTTCCTTAGCCCCTTATATCTGTGCCCGCTTCATTAGCTCTTATATCCGTGCCCGCTTCATTAGCTCTTATATCCGTGCCCGCTTCCTTAGCCCCTTATATCACTGCCTGCTTTCTTAGCCCCTTATATCCCTGCCCGCTTTCTTAGCCCCTTATATCTGTGCCCGCTTCCTTAGCCCCTTATATTTGTGCCCGCTTCCTTAGCCCCTTATATTTGTGCCCGCTTCCTTAGCCCCTTATATTTGTGCCCGCTTCCTTGGCCCCTTATGTCTGTACCCGCTTCCTTGGCCCCTTATATCCCTGCCCGCTTCCTTGGCCCCTTATATCCCTGCCCGCTTCCTTGGCCCCTTATATCCGTGCCCGCTCATAAGCCCCTTATATCCGTGCCCGCTTCATAAGCCCCTGATATCCGTGCCCGCTTCCTTGGCCAATTATATCCCTGCCCGCTTCCTTGGCCAATTATATCCCTGCCCGCTTCCTTGGCCAATTATATCCCTGCCCGCTTCCTTGGCCAATTATATCCGTGCCAGGGACCCTGCCCTATTTGTTTTGATCAGTGTCAGGCTGAGCATTTCACCAGTAATCAAGTCTAGTTCTTCAAAAGAGCCTGGTGATTCCTTATGATGTTTGGTAGATAAGCATCAATCACGGTTGCACCATTTTCTGATACATCTTATCTACAGCAAAGGAAAAGCTTTCATTGATTTTCTTACAACACACTTACAAAGTCCAGATGTAAACTAGAAAACGTGAGCACTAACTGGACTCCTCTAACCCAATTGTTTTATTATTGGGAGATAAACCCGATCAATATATATGTCTGAGATGGAGTATTTCAAGAGAATACTGGGTGAAAGTTTATTATTTTTATTTGTTTAAAGCCTTACTTCCCATGTAGTCTGTATTCCAAAGAATGTGAATTGAGCTTGTTATTAAGAAAGACAACCTTTTTTTTCATGTGACTTTATGTGCAGCTCTGATCAAGTACTACCGTCCTCCTTTGCTGCAGAGTCGCTCTAGGAGTATCCTATGTAAATTATTAGGTGGTGTATAGTGCACACTGTGCCTCCTGGCTCTGTGAGGGAAGAAGCACAAAAGTAGCTCTTTGCAGTCATTTGACCCCCTTATAATGTACCTAGAAGCCTCCTAGAGTTACTCAGCAGCTGGAGGGATGTAGTGCTTGACCAGAGCTACAAATGGAGTTAAAAGGAACAAAACATGTTAAGTTTCATTTTTTTTTAATAATATGCCCAATTCTGATTATTTGGCATACTGCCTACAGTGTCTCATAGTAACCAATCAGTGGCAACATGCTGCTTGAGAGAAGTCGCTGACAGGCTAATTTAAAAAAACAAGTCGCTTCACGCTCTGAGGCTCATGCAGCTCATGAATACACCAAGGGCATAGCCGAACAGGTACAAATAGCTTATAAGCACTTCTTAATATATTATATTTCTATTCTTCTGTCGCTCTTTTGCCCACCGTAAAATAAATGATTGTTGTGGTAAACTACCTCCTCACAAAATCTACTATACAAGCTAGGAACCGGCCTCACGCTGATGAGAGGCAGTAACCTTAAAACGGTTGTACGTGTATGGGATTCCTGGCTTGTGTATAATCCATCCTGAGCTTTGATTAAAGCTGTGTAATACCGCAGGCATATTCTTAAAAGGTGTTTAATGCAAATACCATTTCAAAGAGCTCTGGGCACATTTGCATGTCCCTGCCCAGGGTGCAGTGCACTGTATTTCTTGGAATTCTATATTTCTCTGAATTTTTAACTTGTTTTAAACGTTCAAACGTGCACACAAATGTATTGTATTTATGTATTATAATCCAGAAATGTTCCATGTCCTTTTAAGCCTCAGGATCGGCTTATGTTTAGTCCAGGCATGCTTATATTCCTTCCACTAGAAGGCTTTTATTTATTAGCTATTATTTCTGTACTTACTCACATTAACCCTCCAAATGTGAATCATGACCTCTTGTTTTGGCATGCACGTGCTTCTTGAACTTCATTAAATCCTTTGATATATAATCAGTAGGGCTTTTTTGTCATCTTACTTTAAAATATAGAAGAAAACAACAATATCTTCAGTACCATGCACTTTAAACCATTTCTTCGGTTCAGGCAATGATATTATCTTGGACTCTGCACATTCGATTAACACATAACAGGAGCGGAAGTAAGATGCTGCACAGAGGACTGATAATCTTGAAGTGTCTGCTGTAATGATTCCCTTATGTGTTCAATGATGCAATTCAAGCTACGTTGGCAGTATAGTGATGTCTAAATCCTTCTGTATAAGGAGTTCCTTGGAAGATCGTGCAGTGCTACTGATACAAAACACATTTAAAGTCAATTATAGTTTATATTGTAGAATAAACCATGCAGACGGCCCACTTGGAATTGTGAAATGTGTTGAGAAAGCGGTTATCCAATCAGAAGCAGCGGCCGGATGTCTCCTGCATCAGCTGTAAGGTCTATGTAGAGAGAAAGCTATATTAGCAGCTATGTAAGTCCTGGGTGGGTTCCCTGGTGGCCCAGTGGTTAGGTTTCGGTGCTTTCACTGCTGTGACCTGGATTTGATTCCAAGTCCAGGTCACAGCCGCCGAGCAGGGTTGGTCAGTACTTGGATGGGAGACCACCTAGGAATACCAGGCCCACTTGAGAAGGAACTGGCAACCCACTCCACTATCTCTACCCATGAATACCAAGTGGATCAGCATGGACATAAAGATGTGCCTGATGCGTTGCCGTCCATATTGTCACGGAGAGTCGGACACGACTGAATGGTGCAAACACACACAAGTCCTGGAGATAACATCATTGTCAGTTTTGTATAGCAGGCTGCTAGTGCATGGAAGCTGTCATGATAGTCATTCTATCTTTTCAAGGCAAAATGGTATCATTACAGTGCAGGGAAAGTACACTGCCTCTACTAAGCTTATGGGGGAAAGGGAGGTGGAAATCGTATCTGAATATGCCAATTAGTCAACAAATCCTTGCTTCCACTCTTGAATAGATAATAAACATTAGAAGAACACACCCATTCAGTCTCCTCCATGCCTTTATGTTCATGAGTTTCTAAACTAAGGTTAGCTTGTTGCATACAAAAACATGTGAAGTTCTTTTATAATCTGCAATGGTACACATCAACCCCAGACTGTGCTTAAAGGGACACAGCGAAGGTCCCAATTATGGAATAAATTAAAAGATTAACTATAATTAAGGATATTTCCAAATCGGTTGCTGTTAAGAAAATTCTACATTAATTTTAGATTTTTAAGATTTTCCTACCTGGCACGGTCTCTTATTGTAGATTATATATAAATATATCGCATAATATTCGGGAATATTAAAAAACATCTTTATGATGTAAAAAACATAATATAGCATCTAATTTATTGTCATTTTATATGATATCTACAATTTTCATTTGACTGAGATTGGAGGAGACTTTAAATGTAGAAGAAGGTGTTGTCTATATATTAGGTCTGTGGAGCTAAAACGTCCCCTGCTTTCAATGGGACTAATGGAAATCTCTGCTTATAAAAGCACAGCCTCCTAAAGAGCATATTGAAAAATTGTGACCCCCGTGGTGCTTTAGCGCTCATGGATGGGGCAAGTAGTTGTGACCCCCCCCCCGTGTCACACTGGAATGTTATATCGTGGGCTAGAAATATTTCACTACAGCTGTGTGAATGGTCTCTGTGTCTCCTGCGGGCGCTGTCCGGTTGCACATTGGCTGTTTAGTCCAATTTCTCACTTCACTGTAGGAATAAGTGACCCCGCTTGGCGTCTCTTTAAAAATTCACACAGCCTGTTAAATTAACTTTTTATTGGGGCTGAAGTTAAAAAAATGCAGGTTATGAAACCTACAAAAAATAACATATAGCTATGGCACTGACGTGTAATGCAAGTATAATACAGGGGATTAATGGAATATGGACGGGTTACTAGGTATATAATAGCTCTGTCTACCTATTTACTTTTATGTACTTTTATTTTATTAAAAACAATCTTAAAATCTTTTTTTTAAAGTCTAAAACTAATTAAATAGTCTTTGTATGGGTCTGCCTCCTTCAGTCTGTAGGGCTGGTGTGGTGTTCTAGCCTATCAGGGACCATGTCTCAGCAGCATGTTACTGATTGGTTAGTATGAGGCACAGCAAGTTCAGCAGAGTCTGCGTCTTTGTGAGCTGCAAAGGGCAGACCCATACAGGGACTATTTGTTTAATTTTAGGCAATAAAACACAGCTTATAATAAAATAGTCCATGTATGGATCTGCCTTCTGCTGCTCACAAAGCAGTTATTTGTTAACTATTATATTCAATTCTGCAGTAACAAACAAATGCATCCCCCAACCAATAGGATCTCTATTCACTTCTGTTTAAATGCAATAGAATTTACAGTAGGATTAAATGCAGTCTATGGCAAGATCACCCACCTAGGAAAGCAATTTCAAGCAATGCACATCTGCAGTAAAAAGAAATTCCATATAAATTAATACATTAATTACATTTATTTTTGTGTTTCTTTCTATAAAAAAAATAATTTCAGTCCAATTATTCTGTGCTCTCCTTGTCCATGTTGGCCAATGAGCTCAAATACAGCTGGATTGATGCTCATTGGTTTTCAGGGACAAGCCCCAGCCGGATAAGAAAATGTAAGATTATTCAGCACTGGGGCATGTGCTACAAGACACTTTTTAATTAATTTCTGAGATTAAAAATATATCATGTATTCCTATTCCTTGTGCCATTATATATTTGGATACTATTACCCCTGTATAACGCTACAGAATATGTTGGCACGTTACAAATAAAGGATGATGATGATGATGATAATAATAATAATGCACATTGACAGTTAAATACTCCTTGTTCAGTCCTGAATTGCACAATAAGAACATGTCTTTATCAGGTTACCATCTAGAAGAGGTTTCAAGTTGAGTAATTGGTGGAATGCAAAAAATGTGTTATTATTTGAAATGTGGACTGTTGAGACCTCTAAGAATGTTCTTCCTTAGCCTCCCGCAGCAGATAGAGCCGCAGAAGTGTTTAACATAAAATATTGTCTTTTACAGAGTTTCTTCCAATTTTGGCACTTCTGATGTGTCAAATGTATACACATGGTTAAGTGTCTCTTTTTAAAGAAACAATAATATTAAAAATATTATTTTCCATTTTTAAACTGTTCAATTGAACAAGCTGTTTGTTGGTTTTAATTTTATATTCAGTGACTGTGGTTTTCATTTTTTTTTTATGCACCTCCTGTGTACTCTGTGGTCACCCTTCCCACACATGGCAGGCAAAGCAACTCTGGGGATGCTCTGATGCTTCCTCTCTGTAAAATACATTATATACACACCTCCTGTATGTATGTCTGTGTGTATATATATTGTAACGGAGTTGGAACACGAATCCAATATCTCCGCTGGTATACGGTAAAATATCCAAGAAGCACTGCAGTCTCACCATTCCCGACCTCCCATATTAGACGACACTCAATTGGGAGTCAAATGAATACTGACTTTATTTTGTTATGTGCAGAAATATTTATACACATCTCTTCCCACAGGCAATCCACATCCCCCATAGTTGGCCACACAATACACATAGAGAGAACAATAGGTGTGGTCACACCTCCCCTAGGCTACCTGGCAACTTTGATACAATCAGACAATGATTATATATATATATATATATATATATATATATATATATATATATATCCCCGTGAGTGTCCAGTAATGCTTTTTGACATCGTCTCTCAAAAGCTTGTCGCTATATTATGAATAAATGTGTCCAATAAAACACACACACATAATTTGTAGGCACTGACGCAATACATGAAATTATATTTGAATAAATAGTACTTAGACTAATTCACTAGTTAAGTAGAAGTAATTTAATTTGCCTATTTTCCTTTTTAGTATTAAATAAGTCTTTTATTTTTTTTTTATTTTTTTTTTTTGCAGTAATCAAGCAAGCTACCACTGATTAGAATTCACAGCTGTGAAAAGCCCAACAGGCCAATGTGTATTGTATCCAGATAGACAAAACTTGCTCCTTGTTCATTCTCCAGGAATCCCACTTCCTTGGCATTTAGTTATGCCTTCCTGCATCAAGATGATGTGAAAGCCAGAGTCCCATCTGTTTTAGGTGACCCCTGCCTGACCCCGGTGCATACCTAATTTTTGCATGCCTTCCTCTAAAATCCAAGTGAGCTTTGATGGCTGTTGAGTCATTCACTGTAAATAATAGCCGCTATTATGTCCATGACATCACATGGGGAGTAAAGCAGGATGTCATGGAATTGTTGTGTGAAGTTAACGCCAGTCCTTATATAGCTTGTCCGTTATAAGGCCTCCATTGTCAAAATGAAGCCTTAGGAGAAATTGTTTGCTGCTGCCATATTCTTGCACCTGTAGGCTATGTTGGTTGGGATACTATTACCCCTGTATAACGC
This sequence comes from Discoglossus pictus, assembly GCA_027410445.1. Taxonomy (NCBI): domain Eukaryota; kingdom Metazoa; phylum Chordata; class Amphibia; order Anura; family Alytidae; genus Discoglossus; species Discoglossus pictus. The sequence continues at coordinate 86,681,380 of CM050172.1, forward strand.
TGGTGGGAAAATTATATAAAGTGTTCAAAATGTCAACTTCTGAGGAAAAAAATATGTTTTTTTCCTCAGAAGTTGACATTTTTGAACACTTTATATAATTTTTTTTTTTTTTTGTACCTTTTTAATGGCTTTGTTTTTTCCTCCATGGCATTAGCATCTAAAGAAATTCAAGGAGCTATGGTACTTTAAGTAATTTAAGTCACAATTGTTTTGTCAGGCATTGTAAACCTAGAAATATAAAAAAGAATAATTAAAAAAATGTAAAGAAAAACATTAAAAAAGCACAAAGCTAGAAATTACCGTAGTTACTATGTGACTGCGCTCTATGGGGGTGGAGAGCAGTTATTCCCTCTACACTGAATGACTGTAACTTGTCATCCCATGGTCTAATCCAGTATTTCTTATGGGGTATTATGGAGAAAAAGCATCCCAGGATATTATTATTATTATTATTATTATTATCTTTATCTATATCACGCCAACATATTCCGTAGCGCTGTACAGGGGGTTAGTACATGGCAAAAAACAAACTTAACACCTTAAGTTTTTGAGCGTATAATTAAATGTACATAGTGCTTGTTTCCAAGACACGGACACACAATTGAAAACTCACAAACTTACAATCTAATATTAATATATATATATATATATATATATATATATATATATATATATATATATGGTTGAGGCTTCTATCGCCATAAATCCATCCTGAGCTTTGCTTAAAGCGGTGTCCTACAGCAGGCATATGCTTAAAGTGATCCATGTTTAAAATGGTATTGGATTACAAGAGCAAAGCCTTTGTGGACACATTTACATGTCCCTGCCCAGGTTCCCAGAGTGCAGTGTAATAACTGTATTTCTCTAAATTCTGGGCCGGAAACTTTTTATTTTTATTGTTTTAGACGTTCAAATTAATGAGACATCGTAGCATGAGTTTGCTAAGCCAATGGCCTTTAAATGAATTTCTTCCAAATATCCGTGTAAATAAGACGCTTCAGTGACCTTTTTATAGAATACTTTTGCCGAATCTGGTTTCTTTGCAAAATAAAAGAATAATCGTGTGCACCTGACTGAGCTAATAAACACTATAAGTGGATTTAAATATATTTGGCAGAGAAGTATTCTTCCATTGTTCATAATAAAAGGTCACCAGGGTCAAGAAATAATGCACATTATGTCACAATGTATATGGATCAGCTCTCACCGGTAATACAAATCTGCTATATTTAAGGAGTTTCCCACGTTTTAAGAATTCAATGCAAAAATCTCCCAAACAGGTTATATTAGCAGTATTTTATATTTACTTGGTATATACTGTTCTGTAATTGACCCGTCGCGATCTGTCACAAAACTAATATGTTTCCAGTCAAATACGCTCCAGGTGTAAATCTTTGTGGGAATAGACATTTCCTTGTGTGCACAGGTTTATCTAGATCTGCCCTTGTGTACTCAGCATTTTATATATAGATTAATCGTTGTGTAGTCAGCAAAAATGGACAATACATATACATTTTATTGTGTGTATCGTGCATATATTCTATATTTGTACTTGTTTAGTCAGCGTATTTATGCTTATCAACTCTTGTATAGTCAGCATTTTTATATAAATCAAGCGTTGTGTAGTCAACATAAATAAAATTAATATATATATATGTATTATATATCTTATTTAGCATGCATATCTTTCTTTATCTGTCCTGGTTTAATCACCATATTTTGTGGATACATATATGGCAAATTACATAATGTAGGCACATTTTATTTATTTATTATATATATATATATATATATATATATATATATATATATATATATATATATATATATATATATATATATATATATATTTATATATTCTATATCACATATATAGTTTTGTGAGAGAGGGGGCAAAGAGAGACAAGGGAGGGAGAGAGGGGGCAGAGAGAGACAAGGGAGGGAGAGAAGGGGCAGAGAGAGACAAGGGAGGGAGAGAGGGGGCAGAGAGAGACAAGGGAGGGAGAGAGGGGGCAGAGAGAGACAAGGGAGGGAGAGAGGGGGCAGAGAGAGACAAGGGAGGGAGAGAGGGGGCAGAGAGAGACAAGGGAGGGAGAGAGGGGGCAGAGAGAGACAAGGGAGGGAGAGAGGGGGCAGAGAGAGACAAGGGAGGGAGAGAGGGGACAAAGAGAGACAAGGGAGGGAGAGAGGGGACAAAGAGAGACAAGGGAGGGAGAGAGGGGACAAAGAGAGACAAGGGAGGGAGAGAGGGGACAAAGAGAGACAAGGGAGGGAGAGAGGGGACAAAGAGAGACAAGGGAGGGAGAGAGGGGACAAAGAGAGACAAGGGAGGGAGAGAGGGGACAAAGAGAGACAAGGGAGGGAGAGAGGGGACAAAGAGAGACAAGGGAGGGAGAGAGGGGACAAAGAGAGACAAGGGAGGGAGAGAGGGGACAAAGAGAGACAAGGGAGGGAGAGAGGGGACAAAGAGAGACAAGGGAGGGAGAGAGGGGGCAAAGAGAGACAAGGGAGGGAGAGAGGGGGCAAAGAGAGACAAGGGAGGGAGAGAGGGGGCAAAGAGAGACAAGGGAGGGAGAGAGGGGGCAAAGAGAGACAAGGGAGGGAGAGAGGGGGCAAAGAGAGACAAGGGAGGGAGAGAGGGGGCAAAGAGAGACAAGGGAGGGAGAGAGGGGGCAAAGAGAGACAAGGGAGGGAGAGAGGGGGCAAAGAGAGACAAGGGAGGGAGAGAGGGGGCAAAGAGAGACAAGGGAGGGAGAGAGGGGGCAAAGAGAGACAAGGGAGGGAGAGAGGGGGCAAAGAGAGACAAGGGAGGGAGAGAGGGGGCAAAGAGAGACAAGGGAGGGAGAGAGGGGGCAAAGAGAGACAAGGGAGGGAGAGAGGGGGCAAAGAGAGACAAGGGAGGGAGAGAGGGGGCAAAGAGAGACAAGGGAGGGAGAGAGGGGGCAAAGAGAGACAAGGGAGGGAGAGAGGGGGCAAAGAGAGACAGGGGGGAGGGAAAGAGACACAGGAGGGAGAAATGTTTGGGGAAAAACTTGATCTTGCCGTCATTTTTTGACGGGGCAAGTCGCTAGTTTATATTTATATTGATTTGTTCTTGTGTAGTCCGAATTTAAATGTAGATCAGCGCTTGTTTAGTAGCTAAAAATATATTTAAATAAAATGCATTTGTATGATGTATATCTTACGGAGCCTGCATATTTCTTTTCTTAGATCTGCAGCTTGCTGCTGAATTGGGGAAGACCCTTCTGGATCGTAACACCGAACTGGAGGAATCGCTGCAGCATATGTACGCCACCAATGAGGAGCAGATTCAGGAAATTGAAGTAGGTTTTATGTATTTTTCGGTGGAATACAATGTATGATATGCTAAAAAAAGAAATAATACATATTTGTTTTTTAAACATTTTATTTTTTACGATTTGTATTTAAAGCCATATTTAAATGTCCTGGGATGTGAATGCATCTGATAGAGGAGAATCCGTAGTGTATGAAAACATTTTTAAAAATTTTTTTGCATGGAAAAATTCCAAAATAAACATGAACAAGCTCACCCTGATGTTTGCAAGCAGTTTATTTTCAGCGTTAACACCCCTGTAAATCCCTGCATAAAATTCATAATTCGTTTTGGCCAATCACAGGCAGCTGATACATTTGTATCAATCTGTAAAGTCAGTTTGTGCACCAAAGAATCATGGGATGTGTAGTCCTGTTTTTACCCAGCAACAGGAAACAAGGAGGCGCCATTGAGCTACTGCTGGCTTGAAGGTTAATAAAGGGTTTAAATCCGTACCCAAATGCAGTGTTTCTATTGGTAGGTACACTGTGGCTATGTAAGCTGCTCTGAGGGTGTGGAAAACAAATATTATTTTTAAATAAATCTGCGTGTGTGTGTGTATAGAATCCATGTAATGTGTGTTTCTGATATAAGCAGTCTGTGTTAGATTACAGAGACGAAAGAACAGGGAAACTTAATTATAACTAAATTTTTTTTTTTTTTTTTTTTTTTTTTACTTATCCCAAAACATACAATGACGGTAAAGCTATTCTGGACATGGACGCCTCTATACCTGTGTATATTTCTTACACCCCTGTGTGTAGTGTATGATACCAGCAGTATAGCCTGTTCCTGAAACCAAACACATGTAAAACATTGCGGCAAATGCACATATTTAGCGGATAAACTGGCTTTACATGGAAACAATATTGTATTCATCCCTGAAAATCAGATTAGGAAACAGATTAAACCTGGAGGATTGTGGCCAGTTGCTGCATTATTTAAGCACACACATTCCAGCAGGATTAAAAGCAACCTCATTTTATTTCTCTATTAAAGGGATGCTGACCCTGGACTGCATTATGCAAAATATTTAAAGGACCTCTCTAATCATATATTTAAAGTATACTGTATTAAAGACTACACTTAAATAAGCAAATTATTTTTAGTATAAAAAAATAAAAACACCCTCCAATATATTACCTTTTTAATGTGTATTTACATTGTTTCTGATGATTAACTTCCTCAGGGGGAAGGAGACTTTGAATATTTTAGCACAACGGGAACATGCCATCTAAAACAGTCATATCTGACAGCTGCAGTAATGGAAAGTTTCTAGAGGGTGTGTCCTTGCAAAGTATAGAATAATCGAATATAAAAGTTGAATATTATTTAAAGAGAGTGTAATTTTTTTCTTTCTAAATAACTCGTAACCATTATCACCCCTTCTAGATCGCTACCTTGTCATAATGAAGGGGCTTGTGTATCTCAATGAAACGGTGAGCTAAACCATGTTGGGGTCACCCAAGATAGGCAGATCATAGCAGAGAAGTCAGACAAATCGCAGTCTACTGGAAAAGTAGCTGCCACCCAGTCCAGTATGTTTGCTAAGAAAACATTATGGATAAGTATGACCAGTATTATAGCAATACAGGTAGTGCAGAATTATTAGGCAAGTTGTATTTTTGAGGATTAATTTTATTATTGAACAACAACCATGTTCTCAATGAACCCAAAAAACTCATTAATATCAAAGCTGAATATTTTTGGAAGTAGTTTTTAGTTTGTTTTTAGTTTTAGCTATTTTAGGGGGATATCTGTGTGTGCAGGTGACTATTACTGTGCATAATTATTAGGCAATTTAACAAAAAACAAATATATACCCATTTTAATTATTACCAGTGAAACCAATATAACATCTCAACATTCACAAATATACATTTCTGACAATCAAAAACAAAACAAAAACAAATCAGTGACCAATATAGCCTCCTTTCTTTGCAAGGACACTCAAAAGCCTGCCATCCATGGATTCTGTCAGTGTTTTGATCTGTTCACCATCAACATTGCGTGCAGCAGCAACCACCGCCTCCCAGACACTGTTCAGAGAGGTGCACTGTTTTCCCTCCTTGTAAATCTCACATTTGATGATGGACCACAGGTTCTCAATGGGGTTCAGATCAGGTGAACAAGGAGGCCATGTCATTAGATTTTCTTCTTTTATACCCTTTCTTGCCAGCCACGCTGTGGAGTACTTGGACGCGTGTGATGGAGCATTGTCCTGCATGAAAATCATGTTTTTCTTGAAGGATGCAGACTTCTTCCTGTACCACTGCTTGAAGAAGGTGTCTTCCAGGAACTGGCAGTAGGATTGGGAGTTGAGCTTGCCTCCATCCTCAACCCGAAAAGGCCCCACAAGCTCATCTTTGATGATACCAGCCCAAACCAGTACTCCACCTCCACCTTGCTGGCGTCTGAGTCGGACTGGAGCTCTCTGCCCTTTACCAATCCAGCCACGGGCCCATCCATCTGGCCCATCAAGACTCACTCTCATTTCATCAGTCCATAAAACCATAGAAAAATCAGTCTTGAGATATTTCTTGGCCCAGTCTTGACGTTTCAGCTTGTGTGTCTTGTTCAGTGGTGGTCGTCTTTCAGCCTTTCTTACCTTGGCCATGTCTCTGAGTATTGCACTCCTTGTGCTTTTGGGCACTCCAGTGATGTTGCAGCTCGGAAATATGGCCAAACTGGTGGCAAGTGGCATCGTGGCAGCTGCACGCTTGACTTTTCTCAGTTCATGGGCAGTTATTTTGCGCCTTGGTTTTTCCACACGCTTCTTGCGACCCTGTTGACTATTTTGAATGAAACGCTTGATTGTTCGATGATCACTCTTCAGAAGCTTTGCAATTTTAAGAGTGCTGCATCCCTCTGCAAGATATCTCACTATTTTTGACTTTTCTGAGCCTGTCAAGTCCTTCTTTTGACCCATTTTGCCAAAGGAAAGGAAGTTGCCTAATAATTATGCACACCTGATATAGGGTGTTGATGTCATTAGACCACACCCCTTCTCATTACAGAGATGCACATCACCTAATATGCTTAATTGGTAGTAGGCTTTCGAGCCTATACAGCTTGGAGTAAGACAACATGCATAAAGAGGATGATGTGGTCAAAATACTCATTTGCCTAATAATTCTGCACTCCCTGTATATGCGCCTGGCGTGCACGGTCACGGACAGTCGGACACAACTGAGCGACTAAACCAGCAGCCATTATTCGTTCATCAAAAGATGATATGTGGAAAAAATTTAACAAAGTGGCCCTTTTAAAATAAAAGGACACTAAGCCCCCTGATAATTTATTAAGATTGAGTTTTTAAAAACCACAAACTTGTTCTGTGCATGAGAAACACTCAGTAATTCACACTTGAAAAGACCAGGAAATGCACAGAGCATACAGCTTGCTCCTCCCATTTATTTTTTTAGTTTGTGGTTGCGTGTGCTAGTTATTCTTGACGAGAGACAGATTTCCCATTAGGCAGAGAAGGCCAATGCCTAGGGGAGGTTGTCTGTGGCAGTTTTGTGTGCCAGCACTGATAAATGTGTTCACATTCTTCTACATCCTGCACAGTGCTTCATACAGGAAGTACTAGGTTCCTTGGGGGTGTGACTTGTAAAGCTTTTTTTCTTTTTTGCTGAATTGTGCTGCTCATCATGTACCTGCTCTGCATAGGTTATCCTATTTAATATTAAAATGTGTGTTTTGTCTAGAGGTGGCTTAGATGGTACCAGCAATCTTGGATTGGTCAAGAACAGGGCTGGATTTGTTTCAAGTACAAAATAATAGCATTTAGATAAAGAATTGTTGCATTTCCATTTTTAGCATACCAGGGATTTTATCTCCATGTCAGGTAGACGCTGGCTTGCTAAAATGATATTACACTCACCACCTGCAATAAATAAACATAACACACATAGCTGCTACTGTTAAATAATATAATTGGCATCCACTTGTAAAATGTATAGATCAAATTGTTTTAAGAAAGCTGCAAAGCCGGGGTGTGTATCTGCCTAGGCGCACAAGGCCCGGGCCTAGGGAGGCACATTTTTTTTTTATAAATATTTTTTTATTAAAGACAAGGTTGCAACAGTACAATATAGGATAGCAGGTCATCAAGGACACATACAATATGTATTTTGCCGGTCTAAAACAAAGGTTATTAATTCCCATAGTGTATCAATAAACTGTCAAATAACGCTAAACTATACATAAATAAAAGTTTATGACCTTTTTTTTCTTGTCTTCTTTTTTTTTTTTTTTGTTCCAAACAACTTTTATTGCGAATAACCGGTTAATATATTAACACAGATCGTTCATCAATAATATATCCATAAGATAGGTACTGTTTTTTAACAAAAGTAAGATGTATACAAGTAAATAACATTTTAACTGTAATTATTGCAGTTTTTTTTATCTATCTAATTATTTTTCCCTCTATTCAAACTACTTACGTATTAGAGCACGATCTAATATACCTATAATCTTATAGAGATCCTTTTGAAGAGGGGAAGAAGAGAATAGAGAAAAGAAAAAAACAAAAAGGGAGGTATGGAAGAGAAGGTGCTAAGGAGAGGTAGAATTTGTTTAAGAGTTGTTCCTCATAAGATCAGCCCAAATTGTATGATTATGTCCCTGCATATTTACCACCCAATCTTGAGGATCCATGGGTCCCAACATGAGGCCCATTTCTTGTATGACCGATCCAATTCAGCCGAGATAACGCTCATGTCATATATGAATTTAAGTCTGTTTAGAACTACGCTATATGTAGGTACCTCTGATTTCCAGGCCTTAGCTATCGTAATTCGAGTTGCTAAAAATATTTGATGTGATAGGAGTTGAGCCTGTTTACTAAGGCCTTCTATGGGCAGGCCTAATAGGGCCTTAGGGAGGCACATTTTTATCGGGCAGCAGGCTCCCTAAAGGTGCAGTATATTGAAATATTTGTATATGCAGTGACATTTCTGTCTGTACCTGTACTTGACACTTTCTGATATAAAATATATGCCTGCTCGCCATCCATGGGTAAGGGCCGCTGAAATCTGAATGGCCTAGGGCTGCATAAAACCTAAATACCCCCGCTGCAAAGTGTTTCATTCGGTGACGCATCCTACTGTCTAGCCATTTCTCACTGCTGCACATTCGTGTCCTAAATATAGCTACATCTCCAGTGCGTCTCCTGTCCGCTCTTCCTGTTGTCTGAACTCATTAGCTCTCTGTAATCTCAAATAGGTCATATTGAATTCCTCCAGGTTAAGCCATACTTTACGATAAATCCAACTGCAGGTATAAAACTAGAGATGTAACTCAAATATTAAATGGTATAAATACATACATTCATCGGAGACATTGCTTACATTGTAATTCCTTGTTAATATCCTTAAAGGTATATGCAAGTGAGCTGGGTAATGATCGCTCGGATAGAGGGGAATTAGTAGTGTATGATTGAATTTATTTGCATGCACTATGTTTTTTTAGCTTTGCATTAAAAAAAAACTGTTGCAGGTGATGTTTGCACCATCAGGATTGAGCTAGGCTCCTGAGAGGGTTAATTTTTGTAAAAATGTACCCTGTCTGTGTGCATGCCCTGCTTTGCAGCCAATCGGCAATGCTGTATGCAGCCAGCTAGATGAGGCTGCTACACTGAGTGCTTTAGCGGTTACACAGTCTTCTTTAGACATACACCCTCTCCTTGATAAATTCTGGCAAAAGGATAATTGTACTGAAAGCAAACATTTCAGCTTCTTCTTCCTATTCTAATTTTTAGGCGAATGAGCGTTTTATGCTTGATTTATGGTCCTGCAATGACCTGCAACGTTTTCTGTGCATGTGCCTGTGTGAGTGCATGTATCTCTGTGTGAGTGAGTGCATGCAATTCACTGTGGGTGGGGGAGGTGATAGGGCAATTCACTAAGGCTGGGAGAGATTGCAGGGGTAATTCGCTGGGGCAGGTGATGGGGTAAATCACTGGGGCTGGGAGAAGGTTTCACCTGGGATGTAGATAAAACAATCCGTAAATGATGACCACAGACCTTGTTCTGGTTATTACAGAAATCTAAAGTAGAGCTGCAGCTCATTTCACAGACCAAAACGATACAATGTATTATGTATGCTAGTTTTCGCTTGGATTTCCAGGGGGTGTCAACATTGATAGAAAACTGTTTGCAAATGCAAGAAATTCAGCAAACTTTATTGTAACTGTTTAATTGTTTTTTTTTCATGCAAACATTTGTTTCATACACTACTAATTCTCCTCTATCAGATGCATTCATTTAGACATCAGGTCCACACGACTAGAGTAGTCGTGTACCATGGCTTATGTCTGAGCATGTTCAATGTGTTCTATTTGCTTGTAGGATGTTGGGTGTTCTAAAGAGCCATATCTATCTATGATATTGGACACGTGGTATGCTTTTAACTAAAAAGGCTTGTCCATTTCATGCCTGGTTAATATCATAGTCTGTTTTTTTTATTATATATAAAGTTGTTGTGTTATGAGGTTATCAAATATGTTAGATTTACTTACTAGTTTAAATGGAAGTATCACTTTTTTTCTATGCATTATGGTGTATGCTTCTATAGTTTCGAAACTGTTGCACAGAGAATATGTAAGAGTAATGAATGATCTTGAAGTACATTTCTCTGCTTAGTTTTTAAATTATTTTTAGGACGTCTCCATGGTGAAGTATAAGAAGTGAAGGGTCTGTTAGGTTGTGCCAGTACTGATGTTGTTTATGGCTGTGAAGAAGTATGTTAATTCATTGGTTGAGGTGAGGTACACGTCTACTAGATTGTTGTAATCTTCTTGGGGAAGGTGATCCAGTATTGTTTGTATGTAGTGTACGCCTTGGAAGTATGGTACAACTAAAGTGCCTGTTGGGTATATGTCTTTGATTTGGTATATGGAATAAATTTTGTTTAGATTTGTGGAGATCCCTCCTATTTCAAGGCAGGATTATTGTGGAAGGGTAAAATTGTTTTAATTGGTCAAGTACATTCTCTTCTCCATTCCCACACGAACATCAGTCCAACGCTATGGACAACATGCAAATTCTGGCAAATGTGAAGACGTGCTGATAAGTTGACCCTAGAACAGAAAGCCTGGTCCAGCTCGGGCGTCGTGTGTGTTTCAAACTGTTGATCCAGTCTACAGCATGGCGGTACTGTCTGGCTAGACTTTGTGTGCCAATATTGGGCAGATTTTGTCTCCTGTTTCTTACTATTTGTTGTCATATTTTTATTAAGGATGCAATGGTCGTTTACTGTACCAAATCATTGAAAGTGCTAATTAATGAGTTCGGCATTTACTCGGGTGAGAATGAATGATAACTTTTAGTAAAGGGTATACAAGCTTTGGAAACCAGATCATTTAAATATAGTGACATTATCCTAAATGTTTTCCATGAATGTAGAGTTTCTATTATTGATGTAATGTTTCCTTGTAGTACCTGACCAAGCAGGTGGAGCTCCTGCGTCAGATGAACGAGCAGCATGCCAAGGTGTATGAGCAACTGGATGCCTCTGCCAGGGAAATAGAAGAAGCCAATCAGAAGCTGGTGCTGGAGAGCCGCACCTCCCAGCAGAAGATAACTAGGTGCGATCCAGCCTCCACATCACCCCTATGTCTTATCATTATTCCGATGTGGACTCCTCTTTATCGCCACCCCTCCCCACTGGATTCTTCTTTCTCTGTTCTCCAATTAAACCAACCCCCTGCAACGTCACCTCAGTCTGCCTCCACTTTATTTCCACACCATCCTTTCCTTACTCAATCTCCCTCCCAGATTCGACCAACCTCCTGTGTACCCACCCTCTCTCCATTTCTCCCTCTTCGCCATGGCATGGATCATTTATTTAATGCTCTGAATCCCTTAATTAACCTCCTTGTTAGTTCTATCTCCTGTGTCAAAGACCTTTCCCCTCAACCTCAGTTGACATTTCCTCTATAGTCCTCCCAACAACCTCCTCGGTATTACAATACCCTTCCATTGACCCCCTCTCTTTCTCTCCCATTGTCATCCTTTATATCTCCCATACTGTATTCTCACCGCCACTTTATTTATTTTTCTCGTCCATACTGTATGCCTCCCCTGTATGTCCACCTCCTCCATTGGCCTCTAACTACATAAACTTTCAGTGGTCCATTAATGCTGTGTAAAAATAATGCAATAGTACATGACCGGGTGTGTGTGTCCCATACTATATATACATTACTTAAAGGGACGCCCAAAATATTACATTTTTGTTGTTTACACCTAAACTGCAAGTTTGCACTTATTTTTTGTTGGCAAAAACATAATCTTATGCCAGAAACATTAATCAATCACCAACTAACCTAGGACAGTTTCATTAGAAGAAAATAAAAAGTGACATTTTGGTGTTAAAATTGAATAAATTGCAAATTTGCTTACTTATACTTGACATTTATAGCACTAGAACAATCCAAGCCTTTTTTTTTTTTTTAAATCCCAAGTGAGCAGTGGTGCTCTAGCAGTGAGATAACGGGCGATGAAGCACCTAGTGATCAATCTTGTTCTCTTCAGCTTGACAGAAACAATCGAAAGTCTGCAATCACATGTGGATGACCTTCAGAAGCAAGTGGAGGAGCTGAAGAAACCAGGGCGAGCGTGCCGCGGGCGTGAGAGGTTTGAACAGTCCAGATCAAAGCACAGCCTCTCCTGCTTGAAAGAGCTCTATGACCTTCGAAAGTAAGTCACTGACTATGGTGGAAGCTTCAGAAAATGGAGACTGGATACTAATATTTTGGATGCACAGATTTTTGGGACTAATCTTCCCCAGTATGGCAACATAGCTTTAACTGCAGATAAGAGCCAAAAGGTCAATCTAGTCAGCCCATCTTATGCGCTTAAGGAACATGACTTAACTAAGCCTCAGGATGTGTGGGTACAGGTATCCTGAATTGTTTTATTTCCTTACTGTATATACAGTAGCTTAGTCGCCTTTCTATCCACTGTAACAAACTTCATGAGAGATTAAGCTGTGCATTTTACAGGATGAGTGTTTCGATTTGTCTGAAAGTACTAAGTATTTTTCCCACGGTTGTTATATTTCAGGTATTTTGTCTATGACCATGTATTTGCTGAAAAGATCACATCTCTGCACCCTCAGCCTGGCCCACTGGAGGAGGAAAACGACTGTCTTAAGAAGGCCATATCTGCTCTGCAGGTCCAGCTGAGTCTTGAACGGAAAAATAGAGAAAGCCTTGAGGAAGAATACAGCCAAGTTTTGAAAGAAAATGCGGAGATGGAACAAATCCTCAACGATCAAAACTCCTACCACGCACGGGCTGAAGAACTGGAGGCCGAGGTGGCAGAGATGCGACAGATATGTAGAACGGAGAGCGTTTTTTCAAGCAGTGTTGAAAAACTGATACCGGAGTCCATCTACATCTCCTTCAAAGAGACAACGGACAAAGATCCAGATCACAATGCCTCAGTACAACTCTCCGAGACGGACCAAAAACCACTGAAAAGAAGCAACAGTGTGCAATTCCTGCCAGCTGCAGCTGTGGACTCCATTTTAAATGGTCATGACGAGACCTGTATTAGGAGAACCGAAGCTGTAAAACAAAGAGGGATATCGCTACTCAACGAGGTGGATGCTCAATATAGTGATTTAAAAGTTAAATATGAAGAGCTTCTTCAGAAATGCCAGTTGGAAGATGATTGTTTGAGTCACAAGTCCGTCCAGACATCAAAGTGTTCAGTAGGTCCCTCCAGTACTGATCCTCCTCCAGAAGACATTCCATCGACATCATCTTCCCAAACCAAAACCGATACTCCTTCATCACAACCAGAATACAAAATCCTCTTTGAGGAAATATTTAGTTGCATTAAGAAAACCAAAGAAGAAATTGGCCAACAACGAACAAAATATAAATTCACTTCAAAATCTTCAACTTCCAGCTAGGATCACTAGTATTCTTGAACTTTTTTTTTTTCATCCAAAGTATTCAAGCTAAAAAACATAAACGTCTCATCTTTAGATTTGTCTTTTTTTTTTCTAAATATTTTTTTTTTTTATATTTAATACTTTTACAAGGAAGATTGGAGACATCTCTACATGTTCACAACCAAAGCAAGTGATGCTGTCTTGGTTAATGTAATCCACCAATAGAGATATTATGGTAATCCACCAATAGAGATATTATGGTAATCCACCAATAGAGATATTATGGTAATCCACCAATAGAGATATTATGGTGTATCTCCGCTTTAAAATCTTCACTGCCCGAACGACCTCAATCAAGTTCTTATACCAACATTGACCGAATGCTGTCGCTTGGTGGAAAGCCATATAACAAGCACCTTTTTCGTGTTGCTTGTGTAATTTTTTTTTTATTCTACGTTTTTGTAGCGTCCAGTACTGTGAGCAGAACTATTAGCATTTACAGCATAGTCTATATACGCATGACACTGTAGAGTCTATAGACGTACATATATACATATATTCTATATTGTAGGGACATGTAGTACATATCCCTTATTTTACAGAGAAAAAATATTAGGTGCTAGATTTTCTAGCTGTTTGGGGAAATATACTGTGAACTGAATTAACCCTTAGATGACCAAAAATAGCATAAATAGTAATGCGATTGAGACACTAAAAATAATTTAATTCATTTGACGCAAAATTTTGGGACACCAAGTAATATCCTGGCTCAAAATATATGTGCCGGGGCTGGATAAGGTCAGGAGATATTTTTGCTTTTCTGGATGTGGAAGAAATGTGCGTTCAAAATTAAGCTGGTATTTTTTTTTTAAGTGGCAGCCTCTTTTTTTTTAATGTTTCACAATCAAAATTAAAAAAATATTATTTAAAAATAAGACTATTTTGTCTCCTTGGTCATCTGAGAGTTAAAAAAGCTTAGAATATTGCACTTGCGGTAAGCCGTATTCCACCCCGTTTTGTTTTTCCACATTTTTCAGAATTCAAACTTTTATGGCTCTTCATATTTTTTTATTAACTTAAATATATTGTTTAGCTGCACATATATTCCCAAAAATGTACATGGAATTCATATATTTATTTTGCATGTTTTATACATTACTCTTTTTTTTTTTCATGATGAATGCTGCAAAGGTTTAAAAATATACTTGTATAGATGATCCACCCCATGATAAAATGTGATTTGGGAGGTGTCTATTGCAGCGAATCAAATGGTGAAGGTGTGGCCAGTCCATTGTCTCCTCCCATAACAATTTTTCCACAATGCCTTTTTTGTCACTATGTATTCCTTGTTCATTCTCCTATTTGCCAGATATGGGGAATTTTACAATATTTTCCCTTTTTATATAAATAAAAAAAATATATATACTTTGGCCCTTTTTAAAGGGGTTGTGTAAGAGACCTTCCAGTTAAAATATGTTGCCCTCTGAGGGAATACAGGATTATTTGGGGAAAAACTGTGACAAACGATAAGATCATGGTATTGTTGAGAAAGCAGGTTGCAGATGGTTTATAAGTTAATTATTTTTTATTTTTCTTTAAACCTTTGTAGTAAAATAAATATTAATAAAATAGTAATGTCAAATTTAAATTTATTAAAAAAAAATATGTAGATTCCATATCAACTTTAAATAGTAACTATCCTCACTGATTTTGTTTATTTGTATTTTTACAAACAATTTTTTCCCTTTATATACCCCAAGAGCCTATTTTGAATTCTGAAAAAATAATATATAAAAGCGGGACAGTTTCTGCTTTCATTTCTAATTGTTTTGTAATATTAATTTATTTTAGCTTGCTTTAAAACTGCCTAAATCTACTTTTTTTTTCAGTGTTAGTTAATTGCATTATAATTCAGATTTTTTTTATTCGCAAAATATATAATGAAGATACAATAAGCAAAATGAACCACTGGCACCATAAATTAGAAATGTACTTCTTTGCTTTCAAATATTGCTCTATACAGTGGATTTTACGGATGTAATTAAGCACAGGGAAAATACTACCATAAAAATATTGGGTTTTTTGGTACAAAATTTTTATTATTTATTGGGAAGGAAACTAGGCACAATTGGGATGTTTTGTGAAAGACGACTGGATTGAAATGTTGGAAAAGAAAGTTAAATGAGAGAGAGGTCTGACTATATAAGAGAAAAAGGAAAATTTAAGTGTGTTACGGAGGATATAGTGCAGAGTAAAGGCATGATCGTTATATAGAAAACCCCATTAAATATCTATATATTAGAGCTCCTGTAATGCTCTAACATTATATTGATGTAGACAACTAGAAATGGCTTAGCAATATTTTTTTATGCAATTTAATAAAATTGTATTTCTTCTTTTTTTGTGCTCTTCATAGGTTATTACTTTCAGTAAGTCATCTTAAAGGGAGCTAATATGAGCTATATATTTAATTAGGCATAGATCTTTTATATATTACTGATGAATATTTTTTAAGTATATTCAACATTAAACTTCTTATCATCCAGTTGAGCTGCTTCTCTCCATCCCTAATGAGGTCCTCAAGGGGTGTGATCAATGCTGATTGGGAGGCGGTCTTAAATAGACACATTTTTATACTTGGCAAGGGAAGTCAATTTAACACACTTTCAGCCAATGAAAATAATCTTCTGTCAAGATATAACCTTATGTCTGAATATTAAGGACCGCCTCCCGGGCAGTTGCCCCGCCCACCTGATGAACTCATATGGGTGGAGACAAGAAGCTCAACTGGAGGTTTACAAGTTGATGTTTCTTATAGAATATTGCTTTTCTAAATCATTGAATATGAATTAATTATCAATACCCAATTATAACATCTAGCACCTATTAGAGCACTACAGTGGCCCTCTAATTAAATCACTTGAAGGTTTATCCATTTTGTGATTATCCTGTCCTCATTTTTTAAATCCTCCACAAACAGTAATTTTTTTATTACTGGAGATAAATTACAGACTAATCAAAGATGGACTTTGCTAACACCCACGGGTAAGAACTTTGAAACAGAGATGCAGTGTATTAAAGGGGAAATGAGCAATTTCTATCTATTTTCACTAAAGATTATTAAAAATGCAAAAAACTGTTTATGTTGGTAATTAGTACAGAAATGGCGACTCAGCGATTCAGGGGATACCATTGAAGAAAGACATTTAATAGTAAAGTGATCTGACCTATAAGGTGAGAGATCTAAATATTGGCTATATATATATATATATATATATATATATATATATATATATATATATATATATACTTTTTTTTTTTTTTTTTTTTTTTAGTGCATTCTACTTGTCCAGGTTGACGCTTATTATTTTTGATCCATTTATTATATTGATTTATGAAGTGCAATTTAACTCTAAAACTGTGCAATGTACCAGGCAGCGACTACGGAATATCGTATGACATCCTGCACAGCTGCTACTAACGGTATAATATCGAGTAACTACGCATAAACCAAAATGGAGGCCGTGCAAATGCAAACTATGATCATACATGTTTGATTCAATTAGAAGCCGTACTTCAAAATCAGGAATATGTTGGATACGTGGTTCGCTGTTTCCCTGCACTCCGTATGTAATGGTGCTCATATTGTGATTGTTCATTTGTTAGCAGCAGAATAAAGTCATCTTGTTCTTGCTTATTTGGATATTGAGTTTTGTTTTTTAAACCCGCCAAGCTACGCAAACACACTATACATTGTTACAGAGCCTTATTTATTACACCATTACAACAAGAACTTGCTATTTTTTTTGTTTGAATAAATGAAAAAAAATAACTTTTTTATATTTTGTTGGGAGGAGGTTCTTGATATTACAAGAAAACGTTAATTATGGTGTATCAGAGCATAGCACCAGCTGAGTTATGGAGATCTAGAGTGATTGGCTGCAGGGGAGGTCCTTATAGTGCTGTAATTTCTGTTTTTGGACCATTTATGCAAAAAAAAACATGTATTCAATGGGCAACCAAAGTGTCATAATTATTGTCCTCTCCTTTTGGATAATGTCATTTAATAAACTGATTATTTTTAGAAAGTTAAAAATAGGATTACATTTTCCTAATGGGGAGAAAGTTACCTGGGTGCACAGTTGAATACAAAATATGATCTCTATTCAGTTATTTTGCAATCTGCTGCATTGAGCGTGAACCTAAAGGGACATGGAGGGTTTTTGTATTTTACTAGGTAAATATATCTATGTATGTATTTACTTTTTATGAATTTTATTTTATTAAAGGACCACATAAGTTCCCCCATATGTGATCCTGTTCCTACAAGAAGATATTTTACTGTTCAGTACTAGTGTGACAGGGTTCCCTGATGGTCCAGGGGTGGGGATTCGGGGCTTTCACCGCTGCGACCTGGTTCGATTCCAGGCCATGAACCAAAAGGTCACACCATCCTGAAGCCAAACAAGGTTGGGGCCTGGTTGGTACTTGGATGGGGGATCACCTAGGAATACCAGGAGCTGTAATGCTGTGGCCCACTGGAGAAGGAACTGGCAACCCAATACAGTATCTCTGCCATGAATACCAAGTGGATCAGCGTGGTGTTTTGCGGTCCATGAGGTCACGGAGAGTTGGACACAACTGAATGATGCAAGCACACAACAAACACTAGTCTGACAAATAAAATGATTTGGATGAGGCGTTGCAAACAAGTTTTGGGGAGAGAATTATGATTTTTTATTTCAAACAGGCAAGGAAAAATAATTTAAAATCTATCATTTACAATAACCAGTCGTTTATAAGAATTATAAGGGTATAAAGATGGGTAATTATTACAAGAGAAACTGTACAAAATGCTTCCAGACAATTCTGTGTCATAGGACAAGATTAGTACTTTAAAATACAATTATACAATATATTACAGGTCCTTGGCGGGGCGTTTTCGTCTCGCATCCGTTTATTGCTTTCTTTAAATGCAGAAAATTCTACACATTAGGAAAGTTTAAAAAGAAGTAAACATTGGAAGAACAAAATGCTTCCTAAGCTAGAATTAGTTGCAATAGTATTTGTTAAAGTTGATGCCCCCCTTAAGTAAAAGTATACCTTGCAAAAGTATTCCCCCCCTTGTCTTTTTAGCGATTTTGTTACATTACAGCCTTACATTCAATGTTTTGTTAATCTGAATTCTATGTGATGGATCAGAACACAATAGTCTAAGTTGGTGAAGTGAAATGAGAAAAATATATACATAAAACTATTTTTAAGAAATAGAAAACAGAAAATTGTCATGTGCTTATGTATTCAACCTCTGTTATGAAGCCCATAAAAAGCTCTGGTGCAACCTGTTACCTTCAGAAGTCACATAATTAGTGAAATGATGTCCACCTGTGTGCAATCTAAGTGTCACATGATCTGTCATTACATATACACACCTTTTTTTGAAAGGACCCAGAGGCTGCAACACCTAAGCAAGAGGCACTACTAACCAAACACTGCCATGAAGACCAAGGAACTCTCCAAACAAGTAAGGGACAATGTTGTTGAGAAGTACAAGTCAGGGTTAGGTTATAAAAAAATATCCAGATCTTTGATGATCCCCAGGAGCACCATCAAATCTATCATAACCAAATGCAAAGAACATGGCACAACAGCAAACCTGCCAAGAGACGGCTGCCCACCAAAACTCACAGACCGGGCAAGGAGGGTATTAATCAGAGAGGCAGCACAGAGACCTAAGGTAACCCCGGAGGAGCTGCAGAGTTCCACAGCAGAGACTGGAGTATCTGTACATAGGACGACAATAAGCCGTATGCTCCATAGAGTTGGGCTTTATGGCAGAGTGGCCAGAAGAAAGCCATTACTTTCAGCAAAAACAAAATGGCACGTTTTGAGTTTGCGAAAAGGAATGTGGGAGACTCCCAAAATGTATGGAGGAAGGTGCTCTGGTCTGGTGAGACCATCAAAGGAAACGCTATGTCTGGCGCAAACCCAACACATCACATCACCCAAAGAACACCATCCCCACAGTGAAACGTGGTGGCAGCATCATGCTGTGGGGATGTTTTTCAGCAGCCGGGACTGGGAAGCTGGTCAGAGTTGAGGGAAAGATGGATGGTGCTAAATACAGGGATATTCATGAGCAAAGCCTCATCCAAAGCAACTTGGAGCTGTGATTACCGGAAAAGGTACCTCTACAAAGTATTGATAGTTATGCACATTTACTTTTTCGGATATTTTGTCCTATTTGTCGTTTGCTTCAGAATAAAAAAAAAAAAAGAACATCTTCAATGTTGTGGGCATGTTCTGTAAATTAAATTATGCAAATCCTCAAACAGTCCATGTTAATTCCAGGTTGTGAGGTAACAAAACATGCCAAGAAGGGGGGGGGCGGTGAATACTTTTGCAAGGCAAAGCTTAGTATTTTACTGTATAAACAGGAAGATGACAGCAAATTATTAAAAAGTGTATATTTTATATATATATATATATATATATATATATATATATATATGTTGTATTTATATTTGATTGCGTTTTAAAGTATGGTATTTTTACACTTTAAGGTTTTCTAAACATAAATTATCTACAAAAGGACCTCTGTTATTATCTTAATATATTAATTAACTCAGAGGGTGGTGATGAAGAGCATGCCCAATTGGACACGTCAGAGATGTTTAAGTCTGGCGTACCTATTTATACTGACACAGCATGCTTTTCTTCCTTAGCGCCCATATCCGAGTTAATTAATGGCCTAAGATATAGTTGGAGATGTTCTTTATAAGTTATGCTTGAAATATCCAAGTTTCAAGCTCAATAATCAAACCCCCCCCCCCCCCCAATTACACCTGCAATATTTTATGTTCTTCTCATTGCCTTAAGCGGCCCTGTGCCACCTTATTATCCTGCGGTGGCTATAGGCGGCTACTTAAGATCACACATTTTCATTAAACCAAGCCTCATTTTATGATTGTTGTTCAGTGCTATAGTCATGCCCAACTCTGTGTCCATATGGACCACAGCACCCAGACATATCTGTGTTTCTGGTTGTGCGCATCCATAAGGTTTTCTTGGCACGGATACCAGTTCTTTCTCCAGGGGACCACAATTTGTCTAACCGCTCTGCTATGGTCTTCCCATCTTGGGTCACCGTACATGATTTAGCTCACAGCTTCATTGAGGTACATATGCCCCCTTCACCACTGCAACATAGTGATGCAGAATGGGCTCATATTTTATAGATACTTGTAAATATAATGTCTTGAGACATCCTTTTTAACCTGTTTATTTCACATTTAACCACTTTCTTCTTAGACATTAGATGTAGATTTAGGGTCCGATCGGGGTAACCTTTATTTTGCCGTCACCCGGAAGAAGGATTCAATGGGTCACAAGCGCCGACTCTCATACCAATACCAGGCTGCTCGGAAATTAATTTAAAATTTCATTAAGTTTTATTTGAATTTTTAAAATTAAATAAAAAAAAGTTTACATGGCCTATACTGAATCTATCACATATAATAGTTGTCAAACTGCGAGACGTTGTCACGCTTTGCGAGGTGCGCAGGACTTAGCAAAGCGAGGTGAGCCGTTAAACTGTAGCACTTAGCCCATGCGAGCCTCACGAAGCGAGGCGAGCTGTTAAAATACCAGACGTGGGACTTAGAACAAAAAAAAAAGATACGAGACGCAAAAATTTACAAGGTTAGCGGCCGAACGCTGAGAAGCAGAAAACCTGAAAAACACACTAAATACACCCCCCAAAAATTCCAAAAACATCACAGACAGCACGGGGCAACAGCCAGGACGTTTGTGAGTGAGGTGTAACGCGAATTTAACTCTATTTAGACGATTTTCGCCACTCGAAGATCGCCTAAGCGAGGAAAAAAAAATGGCCGCCGAAAAAAATTAACAAGGCTACACGACCCCGGCCCTGTAAAACACTGCAATACTACAACCTACAAGATACACTATTACAAAAGCCGCAAAATGCTCACGAGGCGCGCAACACATTAATAACGTTACGACTATACAATGCCACTTTACACAATAAACCAACGGCTTTACCTCGCGCACGCAGCCTATTTAGAATGCACACTTGAAACATTCATTACACTTTATAAGCAGCGCACTAACACTCACAATGTATATTGTATGCAGACGCAAAATACAGATTGTTAGCTCTTCAGCCAATTGCTCGCTGCATATATCAATTACAAATAATTAAACTATATTAATTTATTTAATAAATCATTGATTATTACTTAGAGATATATATTTCTATGTATATATAGTTTTCAGGGGACCAAAAGTACACGACAGGAGAGGCTCGCGATGAGCGCCGAATGTCCTCACAGTACAAAACCGTTTCAATTATGTCTCAAACAGCATTCCCATGGCTTCAAATGTTATTGCCCCGTCATTTTTGACGGGCAAGTCGCTACTTTCAAATAATATCCAATAAATAATACATTAAAAGGGCCGCTGCAGTCACTATTTCTCGATGGTTCCCAATTTAGAACGTTAAAATAAAAAATAGCCTTTAAATATTTCACTTTTATAATTAGTTTTGATTCCATTCTGTTTACCTTCTCTTGCTCAGTAGAATCCTTGTAAACTTTCCATTAGCCCTAATGAAAGCACTAGCAGTTGTGGTTATTTCTTTTATCCAAACTGTATTGAAAGTCTCCTCCTACCTCAAGAAGTAGATCAGTGGAAACTAAGATGGCAGCTCAAATTACAGCATAATTGCATATAAAAAAGGTTATAAATTAGAGACTGTATTTTTGAAGTGTAATGCTCATTTGAAGTGTAGTTTTACGAAAGGAGATTATATATATATATATATATATATATATATATATATATATATATATAAATATATATATAAAATACAGTTGAGCATCTAAAGCAGGTTACAAAAACTTGTTTCCTGTCCTGAATTCCGAGAAATACAGTTATTACAATGCATTCTGGGAACCTGGGCAGGGACATGCAAATATGCCCACAACGGCTTTGCTCTTGCAATCCATTACCATTTTAAACATGGCTTCCCTTAAGCATATGCCTGCTGTATCACAGAGCTTTAAGAAACGCTCAGGATGGACTATGAACAAGCCAGGAATCCCACCCATAGACAGCCAGCTTAAGGTTACTGCCTCATCAGCGTGGGGCCGGTTCCTTAACTTGTGTAGTAGATTTTTTGAGGAGGTAGTTCACCTCAATCATTTCATTTATTGTGGGGAAACTATTTTTTCGCCCCCTTCGCCAAAAAAAGTGACCAATCCTCCTCATGAAGCGCTCAGCAACGTGATATTTTCATGTTTTATTCATGTTTAGAATAAACTTCCCAAAAGCCCAACCCAGGTCTCCTAGCGCTCGCTGCACAAATCCTGGATAAACAAACTGGAACTTCCTAAACTGCGGCCGAATAATAAGGAGTAGCGCAATTTATTTGATATTTCTGAGGTTTATAAATTACACAGTTATTCTGAAAAAATAAAAAAAAAGAAAGAAACAGCCATATTGTAGGATTTACTTAAATATTACATATTGTACATCCTTTACCGGAAACCAAATTATGAACATAGCAAATAGTCTAACCCAAATTTACTAATATGAATATAGTAATTAGTCTAATATATATAGCTCGGCGCTCGCCTCCTTCACTCACAAAAATAAATGATTTGGGTGATATAAGTAACTGCTTCTAGCATCATCTGCACTCATATAAAGGTCGTTATTTAGGTACAAAATTCATGTTTTATTTGGATGACTAAAGAATTCTTGTAAAATAAACTTTTTACAGAAACCTTTAATTTTTTTTTTCCCCCAAACCCGGGAGAAAACATGATGTCTGTTCCTTACAAAAACAAATCGTTTAATCCCTTTGGCACCATAAGCGCAAAGTCCACCCGTATTCTCTCCTGGTGGGTGCGCAGATTTCATTTTTTTTTTTATTATTAGGGTTACAGAAAAGATGGGACTTAAAAACAAAAATATATTAAGTATCCCGAGAGAGCAGCTCCGTGCCGAGGAACGCCCTGCCCATGAGGAGGCCATGCAGGCGTGTGCGCGTCCCGTGACCTGGGTAACCTTGGTATGTGACTGTGCTCGAGTCTGGTACTTCACAATCCTGAGAGGGGGATTTGCCAGTCCGTACACAGACCACCGTGTTCTTGATATATTTCCAGATTTCCGGTACTATCAAGACTGCACCGTTCCTTTAAGATACCACATTCCTCCGTAACACACGCAACAGTCCTGGGAAACGAGAATAAAATCAAATTAATTGAAGGAAAAGATAAAAAAAAAAACAGACTATTACTGTAAATCAAAATTATAAAGCGATTTGACAGCAGAGCCCATCTACACTGCCAATTCTATCTACCTTGACGTTATGCATATCCCACACATGCTAAAAGAACCATTGTAGCTGGCTTAAAGAGAATGCAACATTACAATTAAATGACTGATTGTATCATGGGGGATACCATATTGTCTGTAGCTTGAGGGGCAGGGTTATGCAACAGTTGAGTTCTATTGTCAAATGTCCTATTAAAAGAGTCCGTTTTCAACGTAAGTGAATAGGGATCTTATCTGAATCTTGACTATTGTATGAAATTATTCTTTGTTGCAGGGATCTGATTTGTCAGCTGATTTCCTGTTACTTTCTCAGGGCCTCATTCAAATGCGATTTGGCCAATTGAATAGGGCTCTATATACAGAAGCTTTTAGTTCGTGAACTTCTATCCAAAAGCAAGGTCTTCACCAACTAAAAAGTTATGTAAAAAATATGCTCTGTGCTTATATAGAGCCCTATTCAATTGTCCGAATCGCATTTGAATGAGGCCCTCAGTAAGGTGTCTGCAAAACTAATGAGCTTTGTTATTGAAAGCTCTGGTACTCATAGATGCCACATTTCCATTGTGTAAATGGAAGCTTCCTCTGCAATCAGACTCCTCCCAGCTCAGGATGTTGATCACTAGAAACCAACATGACTGATGCCACAGCAGTATAATTGCATATAACAAATAATATAACGGGCTGTATTGGATTTTCCATTTTAAATCTATTTTGCATATTTACAGTGTAGTTCTTTAAAATAGTATGACCACAGTGGTCCTTAAATTTGGAAGGGTCCATGTTACATTAAAATGTACGGTGGCGGGCTTCTATCGCGCTTTTGCCCACCATATATTAAATGATTGTTGGGGTGAACTACCTACTTATAAGATCCACAACACAAGCTGAGATCCCGCTCCATGCTGATGATAGCCAGTAAGCTTGAAAGCAGCTGTACATGGATAGGATTCCCAGCTTGTTTATAATCCAAGTATATGCTTAAGGGAAGCCATGTTTGATATGGTTATGGATTGCAAGAGAGAAGCTATTTGCATGTCCCTGCCCAGTTCCCAGAATGCAATGTAATAACTGTATTTCTCAGAATTCTGGGCATGAAACAAGTTTTTTAAACTTGTTCTAGACATTCAAATGTGAACCCAAATGTACTATTTATTTACTGTAATAAAATTAGACCATATTTAAAGTTTTTCCTTTATGTAAAGTATGTGTAGGAGGAGACGGCAAGAAAGGTAGGACACTCCAGCCATGTACAGAGGTCATTGGCCAGTACAGTCTCAGTGGTCCTTTAATGAGAACCTAAGTCCTGCAAACACATCACTGAGCTGCTAAGCCAATTAAATCCCTCTGTAAGCACAGCTCAAATAAACTGTTTAACTCCTTGTGTGCTGTACCTTCAACACTTTGTCCAGCTGCTGCTTGCTAAGACCGTCTCCGAGCTCCTGGCTCATCCGCGCCTGGATCATGTTCCTGCGCAAGCGATGGCCTTTAGAGAACAGCTCGAGCAGGGCCTGGCGGTGCTGAAATACAGAGAGAGAGAGGGAACACAAATCAATTAACAGGGTGATTAAATGCCTCAACAGCTTCTTAAAGGTACAACCATCCCCAGAAAGCTATACGTTTGTGATGGGCGTCTTTGTATTCGCTTCCCTGCCCTTTGCTTTTAGCCAATGGAATCAGAGATATATTTGGCGTCACCAGCCGTAACATATAGACCAAAGCACTTTATAAACTACTCTCTGTCCACGGTCCTGCCCAGCACCAAATAAATAAAATAAACCACATAAAGACTACAATGGATCTGCATGGTTTATGTGAGCAGCTCATCCAAGTGAATAAGATGATATAACTCCCCTAGCGCAGAAACATAAAGCATCAGCTTAACAAAAGCCTTTCAATGTAATTTGGTTACATTTGAATATAAATGACTTTTTTTAATAATGGATAATTTAGGCATCCATTTTGTCCTCTCTGACCTCCCCTCAGTGCATGGTTATTGGTAAATCATATTTATTTACAGGGGATCACTACAATGCACAAGGCTCAAACATAGAGACCACATTTGCCTTGTGCAAGGTTTACTTTAGGATAAGGACACTTCAAGGAATAAGAACAGCTAGTGACCCTGCACTGAGGGAGGGGAAGGAAAGGGATAAAGACTTTAACACGGATACCGATAGCAGAATGGGATAAAAAATTAAGTAATTACACTGAAATTTAACCAAATGATATTCCAAGGCTTTTAATAATAGGTTACTTGCCATGAAAACCTTATGGATAAGCACAACCAGAAACCAGACGTGCTGCGGTCCATAGGGTCACGGAGAGCTGGACACTACTGAATGACTAAACAAACAACAACCTCGCTATGATTTCAAAATGTGCCTGCCTGAGAGTCCATATGTGATGTAACGTAATATTAAAGTGACAGGTGCCATTGCAACCGAGGCAGCTGGCTAATCTACTAATAAACCCGGCCCTGTGTGGGTGGGAGAGGGACTGGCACACGCCACTATCCAACATGTCTCTGTGTAATAAAGATGATGCAGATTCCGTGGGTGTCCCAGGTTTTTCTACCCCACACCTGCCAGGTTATTTGACCAATTATGGTCAGTGTGTGTGATTCCACCTGGGCATTCACAAATTAAATAACAGACCATATACTCTGTGAGTAAAGCCCCCCAGGCAGGGGAGAGGGAGAGCAAGAGCCACAGAGTCAAATGCCCATCTAATTGCATCCCCTAAGACAAAATGGGGAACTTCCTGTTGGTCACCAGATTTTGGTTCTACAACAGAACATGTTTCTACTTTTAAAATCTTAGCATACAACATTTTAAGGATTACATTAAAAAGGATACAGAAGGTTCCTGGGATTTATTAGGTATATAATATATCTGTGTATCTATTTACTGTTATAGGTTCTGTTTTTTGGCCTAAAATCAAACAGTCCCCGTATGGGTCTGCCCACTGCAGTGTTTGGCGACACAAACTCTACTATGAGACACAGCACAGTAAGTGCAGCAACCAATCAATCGCCATCTCAACAACATGCCCTCCATTTTTCTGCAGTTTGTTAACATTGTATTCTTCCTTGTCCTTATCCCCTGTACAGCGCTACGGAATATGTTGGCGCAATACAAATAAAGAATAATAATAATAAAAAAAACAACATGCTGCAGAGAAGTGGTCCCTGATAGGCTAGGACACTACGCCGCACATCTAGCCCTACAGAGTCTGTATACGCTGCAGTGGGCAGACACATATGATTTTAGGCAGTAAAAACAGAGCTTGTAAGCCATTCTTAATAAAATAAAAAAGTACATAAAAGTAAATAAATACACCTGTAAATCCCAGAAAATGTCCATATCCCTTATAAAAAAGCATTTGGAGTCGCCATCAACGTCAGATCGGATATTTATTTACCTTCTCGTGGGTGTCTCCGCATGTCCACAGCGCAAACACTTTCTGTTCCTCGGAGGTCGCGGTGCTCTGTGGAGGAAACTGTAAAATATATTTATATTAATGTTGTTTATCTGACCCTCAGTTTTCCCGTATTTCTTCTTTTTTTTTGCAAAAACATCAAAAATAGTACATATGTTTTATCACAGAATAGCATCGTATTTTTCCAATTAGTACAAATATACAGCACAATATAAAAACAAAAGTCAATTAAAGAAAAACACACAAATACAAAAAAAGAGACACTGGGGAGCATCGCATTATTCATTTCTAAATTGTTCCCATCTGTCCCATTTCCTCAAAGATAAGTTATTTTTATTTTAAAATCGGTCTATTATATCTAAATATCTGTATTTCTAAACCATATTTATAACCAGTTCCTGTTAGTGAGGGCAGTGACTGACACCCAAGAAGGATGTGGCGTATGAGCATATAGCCATTATTGGATCAGATTTTTAAACATGGTGGACTTTATTACTGGAAAAGGATAACATGTATGATCTAAGCTGGGAATTAAATGGGAGCGACGGGATTTTGAGCGATATTGCGAGATTTGGAGCTTTGTTGGGGTTGGCACCGGAAAGAGCGCGATCACGAATCAGCGCGGTGGCGTAAACCACGGTATTACTGTATCTTACTTGTGCGATATAAGATTTTGGACATAGTCTAATCCTCTTAACATGTAAATGACTGGCTAGATGGTTTAATTCAGCAGTTAAAATGCACGTTCCTCTATTACTCATAACAATCATTTACTATATGGTGGGCAAAGGAGCGACAGAAGCCCCCACCGTTTAGTACCGCAGCATTTGTGTTCACATTTGAATGTCTAAAACAACTTAAAAAAAAACTGTTTTCCTGCTCAGAATTCCGAGAAATACAGTTATTGCACTGCATTCTGGGAACCTGGGCAGGGACATGCAAATGTAGCCACAAAGGCTTCGTTCTTGCAATCCTTTTCAAACATGGCTCCTTTAAGCATTTGCCTGCTGTATCACACAGCTTTGAGCAAAGCTAAGGTTGGATTATAGACATTATTACTCCCCAGTTTTGTTAGAGAGCTGGATATCACGGCCTCAATATGAAGCAGATGTGTTCAGCTTATACTCATTAACATGGGGATTTATTTCTTCAGAAACTGAATTTAAAAAGTGTTACAGGACAGTTCCCACTTATTGCAGGAATGAAAAGTGAACATAAATAAAATTACAGCTGGCTGCTACTAGAAATCTTAAATATAAGATGATTAGGCCTGAAAGTTAGGGCATTTTCCGGGTCCTTTAAAATTACTAACAAGTGGAGCTAGTTATATTAATTATGCATTGATCATTAATAAGATTAATAGACATTTATCAGTTTGTAGTCACAATATCCAATATTTCATTTTTGAAAATCTGACCATCAGCCTACAACTGTTTGTCTCCACCCTGATAAGGTCATGACAGACAGGTTGGGAGATGCACATAAAGGATTCTATTAACAAATCAATCTGATAAGAGAATAAACAATCTTTGTTAGGCTGTCCCAACAGCAAATGTTCAGTGTTGAAGAAAACCTCTAACATAACAAGTGTCACGCCAGTGGAGATCATTGTATTGGTCCACTTTGTGTCTGAAAATTTAGCACCACTTACTAGAAAAAGTCATTTCCCTCATAGTAGGTGGATACCAGCAGCAGAGTCTGAATAGGATTTTTATTAATGATCAATTCAACTTGTGTTATGACATCACAGTGGTTATTTAACCAAAAAAAAAAAAAAAATCTATCTATAAAAGGTCTTCTCTCTCTCTAACTCTCTTTATCTAGGGGCATTAACTTTCACGGTGGTAAAAGCATGCCCAGTTTGATTAATAATTAAATGTTTCTGTGGTTATTATTTAAGTCGTATTATACCAACTGGGGATGCAGGTCATTATTCCCCACCCGGAGATAATGACCATAGACTAAGACACAGTAAGGGAATCCGAAACTATAATTTATGCCTTGTTGTAGTTTAGTTGTTCAGTCGCGTCCGACTCTCTGTTACTATTGACCGCAGCATGCCAGCTACAATTTATGCTTAAATGACATAAAGTTTGTGGATATCACTATGAAGATAATATACATATACATATTTAGTTCTGCCTAAAATCATACAATTTGTACCTGTTTGCAGCTTATGAATACAAAGACTGTGAAGTGCAGTGTTGCAAATTAGCCTGTCCGTGATCTCTCTCAAGCAGCATGTTGCCACTGATTGGTTACAATGAGATACTATATACCCTGTACTTACAAGTACACTGTCTTTATGAGCTGCAGAGGGGATAAACCCATTAAGAACTATTTGTAAGATTTAGAATTTATAAGCACTTCTTAATAAAATAAAGTACACAAAAGAAAATAGATACACAGGTATATTATATTCCCATTGAAATCCAGAAGCCTTCCAAATCCCTTTAAGATATTAAATAGCTACCAGCTGCAATTATATTTATGTGTGTATTTTGGACTGGCGGAGTCACCGTGAGCAATGCACCCTAGGCAGCCGACTAATCACGTAATAAACCCGGATCTGCGCGGGTCCAAAAGGACCCGACACACAATTTCCAATAATAACTAGCGCTTCAACATGGACATAAAGAGTTAATAAAAGCAGTTCACTAAAAGAAAGCTGGAAGTGGACTAGAACATGTGACAAGACACAAGCCAGGGCTCTGCACCTCCAGCAGGAATGTGCGGCTTTGTGTATGATCCGTCTGCAGCACAATAAATCTGTTCTAATGGAAATCTAATCCAGGCCACTATAAACCCCAGACTTTGGTCTGTGGGCTTTTAATTAACTTGGTACAAAAGAGTTCACAGGACAATGTCTGGCGGTGACTCGGCGCTTTTCTTTTTCATGCCTCAGAACCTGCTGAATTGGGGCACTGAACCCCAGGGACGGGGGGCTCCCACATATATGGTGGTTAAATAAGCAATTTCTTAAGAGCTTAAAAAGGATCATATGCTAAATGACGATTTGTTTATTTAGTTACAGGTTAGCAATACATACATATGGCTGTCCGTGGGTAGGATTCCCAGCTTGTGTATAATCTAGCCTTGGCTTTGCATAAAAGCTGTGTAATGCAGCGGGCATAAGCTTGAAGGAAGCCATATTTAAAATGGTCTATGGATTGAAGAGCGAGGCATTTGTGGGCACATTTGCATGTCTCAGCGTGGCTTCACAGAATGCAGTGTAATAACTGCATTTCTCGGAATTCTGAGCAGGAACCAGTTTTTTTAACAACTTGTTTTAGACATTCAAATGATAACATAAATATATTATATATATATATATATAAAAAATATACAACAACTTTAGTTTTTAGACTACAGCAGACCTGCTGCTCTCCACTCCCTATCATTTGTCCATCGGAAGGAAGTAGGACAGCCTCCTGGGCAGACCCTTTTTCACCTACAGGTGAATCTTTGATAGATTGGCCAACACAAAAGTTCATTGCAGAGGAAAACTGAACATAAGTGTCCAGCAAATGGAGATCATTGTATTGGTACACTTTGTCTAGTGTGTATTGCTAAATTTTCAGACACAAAGCCACATCCCTAATTTACCTTACAGTGGGTGCATATAAAAGTAAAGTAAAAGTAAAAAAAAAACTAAAAAAACAGAAAGCAAACTGTGACATTTATAAATACCGACTTTCAGAGGACAAATGTTGCAACATAATTGTTTCAGTGTCATTTAAGTGTAGTGATCCGAGGGTACTGTGTATTTAGTAATTAATTAGCAATAGAAGCAGTACTTGAGGAAAAAAGAATCAATGTAACCTTTAAAACTTACATTGGAACTTTAGTAATGCAAACATTAGCAGCACCATTTCTCTGCACCCTTATCGTGTGTGTTTGCGTTGTTCAGTCATGTCCGACTGAGTGACACCATGGACCTCAACAAACTATGCTGATCCTCTTGGTATTCATGGCAGAGATACTGGAGTGGGATGTCAGTTCCTTCTCCTGTAGGCCACATCATACAGCTCCTGGTATCCATAGGTGGTCTCTCATCAAAGTACTGACCAGGCCCAACCCTGCATGGCTTCTGGGTGGTGTGTCCTCTTAGTTCCCTGACCGGAATCAAACCCAGGTCACAGTGGTGAAAGCACCGAATCCTAACCACTGGACCACCAGGGAACTCATTTGAAACCCTATTAGATGCCCAAAATCTGCCAATTGTATTTCTTACCAGTCAAAAGTAAGCAGAAGTGTAAATGCTAATATGATTTAAGATGGAATACAAAATAAAAGCATTTTTTTTTAAACTATATAATAGTTGTTTTTCACTTGAAAATGATGAGAAAAAAACGGTTTAAGCGTCACTGAAGCTTACAGAAAATGCACAGGGCATAATAGTCAGTGGTGAAGGACGGGCGGCCCCCATTTTATTCCCCGGTGTGGGAGAGCGTGTCCCTCTTTAACGATACAGTCTTTTATATTTTTTTTAAGAATAGTAAATAATATATAGTTGACCACTAAATACGTCTCCTCGTTATCTACACCTTGATTACCAATTACTTCTTTCCTAAATTAATTTCATCAATTTGATTTGGGTAAAATAAAAAAGCTTTACAGCACTGGGAGACCATTTTAAAGATTTGAGGGTCATTTATGAGTGAAATAATTTGCTTAGACAATGATGCCAATGTGATTGTCCTAAAGAAAGAAGAAGAAGAAAAAAAAAAAAAAAGAAGCAGAATACTTACAGGCACCAGGATCTGCTTACAACCAGAATTTAGAACCGTTTCCTGCAGCATTTTGTCGGAGATGCCGCTAAACAGAATATGTCCCGGGGGCAGGCTGGCCAAGTGCAGGTGAAACAATCTTTTTAGTTCACTCATAGTCACCACATACTGTTTTTTAAATGTTGCAGCCACAAACGCATTGAGTTCTTGTGCTACAAGTTCTCCTTCACCTCTCATGACGTGGCCATTCATGGAGTTTTCATCTGGGTGGAGGCCATTTACTATTCCATTATTTAGATTATCGCCACCACTAGAGGTGTCCATAGGTTCCTCATCACTGGTCGGTTCCTCTTTAATGAGGATATCTGGAACCAACATGGCGGTAGCAGGACTTTGGCGGGCCACTTCTTTCTTCCTCTGTAAATCGTTCTCCAAACGGGCCTGGTTCTCCTTGGCTTTAGCTCGGGCCATGTTCACCACTTGGTCCCCAGGGATCACCACTTGATGAGCTGCCAACAAACACCCAACATGTCAGGAGAATCACAAACGTCTAGGAATAGTGACAAGTCTCTCCTCAAAGGTCAGAGGCCATCATTTATTTACAAACCATATACTCAAAGTGTTAGTTATTTACACAGTAAGCCATATTTACACAAAGCTTGTGGAATTAATTGGCAAACTATTTAATAGCTGTTAATTCACTGCTCTTTTATGTACTATGCGGTAAAATCTTTAGGGTCTGGGGGATCTATAGGTGCCTTCTGAATTAGTCTAGATCTCTCTAAAAAAGCATTGTTCATCCATGCTGCATCCGCACTATGCACATGCTCATTCGGCACTTAGGATATAACTAAATAATTATACATATTAAACAGTAATGCAGAAAAATCATTAAGTGGGTACCAAGACCCTCAGCAATTAACTTAATATCTATAGTATATGAAATCTAATATTTTATATTATCTGACCTTGTGATCAATCATTTCTTGTCTGAATCTGATAAGGAAGGTGTTCGTGATCAGGGCTTAAGCAGCAGGTTGATTATAAAGATATAGGCAATTTAAATTACAGACGTGCTTGCAATGCATAATTGCTTCAGTCACTACTAAGCTTGCTTTAGGTAAGGAGCTCACAAAATATGTTATCTTTTCAAGGAGACAAGGTTAACTGTCTGGAAATGACATGCTTAAAGTGAAAAATCTACCCCTGAAAAGAAAAAATGATACCTGAAATCGTGCTGTATCAGAAAAGCCAAAAGAATTAAGTCATTTTATTACATTTTTCTTACTGGATATATTTGTGTTTTGCAGGTATGAGAAAGCAGAGCAATAATAAGACGTATGAGGCTTTGGCTTTAGGCAACTTAATGTCAGCAGGTCTAATCCCCTACTTTACCTAAGTGAAACAGTGAAAGTGACTGGAATTGGGATAATCCCCTGGGTGACATCAGGAAGTGCGGAAAGCCTCTCATTGATAAGAAAGCCTAGAGTCCAGGTGCTTGGAGCGGTGGTGCGTGCGCCAAGGAGTGCGTCACTTGCATACTTCACTGAGACACCATTGAAATAAACCCTCCCTACAAGTACCTGCGCGAGTCAGAGTGTTTACCCAAAGATGACATAAAATGATCTTATTGCTCTTGGGGCAATCAGATCATTATTTGAGGTATATTAATTCTACTGACACCAACAAGAATAACTCCCCCTACTGGTCAGGAATGGGTTTTATGGCTTTTGAAACCAAGCACTTTGCCATACCTTCTATCAAATATGCCAACCACGTCACATGACCCTCCTATGCTTAATGGCGAATGTAAGCACCTACGACCAAAAGCTCATTCCCTAGTTCATTTGACCTTGTCAAAAAAAGGTCTACACAAATAATTTTCAGTTCAAGGAGTAGTGACCCAGGAAACAAACTTTAAAATCATAGGCACTTACACTAGCCTATTAAAGTGTATATGTACGTTTCCTGGGTTTCAAATGTTTAGTAAGAAACAGCTACCGATTAGTAGAAAAATATCTATTTTATTAAAAAGTTGAATGTACTAACATATTTATATGCTAGATACTGATATGTGGATGTGCACACCCCTAGGAAGCTTACATAAAGTGTACCCTGCAGGTTACTGTGTGTGACCCCTAAAGGAAATGATGGTTGGTGGGGTCACAGCTGAAATTGCCCATAAGGAGACTGGCAGAGAGACAAAAACAGACAGCAACTGCCAGATTTTGATACAAATGTTTCAGTCTTTACTTTCTCCTGATTGGCCAAAACAATTTTTCAAATGATATACCAATTTAGCCTGGGTTTAATATTTTGCTAACTTCAAGGAAAGTATTTTTTTTTCATACACTACTAATTCTCCAACTATCAGATGCACTCATAAGCCAGCTCACATTTCCCTTTGAATATAGGATAGCAAATTTGCATCCCAATTTCCCCAGAAATTTTGCTGAGAAGTAAATTTAATGCACAATAAGTAATTCATATTTCTGATTTTACCTGATGACATATCTTGCTTCTTAGAAATCATATCTTCCTTTGACAAATTAAATACTTTCTCTAATCTGAAATGAAAGCAGAAAACACTCAGCATGATATGATACAAGCCCCGGCTCTGTGTTATGTTGTAAGTCTAAAAGCATAAACAAGATCTATTATTTGACACTTTGAATAAACACACGCACCAGATATTTTAAGACGTCTAGCTTGCAAGGCAGCTGGGTGAAGGAAAGCTTTAGGCCATCTTTTATAAAGAGCTTAGCTTTGGTGGCAGAGTCAAATGTATTTTCATTGTACAGTGGACCCTCCACATTTGTAGGGGTTCCGTTCCTGAGGTCCCCGCGAATGTGCAAAACACGAAAATAACCTAAACGTGGGTAAACGATCAGTTTACCCATGTTTTGTCCCTTGGGAAAGGGTGGGTGGTACTCACCCAGCGGGGAAACACTGCATTCGGCTGTCTTCTAGGTCCCAAGCGTCCTTTTGAGACAAGGGGGTTGGGTTTTACTTCCCGCTCTGCACCTCAGCGCAGGGCTCCCTGGCCAGATCTTGCATTATTATAAACAGGAA
Source organism: Discoglossus pictus (assembly GCA_027410445.1). Classification (NCBI taxonomy): domain Eukaryota; kingdom Metazoa; phylum Chordata; class Amphibia; order Anura; family Alytidae; genus Discoglossus; species Discoglossus pictus. The sequence goes on from CM050172.1 coordinate 86,716,228, forward strand.
AAAAAAAACGCGAATGCCGGATCCGTAAATGTTGGGGGTTCACTGTACTATGAGGTAGCTCTACGGAAGTGGTAGTACACTCAGCAACCAGTTTGTAAATGATTGGAGAAGCTGCAGGCTAAAGATGGTGGGGAATCCAGCTATTACAAAAAAAATAGAGTCTATATCTTCTTTTTTTTTAAGCATCATTAATTTAAAGTTTTTTTTAAACTGATCCAAGGACCACTGTACAAAAACTAGTACGAGTTTGAATCTCCGGTCTTGTAGTAGGGGAGGGGGGACAGGGCCAATCTAGAAAGAATTGCCTTGAGTGTCTTCATAAAAAAGATAATTTAAGATTTTCTCTAAAAAAAAAAAAAAAAAATTATGCTCATAGTTTACACAGCTAGTAATGCTGTTAGTTTGTTACATACTTCAGAAAAAAAAATGTCTGCAATGGTGCTAAAAAAAAATGAAATAATGAAAGTTGAACCACCACAGTGGCCTTTTAAAAGAGCACTTATACTAAAATAAATGGTAATTTACAATAAAATAAAATGGGCGATTTTTACTCATTTACTTTGATTGGATTCCCTTCCACAACATATTCTGCCTCTGAACCACGTCTGGATGCTTCTTCACAAAGTCTTCATCATAAGTCAGCATGAACTCCCAGCCTTTGTTAATCCTTGCCACAGCCATGTGCTCCAAGAAATCCTTCACGTCTTCCTGACAAAGCTAAGGAGAGAAAGTGTGGAATCAGTCAGTGCCAATAATCTTGCTCTCGCAAACAACTATCTGTCTGACCTTCTGAACCAAACATACCCAACCCTAGTCTTTATTTAATCTCTGTACATAAACCTATAGGATATTTAATCAAAACGGGCAATATTGCTTTAAAATTGTATCTTCTATAAACTAAAACATAGTATTAAAGGGACACGGTTACCCTAAATTGGTTTCATCTTAAAGAGAATTAAAATGGTCTACAAATTTTACTAGCCGTTTTTTCTCTACTGTAAACCAATCCCGAGATATTCAGTATTGATTATGTGATGCATTTATGCTAATGTGCATCTAAATATGCTAATTAGTGTCAGGGTGCATGATAAGGAGGATTGAAGAGTCACACTACATGATAACATCAGAGGGCTTTGTTTTTGTTACTGCGGATGCAGAAAGGTTAACTGTTATCCTAATTAGAATATGAAACCAGCTAATTAGTATTTGGGAGATGCTTATTTGCATAAGAATACAGCTGAAACCACGTTGACCATCTCAGGAATGAATCACATTAGAATGAAATAGCTAGTACAATATAGATTTTCATGCTCTTTAAGAATAACTTAAGGGAATATCTAAGTTTCCTGGTGTATGGACGCATCTGATAGAGGAGAATCAGTAGTGTATACAAAAAACATTCTTGTCTCCTAAATCCCTTCAGTTTGCAAGCTTCCGCATATATATATATATATATATATATATATATATATATATATATATATATATATATATATATATATATACATATATATATATATATATATATATCTCAATTGACACCCCTTAAAATCCCTGCTAAGATTAGCAGAACATTCACAATGTGTTTTGGCCACACAGGAGCAAGCAGAGGTTAGATGCATCATTTATATCAAACTCTGGAATTCCTATGTTGCAAAGCAGCCTGGGATGTGTAGTCTCTCTCTCTCCTACCATGTGATTCCATCCTGCAGGAAGTACTTCCTTTGGTCTATACAAGAAAGGTCAAACTCTGTATGGCTGCCTCCCCTCTGTGTACTTTGTTATGTAAGCTTCCTGTGGGTGTGCAAAGCAGGATTTTACTCTCCTGCCTATAACTTTATAAGTACACTGAACTTTTCTACATAACACATATTTTTCTGATAATCACTGCCTGTTTCTTACCAAACATTTGAAACCCAGGAAACATATATACAACTTTAAAAAAATTGGGGGCAAGAGGCAATTTAATAAATAAAATAAAAAAAATAGTAACAATGTCTCTTTCTTCTTTTTAACAAGTAAACAGAATTTTACAAATGTCTTACTTTAGTTACAGCAGCTATTTCTTTTCGCACCACCCATCGGTCCTGTGTGAACTTCCACATCTAAGGGAGAAAAGAAAACTAAAGAACCAGTTGCACATTTTTTAAAAATTCTAGACAGAGTGGCAAATACCATTTCAAAAAGAAGGATATAACCTTATATTAAATTATTTGTAGTATAGCAAAGCTCTGATAGTTACATAGATATAAGTGTGTGCATTTAAAAGAGCATTTTTATATATTGGAAAACCTATTTTTGCATGAAAAAAACATGATTTCTAGTTTAGAAAACTATAAAAACTTGGGAAGGGCTTCAGAGCAGAGTGTTTGACCACTTTTAGACTGAATAAGTTTAGCCTGCTTAGATGGACCTGTAAAAAAAAAAAAAAAAAAAAAAAAAAGTACAGCAATTCACAATCTTGTAAATGTACGTGTACTTACTGTCAAAATATAAAAATATAAAATAATTTCAGGACAAAAAGTATAGTATAGTTATATTTAATAGAAAAGGTTTTAAAGTATGTATAAAGTGTCCTTAGCTAAATAATAATTATCTAAAATGCGATTTTGGTAAATCGACTGCAATAGAAGCTCTTTATCTAAACGTATATTAAGGATAATCAAAAACAAAAAACTAATTCCCACCCCAGGTTTTAAATACTTTTATTCGCTTTTGTTCTTGATTTATTTGGTTGCCTCTAGGAGTAATCCTTGGGTTCCCTGGTGGCCCAGTGGTTAGGAATCAGTGCTTTCACCATTGTAACCTGGGTTAGATTCTAGTCAGCGAACCAAGAGGTCACACCACCCTGAAGCCAAGCAGGGATAGGCCTGGTCAATACTTGGATGGGAGACCACCTAGGGATACCAGGAGCTATATGCTGTGGCCCACTGGGGAAGGAACTTGGTAACCCCCTTCAGCATCTCTGCCATGAATACCAAGTGGATCAGCATTATGTGTTACGGTCCATAAGGTGATGGAGAGTCAGACGCGACACAAACACAAACAGGAGTGATCTATTTTCAGTGTCTCTGCCTGTTTCATTCTCATCCTTCCTAGTGTTTCATAATCTACGCCACTGTTTACTAGTGAGTGGTGTACTTTTTTAAAAACCGGAACAGTGCAAAAAGGATCCGACCACCCCTGTAAGTGAACAATTCAGCAGATGACGACACACTAAGAGAAACACGAAACAAGCAGAAATACTAAAAAAGGGTTTACCCCGAGAAGAAAGCGAACAAACGTAAAAAGAGAAGGAAAAATATTTAAAACATCTGGCGAAGCAAATATGGCTTTACAGTGTCCCTTTGTAACAATATAAATTATAATTCTACTTTGCTTACTTACAACAAAGTCTCTGCCACGACATAGAACCTCAGCCGAGACGCCGCTGTGCGGACTGGAGGAGTCTTTGGGATAAATCACATCACTGTATAAAAGGAAACAGAGAGAAGAAACTCAATACAATGTCTCAGGAGCAGCAAACGATGGTCCATTTAGTGACCGGACCATGTTCTGACATGATGGTGTAATGCATTTGTCACCATTTTCAAAGTCAATACATTACATCAAAGCATTCCTCAGGGTCCGAATATTGATCAATGCAAATAAAATATTCATAATGCTTCATCGTGGGGCTATTACAGTCAGTCCAAGGATATTGTACAGCAGAGACCCCAGTTATGTTTTGATTTGTAACGCACCAGCAGATTCTGCATCCAAGTTCTTGCAGAAATTAAAAGTATATATGAAAATAAATACAAATTATGATTGCTTGCCATTAGAGATTCTAAATGGAAGTGTTAGATAATTTAGCTTGAAAATTAGGCATTTTAAGCATAAATTACCTTAAAAAAAAACTCCTCCCAGTTCTGTGATTATCTCACGGAGGGGGTGATAAGCAGGAAGAACATGGCAAACCAATTACCAGCATAATCACTGAGGCATAGAAGCGTTCATGCTTCTGTTACTTGTATTTACACCAATTGGACATTGTCTTCACCCTTATTAGACCCAATGCAAACATTTAAATAATAAAGATAGCATTATTGTACAATAAAAACGATATAGTTAAACAATCTCATAAGCATTGGCGGCAGTGCAGACACTAATTAAGGTTCATAAAGGGTTACCCATGGAAAATAAATGATTGTATATAAGCCCATTACTTGCTAGGCTTTCCATTCCTTTACACTGCCATGTTTTGGTTGGAATTAAGCCTATTATAAGGAGAGATGGTTTACTTACCTGTGTAAAGGATTTACAAGCTGCCTAATGTTTCAGATCCGATTAGCTATCTTGTATATTTATATCTGTACTTTTTATTGCTTCAATACATCTATCCCTTTCTAGGTCATCAAGTTTTATTCCTATAGAAACTTATTTTACTGATAAAATTATACAATTCTCAGCAATGACCTATGGCCGTACAGCCAGGACATTTGAGCACATGCATTGTGTGCTGCATTAGTTGTATTCAGACATTCACATATATGCTTGCATCATGCGGCTTACCTCTTTACCACCCAGTTTCCCTGGACCAACATCGCCACCTGCTGGATACACCGCATAACCGTGATTGATTCTGTTCCAGCTGCCATTAGACCCATGAGGTTTGCAAAAGGGATAACCTTAACTGGTTAAAAAAAAAACATTACAAAAAATATAGTAAAATATGTAGCTAAAATTGTATATACTTGAATAATTTCCCTGCTACAATTAGGCAAGTCCTATCTATATATGTTCTTTAGAAGGATGGGTTAGCCATGGATGTCCAGTAATCTAGATGAATAATCATAGTATTGCAGTATATAGTGATACCTTATTTATTGGACAAACATTTTAGTTAGAGTGACGAGCTTTCAAATGCTGCACCTCTCTTTATCAAGTCAGCAATACTACTAGTTAAGGTTTCACATGAGCACTGGTATAGAACAGGGACTATCACGTGGGACAGGAGACCGGGATCAGAAATAAAGTACTTGGTCAATGAAGTGAGTGAGTTGTGTGAATCTATACACAAGGTCCGAGACAACCAATAAGAGTAAAAGACAGTGATATAAGATTTCTGCCATAATGTTGAGGTGCTAATAAGGATTAAAGCAGAAGTGCTACCAACAGAGCAATATCCTTCCCCAGCAGCATAACCCTCCCCTTTAATTTCCAGGCCTGCCACACAGTGCTCAATATTTAGCAACTCTGACCATATTAAGATTTACTCTACAAAATAATGTATGCACATCACTTACAGAGCCGCGAATGTGGTTAGTTGGTTACATACTTCACAAACATATAAAGTTTTCCCAAAACTACTAGTATCCTTTAAAATACAGAGCAATTACATGGTTTCAACTCTGTGTTAGAGCCGTACTCAGAGCCACAGTCTTAAAGCAGATTGATGGCACCTTGAGCTCCCACCAGAACAACAACAACTTAAGCACTAAGGTTGCATCCCCTGTCCTCTCCAATACATATGTGACCTTAGTGTTTATCTCAACTGCAACCAGAACTTACCATTCTTCATGAGTATCTTTATTTGGTCTGCCAATGGCAAGGTTCTCAGCTGAGACATGGACAAAACATTGCTTGGACCGACTGGTTTCTCCCTGTATATGATAGAAAAACAGATACTTAATAAAAAAAAAAACTCTATCGCCCACAAAGACACATCAGTAGTATTCAAAAATGACAAAGAATATATATATATATATATATATATATATATATATATATATATATATATATATATATATAAATAAATATAGTATTATCAAAAAAATTTGGTAAAAAATGTAAACAATACATGTCACTTACTTTTCTTCTTCAACATTTGGAGGCATAAGCATGGTCAAGTACTCACTGATGAAAAAACCAAAATAAAGAGTAGTTATAGCAGGATGTGTATGTAACATAGAAACATAAGGCATGCTGTTAATATACAGCCTCCGTGTCCATTAAGAGAACGCACCGAGGAGACTTCTGTAGCTCTGTGTTTTCCGCCATGCCGGTGTTCTGGCACAGCAAATACTGACGTTCATGTTCTGAGCGACTGTCCTGGAAAGGAAAACGAGAGATTTGTAGCAGTTCTATGTGAGCACATGTAATGGAGATGCCCTAACAAGATAAAAACTAAATTACAGTCAGTGATTTAAAGTGGCACAGTGGAGGCAAGTACTGTATCAATTGAATGTTACTTTTTTAAATTGCATTTTACTACAGTAAACTATGGCACCCCGATCTTCGCGCGCTGCAGAACACAGCGCCATCATCAGGGAGCTGAGAACTGCACCCTGATGACGCTCTGCGCTCCTGCCTGCATCCTATCTGCCACAGAGGCTTCTCATGTGCCAGGAATTGTTTCATGTGTCACTAGGAGCATGTTGCGTTGCATGTTTATCACTACATGTCACGGTCATTATTTGCATGTGTGATAAACATGCAATGCAACATGCTCCTAGTGACACATGCCAGTCCCACATGGCACACTGTCAGCCCCTTACCTTGGCAGCCTCCAACAAGCAGGTCCAGTAAATAAGAGATGGGGGCGCGCGCATGAGAAGCCTCTGTGGCAGATGGGATGCAGGCTGGAGCGCAGAGTGTCATCAGAGCGCAGTTCTCGCCACTCCGATGACAGCGCGCTGTTCTCCAGCGCCCCAAAGGATGTGCCACAGCAAACTATAATTGATGTTTGGCATTTTTGAGCTGTCAGTAACCGTTTCTGATCCTCCCAGAAAACAAAGATTCATAACGTCTCTTAATCAGAGAACATTGGCATAAATTAGCATAAATTGGCATAAATTACTGATAAGACACTGGGTCCATTGTCTTAACTACAGGCCACTGAACAAAAGAAAAACATTACTAAAAATGTATAGTTTGTTATTTTTGGACTGTATTATTTTAAGTTTTGCTTTACTTAGGTGGTCTATTTTATATACTGTTATTTAATTGGTATATTAACTTAACTTACTGTACAATGGGATTAAGTTTAGACCTTTGCAGCACTATTTTTTTATTTAAAAAAATATTACGGTCTTATTATATATATATTTTTTTTAATACATGAAATTTAGTCTGACATTTTATCCTTCAGTAACACCAATTAGTAAATGGTTTTATTATAGAATTCTTGAGAGCTATATTTATCAGTAAATACACATGGTGTTTAGCCAAATCTATTATCACAAACATTTATATTATTGAATTAGAGTGTGAACAACTAGATGTTAATTAAAAGGACCAATACAGTGCATTTGCAAGTAAACATTGTATGTTTGTTTGTTGGGTATAGACTATTAGAAAACAGTAAGCATAATAAAATGAATAAAAAGTTCAATTTTTTCCACTTTTTATATTGTCACTTTTCTCCTCCCTCAGGTCATGGCCAGCTCTGGATCATTATGGAGCTTGTAAGAAGACCAGGCTATGACATTACTGGCTCAGCTCCGTTACATAATTAGCTCCACCCCCGTGGCCTACAGAGGTAACAGCTGTATTGTAACCTTTTTGCAGCTTCCTCATAGGCTCCACCCAGTGAGAGTGCATGAGCCATCATAGTCGCAAGCCCCACTTTAAGGAGTATGCTCGGTCTGAACTAGAGTCTGACTGGTCAGACTTTTGTTTTAGTCCAGTTTTCAGGCAGAGCGGACTCCTCCTACCTGTCCCTATCAGGTGGCATAAAAATAAACTTTTATTTTAAACCATATTGTTTTTAATAGTCTCTGTCCAACAAACAAGCTTTTTTTTTTTTTTTTAAAGCATTACAAAAACAAAGAAGCAAAAACTGTTTTAATGCTCTTTAAAGTTTCAGAAAATTCACAATAAAAAACTAGGTCTAAGTTTCAGTTACTCTTATGACATAGGTTTATTTCCTTTACCTTGGCACTGGAATAGTGTAGATGGACCCAGGATTCCTCCGCCTGTTTCTTCTGAAGGAATTCATAAGACTGAACCCTCCTCTGCCTGGCTTGCTCAGATTCTGGACGTGAGAAACGTACCTGGAGGAGAGGTATTCACAACCATTTATTAATATCATTATTAGAATTACAGGAGAAGTACTCAAACAGCCAGTATATAAGACAGACATAGTAACATTGAAAACATAAAAATGTAGATGTCAATATCACAAGGATAGATGAAAGCCCTGCTCCTTTAATGTTGCTGTAGGCCCTCTTGGTAGCCTCCCAGACCAGTTTTCTTCTCGTCAGTTTTGGAGGGAGCTCCAGTTCTTGGTAATGTCACTGTTGTGCCATATTTTCTCCACTTGATGATGACTGTCTTCACTGTGTTCCATGGTATATCTAATGCCTTGGAAATTCTTTTGTACCCTTCTCCTGACTGATACCTTTTAACAATGAGATCCCTCTGATGCTTTGGAAGCTCTCTGTGGACCATGGCTTTTGCAGTGGGATGCGACTAAGAACATTTCAGGAAAGACTAACTAGAGCAGCTGAACTTTATTTGGGGTTAATCAGAGGCACTTTAAATTATGGCAGGTGTATGCTGACTCCTATTTAACACGATTTGGAATGTGATTGCTTAATTCTGAACACAGCTACATCCCCAGTTATAAGAGGGTGTGCAGACTTATGCAACCACATTATTTTTATTTTTTTATTTTTCTTCCCTCCACCTAAAAGATTTCAGTTTGTTTTTCAATTGAGTTGTACAGTTTATAGGTCACATTAAAAAGGTGGAAAAAGTTCTGAAATTATTTATCTTTATCTCATTTTTTTACAGCACAGAAACCTGACATTTTAACAGGGGTGTGTAGACTTTTTATATCCACTGTATATGGGAAACAATATCTAAGGTCTTGCCCAATATCTACGGTCGTGCTGAAACTCCTTAGGCAGGCCTGTCCCTTTCGTGTTGTTGACCTTTAGATTGTAAGTTTGCAAGTTTCCAATCATGCATAATGGCTTTCAGCAAAGCACTATGGACAACGGAATCTAAGCTCAAAGACAATGCCCTCCATCCTTTGCAATGAGTTAATATTGCTATTGTTTTTGCCTTGAATTTAACCCTTGTATAGCGCTACAGCATAGGTTGGTGCGTAACAAATAAATGATAATATTATTATTATTATTATTACTATTATTAATAGGAGGGCAGTGAAAAAAATAGCAGAATATCTGCTGAAGAAGAGCAGATCTTTAAACAAATTGTGCAAGAAAAGAGCCATGAAACTTATCCTACTGGTATGGTTCACCTCTGATCTTTATTTCTCAGTTAACATTATGTTGAAAAATGTTTATTAAATCTAGAGGAACAGATAAAATGTAGCTGTTTGGGAGCAAGTGACTTTGCAAACAAGGATTTGAAGAACTAAAGAACCATTGAAGTACTATCTATATTTACACTATGCGCTTTTGAAGAACTACACTTGATAATAAAATCAATAGGAGGTATTTTGCACAATAACATATATATATATTGAAATGACAGAGAGAAAAGCGGCAACTAATGATGTACATATGAGAAACACAATAATGCCAAAGGTTAAGAGAAGGGAAAAGAAGGAAACCAACAGCTCATACGGTTTGACCACAAGATTGTAGAAATATAACAATCAAGAGAAAAGGTCAAGGACATACCAAATCATCGCTGAACAAATGTAGTGTGGGCACAAAAGATAAAACTTAGCCTTTAATAAATAAGTATAAAAAAATAATGTGCAATGAAAAAAAAAGAGAACAATAAAAAAAGGGTTGTGTGTCATGGAAATCTATTTTGGGTTTAGAGACCCGGGACCTCCACAACAGTAAGTGACATGTGTTTTTTTTTGTAGATTGGCATATATTTTGCCTTGCGACTCTTGACACGATTGTGTCTGTATGTACTTACTACTGGGCATGTCCCTTGTCTCCCCTTAAGGCATAGGGGTCCCCATTTTTCTTATTTTAGCCATTTAGGACACCCATTTCCTCCTTACCTTTCTTTAGCTTGCAGCATTACCATACTTAGGTTTTGTGTGTCTGTTCCATGACACACAACCCTTTTTTTATTGTTCTCTTTTTTTCATTGCACATTATTTTTTTATACTTATTTATTAAAGGCTAAGTTTTATCTTTTGTGCCCACACTACACTTGTTCAGCGATGATTTGGTATGTCCTTGACCTTTTCTCTTGATTGTTATATTTCTACAATCTTGTGGTCAAACCGTATGAGCTGTTGGTTTCCTTCTTTTCCCTTCTCTTAACCTTTGGCATTATTGTGTTTCTCATATGTACATCATTAGTTGCCGCTTTTCTCTCTTTGTCATTTCAATATTTTCCAGCAACCATCTTTACATATGAGCACATTTACCCAGTCCCCCTTTCTCTCTTTGTTCCACTCCATCTTCCCAATTGACTACGCTGGTGGAAACTCCCCCCTTCCTCTCTCTATATATATATATATATATATATATCTATATATATATATATCTCTATATATATATATATATCTCTATCTATCTATCTATATATATATCTCTATCTATATCTATCTATATATATATCTCTATCTATATCTATCTATCTATCTATCTATATATCTCTATCTATATCTATCTATCTATCTATCTATCTATCTATCTATCTATATATATGATAGATAGATATATATAGATATAGAGAGAGAGAGAAGAGGGTTAGGGTTAGGTTATATATATATATATATATATATATATATATATATATATATTTTTTTTTTTTTTTTTTTTTTTTTTTTGAATGGGGATAGCTACTTTTTTTAGTCATACTAGAAAGCTCTAGATGCAGAAAAAATCCTAGTCAATTTAGTTAAAACTGCTTACATTCTGGGGTGCTTTGATAAGCAAGGAAATGTTATCACCACCCCAGGTAAGACCTATACTGCCAATAAAGAAAAGCATGCAAATAGCAGCTCACTGCTTAGTAACTGGATATACAATGGCCCTTGGATGAGTAATCGCCTCTTGGACATTTCACTGTATTACAAGCTGGTATTAAAATACATTTAATTGGGAGATTCAAAGACTGAAAACTGTATTATTAAATCTCTAACAGCTTTGCACATGTGGATCCTGCAATTTTTGCACATTCTTGGAAAAATTGCTCAGGCCTACAGGTTGGATGGCAACTGTTGGTGTTGGCAATTTTCAATTTTAATTCCAGATTGTAACAATACAAAATGTGGAAACGTCCAATTGAGTGTGTGCGTGAATACTTAGCAGATGCAATTTTAGGCCGATTAATTTTTTACAGATGTTTTTGCAGATTAAGGGAGCACATCATTTAAGCAAGAAGAAAGCATGCTCAGTGTAAAAGTGTCAGACTTACAGTAACTTGCTTAACGTCCTCCTCACCTTCATCCTGAGAGGAATCGCCAGCTGTAAAGAGAAAAAGACCAAGTATGCAGTGAAATATAAGATATACACCTAACAACGCAAGCTATAAGACTTACAAGGCATACAAATTAGAGGCGTTCAACTGGAGACAAGTAAAAGATTACTGAAGCTTTTCCTAAACCGCAGCAATTCCCTATTTTAGGAAATGTAAAACAATATTAGGAGTATGCCATTACTATAAAACATGCAGCTTGCCAGAGTAACTTATGTACAGGAGAAGGGCCTTTACACTTGTGCAGAAGTTCCACCAACGTATAATGGATTCCTCCATGAACCAGAGACATGAACATATGTTTTCTTCTAATTAAAATTAAAACTAGCTTTATTGCATTTTTTCCTGCCTAATTATGCTCTTTGACTCAATTTCTTCATTGTACGGTGATTTAATACCCAAGTAATCCCCCCCTCAGATCTACCTTCATTTGCGGCTTCTCTCTCTCGGTACTTGCTGTCCGCTTTATCCAGGTATGTGAAGCTGGGACGCATCTGCAGGATTCCATGGAGCGGAGTCAGGTGAATTTCACCTGGAAAAAAAAAGCAAGGATCAATGCAGATGGAGGTCTGTAAGAATATACATGTGCCCAACTAGGATATGTGTAGAGAATTAGCAGGAGTTTTGTGTTCTTAAATCACAAACAGTTCTTGTTGACTTGAAGAGTACGACCCATAAGAGAAAAAAATAAAAAATAAAGATATACGTATTTTGCACTCATTTTAACCTGACTTGTTAATTAATCATTTTCAGCATGGAGAAACTGCAAATCCCTTTTGGTTTTTTTAATGGGACATATTAATGTTCCTCATTGTTAAAGGGCCCATACAAGTGTCTCATTTGTTTATTATTAAACAAAATGAGATAAGCAATAAAAAACGTATATGAAGAAAACATTTAGTGTAGCTTTAAAACTTACATTTTAATGTTTTCTCCACCCTCTATAAGGAGGCTGTCCTGATACAAGTATTTTTCTGTCTACTTCCCCGCAGTGGCCACTGCAGGCAGACCAGTCAGAAAGATATTTAGCATCGCCTCCTGAAAAATTCCTCCTCCAACCCTTGGACATCTAATAGAGGGCGAACAAGAATCATATCTGCTGGAAACCATAATGCTGAAGCTCAAATGTAAGCTTCAAAAGCAACATTGGCCCTTTTGTATTATCAGTTTCTAAATAAGCCTATTAAACTTTATTATACGAATACCACAGTGGACTTTTAAAGTGGTAGCCATATAAAAAGATATTTCAGAAGTACAATAAATATACAGATGGCCAAGTAACAAGAATCAAATATTTGTTGGGGAAAAATGCTGAGTGGCATAAACTGAAAAAGAGTTATGAAGGCTTTGAAAGTGCAAAATATCCATTTATTTTAAATAACTTATTAACGGGGGTTCCGGATTTCTACATGACCAAGATATATAGACATATGTTATAAAGATTAAATATCCCACATACCTTTTCTATAGACCGCAGCAGCATAGCGGGAGGTATTGCTTGCAGCTTGTATGGAAGAAAATGTTTGTTTGTCCATAAGTTTTCTGTAAATTAATTCATTTTATGTAATTTGTAAGATTAAAGTTAAGAATTACATATTACAATCAAGAAGTAATGATTTCAAGTGAAAAGGACTTTGTGACCCCAAAATTATTTGTTAACGTTATTCTTAAATACCGTGGAAAACGGACCGTACATTATACTATCTATTTGTCTGCAAAGTGTATAGTTCCTGAGGTAATCCACATAGTTCCCGCTGTATTCTTACGCAAATGAGTGGCTCCCAAATAATATTTAGATGCTTTGATGTTATAATTAATATAACAGATTGTTTATGATGGCAAAAACAATGTCTCCTAAAGTTATCATGCACTTAGATTCTCTTTCCCACGCATGTCAAATTCTGTACGGCAAATTAGCAGAATTAATGTCATCACTGAGGAGTCTGCAAATAACTCTCGTAGCGTGGGTGATGAACAGCAAGAGAGTTAATTAATAGCCCTAGATAAAGAGTTGGAGAGAGGGATGTTCTCTGTAGATTAAAAAATAACCCTAACGCTCAATTATCTGAACACTTCAACTCAAAATTAACAACCACTAATTGCAATTATATTTATACGCGTACCTTTCATTTATGCATAAGCGGAGGCTGTTGCTATTTTATGTAACTATCAAATGCATTTATTCTAAAAGATATTTATACCATAGATATTTAGTTAAATAGTTTGGAACATATTTTAAGACATATAGAGTGCCTTGCAAAAGTATTCACCCCCCATTTGATTTTTTGTACCTATTTTGTTACATTACAGCCGTAAGTTCAATGTTTTGTTAATCTGAATTTTATGTGGTGGATCAGAACACAAAAGTCTAAGTTGGTGAAGTGAAATGAGAAAAATATTTACATAAAACTATTTTTTTAGAAATAGAAAACAGAAAATTGGCATGTGCGTATGTATTCACCCCCTTTGTTATGATGCCCATAAAAAGCTCTGGTGCAACCAATTACCTTCAGAAGTCACATAATTAGTGACATGATGTCCACCTGTGTGCAATCTAAGTGTCACATGATCTGTCATTACATATACACACCTTTTTTGAAAGGCGCCAGAGGCTGCAACACCTAAGCAAGAGGCACCACTAACCAAACACTGCCATTAAGACCAAGGAACTCTCCAAACAAGTAAGGGACAATGTTGTTGAGTACAAGTCAGGGTTAGGTTATAAAAAAAAATATTCAAATCTTTGATGATCCCCAGGAGCGCCATCAAATCTATCATAACCAAATGGAAAAAACATGGCACAACAGCAAACCTGCCAAGAGACGGCCGCCCACCAAAACTCACGGACCGAGCAAGGAGGGCATTAATCAGAGAGGCAGCACAGAGACCTAAGGTAGCCCTGGAGGAGCTGCAGAGTTCCACAGCAGAGACTGGAGTATCTGTACATAGGACGACAATAAGCCGTACGCTCCATAGAGTTGGGCTTTATGGCAGAGTGGCCAGAAGAAAGCCATTACTTTCAGCAAAACACAAAATGGCACGTTTTGAGTTTGCGAAAAGGCATGTGGGAGACTCCCAAAATGTTTAGAGGTGCTCTGGTCTGACAAGACTAAAATTGAACTTTGCGGCCAAAGAAAACGCTATGTCTGGCGCAAACCCAACACATCCCATCACCCAAAAAACACCATCCCGGGACTGGGAAAACTGGTCAGAGTTGAGAGAAAGATGGATGGTGCTAAATACAGGGATATTCTTGAGCAAAACCTGTACCACTCTGTGCGTGATTTGAGGCTAGGACGGAGGTTCACCTTCCAGCAGGACAATGACCCCAAACACACTGCTAAAGCAACACTTAAGTGGTTTAAGGGGAAACATGTAAATGTGTTGGAATGGCCCAGTCACAGCCCAGACCTCAATCTAATAGAAAATCTGTGGTCAGACTTAAAGATTGCTGTTCACAAGCGCAAACCATCCAACTTGAAGGAGCTGGAGCAGTTGTGGAACGGCAAAAATCCCAGTGGTAAGATGTGGCAAGCTCATAGAGACTTATCCAAAGCAACTTGGGGCTGTGATTGCTGCAAGGTGGCTCTACAAAGTATTGACTTTAGGGGGGGTGAATAGTTCTGCACATTGACGTTTTCTGTTATTTTGTCCTGTTTATTGTTTGCTTCACAATAAAAAAAAAAAAAAAAAATCTTCAATGTTGTGGGCATGTTCTGTAAACTAAATGATGCAAATCCTCAAACAATCCATGCTAATTCCGGGTTGTGAGGCAACAAAACACGAAAAATGACAAGGGGGTGAATACTTTTGCAAGGCACTGTAAATATTAACATCTTGCTCAAAAACAAAAAAAAAAGGATTTGCAGCAAGATTATTATGGTTCTTACACAGAAGAACACTTGAATTTACCAATGAGCCATAATTAAAGATTCAAGTTATGAATTATCAAAGCCTGTAGAGGTGAATACTTACGATGAGTAAGTGCTGCTCTCATCGTTAGCCGTCCCATCCACATTCAAGGCAATCTGCTCTCCTGTACTGCGACAGTAATTTGGGCTGACTGTGTTAATGGCCATGTCAATTTCCACCTGAAATACGGATAAATAAAACTTGCGTTGGAGCTGGCTATACGGTTATAGCAACATGTAACATTACACAGAACATTAAAGATCACTTTCATGGTTGCCAAGCACGTGTACGTACACACACAGACACACGTATGATTGCGCTTATAATACATTTGTCTTTCCAATAGCGGAATAGCGGAGCCTCAATGACTGGCGAACAAACCTTCTGTAGCTTTGGTTTAATCCTCGCTGATAAATGCGTAACATCATTGTAAGTCATCAAGGCTGGACGGACCGGGTACTGAAAGATGGAAGAGATTATCAACAGACATTCTGTACCAGATGCACAACCATGGCTATTGCAGGGCTGCGACTAGGTGAATAAATATGTTATTATACATGCAATTAAGTTTCCAAGTGACAAGCGGATATTTAAAGTTTTTTTTTCTAATAGTAGGCACCACTTCCATTTGGTTCCCTGATGGTCCAGTGGTTAGGATTTGGTGCTTTCACCACTGCAACCTGGGTTAGATTCCAGTCAGGGAACAAAGAGGTTACACCACCCTGAAGCCAAGCAAGGTTGGCCCTGATGGGATACCAGCTTGGAATACCAGGAGCTGTATGCTGTGGCCCACTGGAGAAGGAACTGGCAACACTCCAGTGTCTGTCATGAATATCAAGTGGGTCAGGATGGTGTGTTACAGTCCGTAAGGCTACAGAGTCGGACACGACTGAACACTAACACCACTTCCACTACAACAATTTGCAAATTAATCCCCCTTTTTCATGCATACATTTCTATTAGGGTTTTATCATATACAATAATAACAAATTGACCCCATATAATAGCATTACATTAAGTTGAAGATTGGATAGTATTGTTAAAGGGAGCCTATTTTTTGTAAACACGTAGAATAAAAGTTATGAAAACACATAAAAATATAATAAAAAAGGAGATAAAGTAACTGAGAGTTTATTTCTGTTTAAGATCCAGTTTTGCCAAATCATCATGTGTCTCTAACTGGGCCTCTAGTTTACTTTTTAAATACTATATTATTGGAAATAAAGTAATAAGTAAAATTAATAAAGGATTCTAGAGTAAGAACAGAATGTAAAAATAGCTTTATTATTATTATTTTATCTTCCATTCTTTGAGACTTCATTATTTTTCAAATCCTCTTCCCAAATTATGTATGTGTCTTTGTGGTGGTATAGACCTTTGTAATGATATTGTACCACAAATTACACACGGTGTCCTTCACTATTAAGTAGAGCATGCCCCACAAAGGAACAGGGGAACCTACACTTCAATGTCAGTATCATCTAGTTTAAAAAATGATTCAACAAAGAAACTACAGAAATGAAATATACACACTACATATATATATATATATATATATATATATATATATATATATATATATATATATATAATTTTATAGGCACCTACTTTACTTAAAGGGACACATTTGCCATCTCACTTTAAATAAAGTAGGTGCCCTATATATAAAAAAAATATATACGGTATATGCAAATAAGAGTTATAATGACATCTCATACCTGGAATAAGTAGAGCTTTTCAGCAAGGCTTTTGGCCAGGAACACATCAATCTGACAAGAAAAACAAAGACCTTTAATTTAGTGGAATATATGAAATTGTTGCTTGGTAGAGTTGGTAGGGAAAATCCAATGATGGAATCCTTAGATTGTAAGTCTGTGAGTTTCTATCCCAAGTACTTTGGGAATTCACCATGGACATTGGATTCCTAGCTCAGAGACAGGGCCCTCCTTCCTTTGCTATATGTTAATCTGTATTTATCTTTGTCTGAACTTATTTATGTACAGCGCTACGGAATATGTTGGCGCGTTATAAATAATCTATAATAATAATAATAATAATATTATATAGGATATTCATAAAGTTGAATTAACAAAAAGCATTGGAAACATATATATATATATATATATATATATATATATATATGTATATATATATATATATATGTATATATATATATATATATATATATATGTATATATATATATATGTATATATATATATATGTATATATATATATATATATATATATGTATATATATATATGTATATATATATATATGTATATATATATATATGTATATATATATATATATATGTATATATATATATATGTATATATATATATATATATGTATATATATATATATATGTATATATATATATATATATATGTATATATATATATATATATATATATATATGTATATATATATATATATATATATATATATATGTATATATATATATATATATATATATATATATATATATATATATATATATACACTAATATTTAAAAAGCCGATAAAAACCAAATGTTATAATTTTGCTAAGAATCCAGTGTCACACCCGCTTTGACTTCTCCCTGACTGGTGGAGGAGGAAGAGGAAGAAGAAAGACACCACAGGATCCTATCTGTGATTGGCCGACGCTCCAAATACAGGTATCCCATTTGAAAACTCACAGACTTACAATCTGATTACATTGCAATCTTGTAAGGTGCTTTGAAAAAAAACAAAACACTTTCTACGTAAAATTTTAAGTTCAAAGACAAGGTCCTCCACTCTTTTGCCATGTAATCTTGTTTGTTGCTATGCACATAACCTCTGTATAGCTCTACGGAATAAGGCACATTAATAATAATAATAATAATAATAATAATAATAAGGAATGGTGTGTACTCGGGCTATATGGGAAAATGGTACGCTTTGAGTTCTAGTCCTGTTTCTTCAACATTTAATCACCATTTCTTGTATTTTATTCACATAA
Organism: Discoglossus pictus; assembly: GCA_027410445.1. Classification (NCBI taxonomy): domain Eukaryota; kingdom Metazoa; phylum Chordata; class Amphibia; order Anura; family Alytidae; genus Discoglossus; species Discoglossus pictus. The sequence goes on from CM050172.1 coordinate 86,734,531, forward strand.
AAAGTGACCTTTGATACAGTCTAACTTAATCTGTGTAAACCGAATCCAAATTTGTTTTTAATGCCCATACAAATACTGTACAACACTATACAAAGCACCAATACTATGCTACAAGATTACCATGAATTAAAATATATATGGTTTACTTTACCTCCTGTATAATTGGGTCGTCGTCCTCATTTTCCATGCTAACGAGGAACACAGCAAATGTCTGAATTTCCCTTAATGCTGGGAAGAGTTATATTACCTGCAATACAATGGAAAAAATAAACCACTGTAGGGTACGTGTGGCTCCCAAATAGCCTAAGACAGCGATTGGAAAAACAAAAGGGCAACAATACATTAAAGTGAAAAACATTTTTTTTTTTGCATCTGAAAGAGGGAATATTTATTTCTAACAGCGTCCTCGGAGCACAACAAACTGAATGTTTAACTGCAGGCCTTGTCCCTGTTAGCCAATGAGAAGTGATATAGCTGTACGAGTCATACTTGTATGCCAATGAAACCTACAGATTGCAGTATGCCCGTTGCAAACCATGAAAAATATTATGCTCCATCCCTTTATTGGATTAAATAATGGAATAAAATATTATGCATGTACACATTGTTTTTTTTTTTATATAGATTATGGATTTTTCATGCAAAAATAAACAAAACATGCAATTTAAATGGACATTGTGGCTTTTGGGTCCCTTTAAAAAAAAAAAAAAAACACACAAACTGATACACGAGGATTATGTCTTCTGGACAGGTCAAAGTGCACATATGGACATATCCAGGAAGTATTGTTTTAGGCCTGCAGCTACACGGTAAAGTTCCTAGCAACTAAACACACATAGATGTCTTACCATGTAAACAAAACACGCATGTTAAACATTACATTTCTTCGGCTTTATGTTATTGTACATAATCTGTTGTAACAGTGGTATTAGACATAAAAGTGATCTTTATGATCCACACCAGGCTGTGCCGCCACTCCCTGCTTATTAGCTCAGCGTCAGGCTTTATAGAAAAGCACAAACACTACTAGGATTTAAAAAGGAATATATTGCAATGCTGCAGAAATATGCAAAATACCTCAATGCGCCAGAAAAAAATATTTATAGGTTTGTGGTCATACAAAATAAAAGGAGAATGTATTGCACCGCAAGCCGTGTTATCAGAAAATAAATATACTGATAATAACATTGCATTAATAAGTAAATAGACTAATACAGAAAGTCGTATCCCACTGCCATATAGGTGTTGGTTTTGTGAGAGAGCCAGCCAAGCCTGGCAACATGGAGCTGAGGAATGATGATGACGTGTATACAAAAGAGGAACGTTCCTCAAACTCTTGTAGTCTAGGATGCGATAACAGGGAGGACAGTGTGGTAAAGAGATTAGGATTCAGGATGGGGGCGGCGTCCCCCCCGGATTAGGATTCAGGATGGGGGCGGCGTCCCCCCCGGATTAGGATTCAGGATGGGGGCGGCGTGCCCCCCGGATTAGGATTCAGGATGGGGGCGGCGTGCCCCCCGGATTAGGATTCAGGATGGGGGCGGCGTCCCTCCCGGATTAGGATTCAGGATGGGGGCGGCGTCCCTCCAGATTAGGATTCAGGATGGGGGCGGCGTCCCTCCAGATTAGGATTCAGGATGGGGGCGGCGTCCCTCCAGATTAGGATTCAGGATAGGGGCGGCGTCCCTCCAGATTAGGATTCAGGATGGGGGCGGCGTCCCTCCAGATTAGGATTCAGGATGGGGGCGGCGTCCCTCCAGATTAGGATTCAGGATGGGGGCGGCGTCCCTCCAGATTAGGATTCAGGATGGGGGCGGCGTCCCTCCAGATTAGGATTCAGGATGATGGGGCGGCGTCCCTCCGGATTAGGATTCAGGATGATGGGGCGGCGTCCCTCCGGATTAGGATTCAGGATGGGGCGGCGTCCCTCCGGATTTGGATTCAGGATGGGGCGGCGTCCCTCCGGATTTGGATTCAGGATGGGGCGGCGTCCCTCCGGATTTGGATTCAGGATGGGGCGGCGTCCCTCCGGATTTGGATTCAGGATGGGGCGGCGTCCCTCCGGATTTGGATTCAGGATGGGGCGGCGTCCCTCCGGATTTGGATTCAGGATGGGGCGGCGTCCCTCCGGATTTGGATTCAGGATGGGGGCGGCGTCCCCCCCGGATTTGGATTCAGGATGGGGGCGGCGTCCCTCCAGATTAGGATTCAGGATGGGGCGGCGTCCCTCCAGATTAGGATTCAGGATGGGGCGGCGTCCCTCCAGATTAGGATTCAGGATGGGGCGGCGTCCCTCCAGATTAGGATTCAGGATGGGGGCGGCGGCCCTCCAGATTAGAATTCAGGATGGGGGCGGCGGCCCTCCGGATTAGGATTCAGGATGGGGGCGGCGGCCCACCAGATTAGGATTCAGGATGGGGCGATGTCCCTCCAGATTAGGATTCAGGATGGGGGCGGCGTCCCTCCGGATTAGGATTCAGGATGGGGGCAATGTCCCTCCGGATTAGGATTCAGGATGGGGCGATGTCCCTCCAGTGGTAGAGTAGTACATTATATGCCCACTGTTGGAAGGGTGACTATCTCAAGAAAGACTTGCTGGTGTCAAAGAACATACAATGTTTGGTGGAGTAAGAATGTGGGAAGTTGGCATTACCCCATGTAGTAAATGGAGAGGAGAAAGGAGAGGAGTGGGTAGGTAGTAATCAATGTGGTAGGGAGAGAGGGGCAGTATACAGAAAGGGAAAGCAAGGGGAGGGTAAGTGTGGTGAAGAGAATGGGCAAGGTAGAGGGAAGTAACCAGTGATGCTAGGGAAGTCTCCTGTTTGGCCGAGTGATGCGGGAGGACACTTTTCTGTGTGGCATAGATAAGGAAAGAGAAGGCAGTGGATAAGAGTATGATAGGATATTAGTATCCTGTGCAGCAGGGAGGGCAAAATAGTACGGCAGGATCCTACAGTGTATGACGGGGGCATCCAGGCTGCCAGTCTATTGTACAGCAGGAAGAGCAATAGAAAGGCAGTAACTATATAGTAGTGTGATGGCTGGCCAGATGGCAGTAAGAGGGGCATTATGGCAGCATGGAGTGTGACGGGGAGAGAAGCACTATGGAAGCATCCAGTGTGACAGGGAGATGGGCATCATGGCAGCATCCATCGTGGCAGGTAGAGGGGCATTATGGCGGCATCCAGTGTGACAGGTAGAGGGGCATTATGGCGGCATCCAGTGTGACAGGGAAAGGGGCATTAGGGCAGCATCCAGTGTGACAGGGAGAGGGGCATTATGGAAGCATCCATCGTGGCAGGTAGAGGGGCATTATGGCGGCATCCAGTGTGACAGGTAGAGGGGCATTATGGCGGCATCCAGTGTGACAGGGAAAGGGGCATTAGGGCATCATCCAGTGTGACAGGGAGAGGGGCATTATGGAGGGAGACAGACATTATGGAAGGATCCTGTGTGGCAGGGAGAGGGGCATTAGGGCAGTATCCAGTGTGGCAGGAAGGGGGCATTATGGTGACAGGTAGAGGGTCATTGGTGCAGTATCTAGTGTGACAGGTACAGGGTCATTGGGGCAGTATCTAGTGTGACAGGTACAGGGGCATTGGGGCAGTATCTAGTGTGACAGGTACAGGGGCATTGGGGCAGTATCTAGTGTGACAGGTACAGGGGCATTGGGGCAGTATCTAGTGTGACAGGTACAGGGGCATTGGGGCAGTATCTAGTGTGACAGGTACAGGGGCATTGGGGCAGTATCTAGTGTGACAGGTGCAGGGGCAGGTAGAGGGGCATTAGAGCAGTATCCAGTGTGACAGGTAGAGGGGCATTAGAGCAGTATCCAGTGTGACAGGTAGAGGGGCATTAGGGCAGTATCCAGTGTGACAGGTAGAGGGGCATTAGGGCAGTATCCAGTGTGACAGGTAGAGGGGCATTAGGGCAGTATCCAGTGTGACAGGTAGAGGGGCATTAGGGCAGTATCCAGTGTGGCAGGTAGAGGGGCATTAGGGCAGTATCCAGTGTGACAGGTAGAGGGGCATTAGGGCAGTATCCAGTGTGGCAGGTAGAGGGGCATTAGGGCAGTATCCAGTGTGACAGGTAGAGGGGCATTAGTGCAGTATCCAGAGTGACAGGTAGAGGGGCATTAGTGCAGTATGCAGTGTGACAGGTAGAGGGGCATTATGGCAGCATCCAGTGTGACAGGTAGAGGGGCATTAGGGCAGTATCCAGTGTGACAGGTAGAGGGGCATTAGGGCAGTATCCAGTGTGGCAGGTAGAGGGGCATTAGGGCAGTATCCAGTGTGACAGGTAGAGGGGCATTAGGGCAGTATGCAGTGTGACAGGTAGAGGGGCATTATGGCAGCATCCAGTGTGACAGGTAGAGGGGCATTAGGGCAGTATCCAGTGTGACAGGTAGAGGGGCATTAGGGCAGTATCCAGTGTGGCAGGTAGAGGGGCATTAGGGCAGTATCCAGTGTGACAGGTAGAGGGGCATTAGGGCAGTATCCAGTGTGGCAGGTAGATGGGCATTAGGGCAGTATCCAGTGTGACAGGTAGAGGGGCATTGGGGCAGTATCCAGTGTGACAGGTAGAGGGGCATTAGGGCAGTATCCAGTGTGACAGGTAGAGGGGCATTAGGGCAGTATCCAGAGTGACAGGTAGAGGGGCATTAGGGCAGTATCTAGTGTGACAGGTAGAGGGGGCATTGGGGCAGTATCCAGTGTGACAGGTAGAGGGGCATTAGGGCAGTATCCAGTGTGGCAGGTAGAGGGGCATTAGGGCAGTATCCAGTGTGGCAGGTAGAGGGGCATTAGGGCAGTATCCAGTGTGGCAGGTAGAGGGGCATTAGGGCAGTATCCAGAGTGACAGGTATAGGGGCATTGGGGCAGTATCCAATGAGTATAGTATTAGGACAGTGTGAGAGACAGGAGAGCAGCAGTCAGTGTGGTTTAGATGAAGCGGTAGGGCTGTGTGGTATGAAGAGGGGGAGCAGGGGGCATCTTGAGGTGGTGAGGGCAGTATGTTATGTGGTATCCTGTGACGCAGCAGGCAGGGATCCCTAATTTCTCATACCCCAGTCTGATGCCCTCATTATGCCCAGTGCAGCTCAGTGTATGACATGTACTATTCCAGCTCCCGGCCCTACACACAATTCCGCTTTCACACCCCAGGACCCTCCGCCATTCTCAATCCGAGGCCCCTCACTCTCACTTCCTCCTCGGCTCCACCTCCATACTAAGCCTCACCTGCTCTCTGTCTCCCCGGCGTGTGGCCGCCAGTCCAGCTCTCAGGCAGCAGCCATGCTTGTTACCAGAGACACGTGGGGAGCGGCTCCTCTTACCCACAATGCACTGAGCTTACTCAGTGACAAGGGACACCAGGTGGCGCTGTATCCTTGAAATCGTCAAAATATATACAGAATAAAATAAAAAATATCTGGCAGCGGTGGGATTCGAACCCACGCCCCCGAAGAGACTGGAGCCTTAATCCAGCGCCTTAGACCGCTCGGCCACGCTACCGGGATACACATTTCCACATCTATTGTGAATATATCATGAAGGTATAAGAGTGTTAATAATGTTATATATCAGTAGCAAGTGCAGGTGAGCATTTCACTAGTCACAAAATACAATTACAGTAGTTTAATATAAAACAGATATTTTTTTCACTACTAGTCAATTGCCCCTCACAAATATATTAGTGATTGTTATAGTTGTTATTTAAATTACATAGAGATATTCATGTCCTTTTGTTTTATTTATAATAAAGACTAACACAAATTTTCAAAAATTAAATGTTTTCCATAAAAAAATAAATTGTTATTCTATTCCCTTTATGTATAAATGGGAAGGCCAATAGTCTTCCTGTGATGCAGTACATGAACTTAGAGGCCTAGGGACCAATTCAATTGCAAGCCCGCATGTCTCGGGATACAGGCCGTATGTCTGCGGGTTCCCATTCGTCTCCGATTACCTTGCTATTCAATTGAAGGAGCCCGCAAGTTACGAAACGAAAGCCGACTCCGTAAACAATGCACTCATCCGTAGCAGTTTAGGGCGGGAATATGATCAATTAAGCAAGACCGAAACCTCCCATTTCGAAACAGCCAATAGAAAATGAGACCGCCATCATTACAGCAGTAAAACATGGAGGTTACATGTCAATCAAATAGGTTCGGGGGTCCGATATGCGATGGGACTCGCAAACCGTCAAAATACGAAATTATAAAAATGAATGCCAATACTGCTCTAGTCCATATGGGTGGCCTGATATGTATTAACTCATTGATTCCCGAGATCGATATAACATCGATATGAAACATAATAATACTTTTATTTTAACGCCGATTTGCGGGCTTGAGACTGTTGTACAATTAATTCTGATATCTTTCATCACTTTCCCCGTTATTTACAGTGCAGTAGTGATTTGTTATTTGCATTTACAGTGCTGCGGACAGGAGTTAAAACCCCTTGCGGGTCCTCTCTAGCACTCTCTCTCATGCATTTTCGCCTACATTTACCATTTATCGGTGTGAAACCATTTGCGGCCTGTGGGAATTGGAACAATTGAATAGCAATTTGCGATTTTAGCGATCGTAACTCTTGCGGATGTGAAACATGAAAGGCTTCGGGAGGCTATAAGTACCGGGTTTAACCTTTTGCAAAGTTTTCAAGCCCGTAACCCATTCGGAGTCAATTGAATAGAAAATTAACTTACGGCCTCACTTACGGGCTACAGTAACATATGATTGCTCAATTGAATCAGGCCCCTAGTCTATCTGTGCTGCAGTATATGTACATAGAGGCCTAGTCCTCATGTGCTTCTGTATATGTACAAAGAGGCTGAGTCTGCCTGTGCTGCAGTATATGTACATAGAGGCTGAGTCTGCCTGTGCTGCAGTATAAGTAAATAAAGGCTGAGTCTGCCTGTGCTGCAGTATATGTACATAGAGGCCTAGTCCTCATGTGCTTCTGTATATGTACAAAGAGGCTGAGTCTGCCTGTGCTGCAGTATATGTACATAGAGGCTGAGTCTGCCTGTGCTGCAGTATAAGTAAATAAAGGCTGAGTCTGCCTGTGCTGCTGTATATGGACATAGAGGCCTAGTCCTTATGTGCTTCTGTATATGTAAATAGAGGCTGAGTCTGCCTGTGCTGCAGTATATGCACATAGAGGCTGAGTCTGCCTGTGCTGCTGTATATGTACATAGAGGCTGAGTCTGCCTGTACTTCAGTATATGTACATTGAGGCCTAGTCCTCATGTGCTTCTGTAAATGTACATAGAGGCTGAGTCTGCCTGTGCTGCAGTATATGTACATAGAGGCCTAGTCCTTATGTGCTTCTGTATATGTACATAGAGGCTGAGTCTGCCTGTGCTGCAGTATATGTACATAGAGGCCTAGTCCTCATGTGCTTCTGTATATGGACATAGAGGCTGAGTCTGCCTGTGCTGCAGTATATGGACATAGAGGCCTAGTCCTCATGTGCTTCTGTATATGGACATAGAGGCTGAGTCTGCCTGTGCTGCAGTATATGGACATAGAGGCCTAGTCCTCATGTGCTTCTGTATATGGACATAGAGGCTGAGTCTGCCTGTGCTGCAGTATATGTACATAGAGACTGAGTCTGCCTGTACTTCAGTATATGTACATAGAGGCCTAGTCCTCATGTGCTTCTGTATATGGACATAGAGGCTGAGTCTGCCTGTGCTGCAGTATATGGACATAGAGGCTGAGTCTGCCTGTGCTGCTGTATATGTACATAGAGGCTGAGTCTGCCTGTGCTGCTGTATATGTACATAGAGGCTGAGTCTGCCTGTGCTGCTGTATATGTACATAGAGGCTGAGTCTGCCTGTGCTGCTGTATATGGACATAGAGGCGAGAGTCTGCGTGGAGCAGTATATGTACATAGGTAGAGACTAGAAGTGTGTCCGTGCAGCAGTGCATGTATATTGAGGTCGTGTGTGTCTGTTCTCTAGTAGATTTGGTTATAGTGAGGCGTCAGAAGTCTACAGAAGTCTTTCTACAATATATGTATAAAGAAGCCAGAACTATGTCTCATAGAGGCTATCAGTGTATATATTCTGCTGTATTTGTATGTATAAAAAAAAAAGGCCAGCAGCAAGTTTGCCCTGCAGTTAATGTGTGTATATAGAGGCCAGGTACATAGATAAGTATATTTGCATATAGAAAGGTGTCACAGATTCTATTCAGTCTATTCTGCAGCATATTTCATTATACAGATGCCAGGGGCATAGTGTTTCTGTGGTATTTATATAAAGGTGCCTGAAATAAGTCTATTATGTATTATTGTGGCCAGTACTGTGTCTATTCTATAGTATATGTGTGTATAAAAAGGTCAGTAGTATCTCTTCTCCATTATATGTATTGAGTGTGTCTGTCCTGCAGTATGGCACAACCTTCTGCTTCAATGGGTTTGGTTAAAAAGAACCTAGTTCAAACCTACCCAGCAGATCGTGGGGTTCTTTGGATATCTGTGTTAGCAGGAATGAACTCAGCTTAGTATAGGACTACCAAAAGTACCCAGGGGATCTCAAGAAGCAGGATTAGCTATAGTGGCCCCAATGGTCAGGGTCATAGTTCCAGACAGGTTCCGCAATAATAACCTCAATGGTAAGGATTAATCTCCCCAGAATGAAGCATACACATAGATTATGTAAACTGAAACTGAATAAGGTTTTATTGACGTCAGTACAACATATTTATAAATAACATGGCCCAATCATATTTAGTCTCCATACCTTATCAAACATTCTTCCCATCAATCCTAGTCAGCCCACACCCTGGCCATCTGGGAGGACTGTCAATCAACTGATGTCATCTGCCCTAATTACCCCCCTCTGGTCCTGGAGCCTGGCTCTTCAGGGGTAGATAGCCAGTTCAATAGCACATGCTCTTTGTCTGACTGGCTATGTGACATCCTATACTCCCCACTATATGAGTATATGTCCCTTATGAAATATTAAGATGTTCCTCAATTTCTGTACCCCCATTTCCCAGGGAATCCAAATGATATACTTTATTGAAATCCCTGGGGAAAAAATCCAACATTTTAAGACCCCAAATAACTGCATATCATACATTCATCATGAATTCCATATTTAACCACTAATACAATAATTCACTAACAAGGTACACAATTAGTCACCATGGCGGTCAAAGTTCAAATTCAGGCAAGGAGAATCGTTTCCTGGGATAAGAGGGGAATTGAACAATTAACCCATGTCAGCCCAGGGCACACAAAAGTTCAACAGTCCCATAAAAAGTCCCATGGCTCTCTGGACGTCACAGTATATGTGGATTTGAACACTTTGCACAAGATTATGAAAGACCAGGGGAGAGGAGAATGAATCAGGATTGAATTTTTAATACTGTGTATGTATATGTATATATACAGTTAACTCCACGTTAACCGGCACCCACAGGGACTCCATATTGCCGGATAAGTGTAGTTTCCGGTTAACCGTGAGTCACCAAAAAAAAGGTCTAAAGGACCCTTAAACCCCCTCATGCCATTAAAAAGACATTAGCACCTAAACTGGCCCATTTTGGTCCAGAAAAAACAAATAGGAAAAAGGGTAGTTTTTTTTTGTGCAGTCTCGAACTGCCAAACAGTGCCGGTTAAGCAGAGCTTTTTTGCAAATGGGGAATTTATGCCGGTTGCTTGAGAGTCCTGGTTAGTTAGGTGCCGATAACCGGGGTTTTACTGCATATATATTATATATATATATATATATATATATATATATATATATTTGTATATTTTGGAGTGGGTATATGGGTATATATAGATGTAAAAGTAGGATGATAGTAAACAAAAAATAGGAGTAACACTAGTAAAATGTCTATTTTCATGAATATACATGTACCTCTTTAGTCACATCCAACGTGCACCAATGTACAAAGCCATATATATGTATATACTAGTAGCTTGCCCATCATAAATGACAGTATCAGATTATCTTAAATTGTCTGTGCTGTCTCTCTCTGCACTCTCTCTCCCTCTCTCCTGTGTGTGTGTGTCTCTCTGTCCTGTCTCTCCCGGCCCTGTGACTATTGCTCCTAGCACTGCTCAATGGGGTCAGTGATTGCACATATACGATTCACCGTAAATGTGACGCCTGCGCAGAAGAAACTGCGCTTATGTTACACATCAGGTTGTTAAATATTATAGTTTTGATATATATATATATATATATATATATATATATATATATATATATATATATATATATATATATATATACTGTTCTCAATTACTAATGAGTCAACAAATCCCTCTCCCACCTCCAGGTAGTGCTAAAGACAGACACAATGGATGACCTTATACACAAATAGATTCTGCCTACATTATATTTTCTCAAAATGATTTTATGATTTCCAAATGCATTCAGGCAAATAAATAACCAGGAAGACTAAGAAATATTAAACAGAAAAAAACTGTTTTATTTGACAAAAAAATGACAGTGGAACCATGAATTTAAAACATATTTCAATTGCACATGCGTCTCTTACATAAAAACATTCAAACGTGCTGTTTAGCTTTTTTTTTTTAAACATACTGTAGGCAATGGGGTATGTAGACAAATTGTTGTATTATGTGTGTAAATTTGACGCAGCTATCACTCCAATAATCCCTAGTGGGAATCAAATAAAACATTGCATATATTTCTGTAAACATAAAACATTTCATAAGAAACTTTTTTTTTAGTCACATTTTGGATTAAAAAAACAAAATAAAAAGCACAAAGGTTTGGGGACAGTTATCTATTAGAAATGTTATAAAGGGTTTGTTCTTAATGATTTATTTTCCATTAAAAGTATCTACGTAGAATTACCACGCACAAAAAAACTTGCAAAATAAAAACGCCAGCCGCTGATGGAACCACTTGTATACAAGTTTTTATACAGGTACTAACCTGAAAATCAAGTCAGGCGTCAGTTTGCAAGGACCACTAATAAAACCGCCTATAAACACTTTAAAAGAGTACAGATTGTTTTCAATATCACAATTAAAAAGTTTTTTTTTTTTTTTTTTTTATATTATAACCCTTTTCTTTTAATTGTAAAAAATTATCTTAACTCAATAAAACAAATTAAAGGGACATTTAAATCATTATATATTTTTTTTGCATCTGAAACCGGATATTTGATGATGTACCACTGTTTTTAATGACGATTTAAATGTTTAAGTGATCTGTGGCTTGTCTCCGTCAGCCAATAAGCAGTGATATAGATGTAGGAGTCATACTTGTCAGCCAATGAGATTACAGATATTCTCCGTGCTCTTCCTTTTAGTTTCATTGAAGTTTAAACAGGTTTTAATTTAAGTTTTTTTCATGCAAAACCCGACTTTAGTAATATTTAAATGAGAGAAGAAAAAAAATGTGTTTCATGTCCCTTTAATTTGGGCATAATCAGTTTGGATCCCAGTTTGGATATTGGTTTAAATTTTACCCAAAAGCGCTAATCCGATATTGAACACACCAGCCCCATTGCACATCTGGATCCTTGCAAACTTAAGATCCCTCTTCTAAATGCAAAAAAAAAGTATATAATGTAAAAAAACGCATTTTTGTAAAATACATGATTTTGAGGTTCTGGAATCCTTTATTTAATTAATTTAAAAAAAAATCTTAATTTCAAGCTTGGTTTATTATAGATTCCTGCCTTTTAACATGTATCAATATTACAGTAATTATCTTTATTTCGCATTTCTATACAATTAAGAAAAAAAATACAATACAAAGAAAAAAAAAAAAGAAAAAAAAGAGACGTGGGTACCGAAAATAATAACGTTCTGTATTTTAGATTTTAATGTGCTAAATAAAAATGAACATTAATAGGAGATATATCATTCAGGAGATGAAAACTATTACAAAACAGGCAGAAGTATTTATGGTTAGTTGTTTAGCTCTAATTTCTGTTTTTATCCCAAAAACATGGAACACATTTGCTGTCAGGAGCCCCGGACATTGAAATGATTTAATTAAAACGAATCCCGAATGACACTTAGCTTATTAACTGCATTGCACAGCATGACAATTAAACTGCTTTAGTAAATTGTATTAAAAACTCATGCAAATTAGCAGAATCTTTTTTTTTTTTACCCAAACAGCGTAACATCACTTGCTAAAAATTTCATCTGAGCATTTATAAAAAAGTACCATGTTAAACAATAAGCAGTATATATGTGTCCGCAGAATGATTTAATAGAAATTTCCGCAAATTACCCCAAAATACCCTAATCTTTCATTAAAAATTACAGCGTTATTTGTTGTGTGGGTGTAGATGACAATATGGTTATTAATGAGTTTTAATTTGTTTTACAATGTGCATTAAATCGTTAATGAGGTCATTTGCATTTATAACTGCACTGTAAGAAGAGACAGTGGGATTGCTGCATAGGATGTCGCGACGTTTTGTACCGTTCCTTTAAGGTGACGTGCTTTTTAATAATGCATATTGCAGGGTTGCATCTTTAATGTCGCCCCGCACGTTGGATTTTACACCCTTATTGACTGTGAATACTACACAATTTCTTGTATAAATTGTGATGTATTCATGCAGTGTCATCTCAGCAGAGGTGGTACGGGGTGTGTTAGTACATCACGCTGTACTTAGGTGGGTGCACACACAGACCCCACTGTTCTTTAAGCCCTTATGAAATGAGTGCAGAGAGTGTGTGTGAGAGAGATCTTTATATTTAAGAATAAATGTACTTAAAGCTATTACGTTTTAGATCATGGCATTTCGTGTTTTTTTTTTTTATGCCCACCCTCCTTTTTTAACGCTTTCACTGGCAGTGGGGCCAGCTGCATTGCTTGCCCCATTGCCTGTAAAAGTAGGCAATGTAGCATAAAAAAGGGACTATCATCTGTAAATAAGCAGGACATGCTAAAAATGTTTCTGTATGAAGAAACTATACAGTGCCATGTATTTGAAAATGGCATCCTGTGATCAGTCAGACAGGCGCCCCTGTGAGTTTGCCTATTGATAACAAGAGCCATGCTCTTCTTTCTCTTGAGACAATGCAAAATTACTGTCTGGTTCATTTTTGTTTTTAATAATCATAGTATATGTACATAGTGAATGCTTTAAAAGGGACTCTATCACCCCAACAGGAAGTTGATTTAATTTCAAAGAACAATTAAAACTGACTATACATTGTACTAGCAGATTTCTTCTATTTTATGTAGTACTTTGAATCGGATGCAAATTTGTGGCTTAGAGTGATTGAGGGAGAGCGCTCTGACTGGCAGATAACATTGCAGCTCTTTATTTTGGCCACTACAGAGACATGAAAGCAAACGCCAATCCTATTTAGCACATCATTTGCATTTAAATATAGCAACAACACAGAATTTCCCAGGATTGATTCACTTTAGAAAAAATAATAATAATAACACAAGTCAGTTCCCATGCTCTAAGGGTAACATGATTTGGGGTGACAGAGTCTCTTTTCTGGTAGAGGGGGCAACAATGTCACTTCGATAACAAGTTAGTTTCATCTTTAACAGCACTGAAAATGGTCTGTACATTGTATTAGCCATTTTCCTCTTCAGTAATTAATTACTAAAATATCCAGCAATGTTTGTGCAGACGTCTATGCCAACATGCGGCTACTTATGCTAATTAGCAGCTCAGAATACCTCATAAATGTAATGTGACAACATTGTGGCACAAGGTTTTGGCCACCATAAGTACACTGGGATACTAATTAGCACCCTAAGGTAGCCAATTCATATTTGGGAGCCACAGTAATGCCATAAAAACGTTAGCGATTTTCTCAATCCTATAATTGTTAATGACGAGCTAAGCTCTTTTTCTGATCTGGTGAGAGTTTTAAATCTCAAATGTTAAAATATATTTATTTATCAATTAACGTAATTGTGAATCATTCACCATTCTTATTGTCTTTCAACAAATTAAAAAATGTTAAAATTTTATTTGTCTAGGCAAAATACATTTCTGAAATTTAATTGACCATTTAAAGAGTTAAGGATGACTTACGATAGAAAAATGGCTAGTATAATGTATAATTCATTTTTCGTGCTCTTTAAAAAAAAATTAAAGAGTCTCCTTAATCCCTGCTTACTTAAAGATGGCAGTACCCTCTTAAAGCCAGCATGTATCTATTAACTGGGAGTTTTCCCTGAGAGGCAGAGACTATTTCAACATTTAGTGTTTGTCTGTTATTTTTCTTATAGCATTTGCAGTTTAGTAAAACTTACAGAGTAAAACAGCCTGGATATAGTCTTGGGTTTAGAGTAAAATAGCCTGGATATAGTCTTGGGTTTAGAGTAAAACAGCCTGGATATAGTCTTGGGTTTAGAGTAAAACAGCCTGGATATAGTCTTGAGTTTAGCATAAAACAGCCTGGATATAGTCTTGAGTTTAGCGTAAGACAGCCTGGATATAGTCTTGAGTTTAGCGTAAGACAGCCTGGATATAGTCTTGAGTTTAGCGTAAGACAGCCTGGATATAGTCTTGGATTTAGGACAGCTTAGGGGAGTCAAAGCATAGTGCACATACATTTACAAAGGAACATCAGGCTGGGATTACTGCTATCAACCAGGACATTCTCATCAACCCTACAACATCTAACAAAAATAGAAGAATATTTAATTGTAGTCTCCATGTAAACAAGCAAATAGGGCAAACCAGACACCATGAAGCCATTTTGTAACAATCTCGAATGGCATTTGCCTTTTTTTGTGTCTGGTACAATAAGCTGCCATTTTTCTTTTTGTTTGGAAAGGTTTGAAGTTCTATTCTTCCATCAGTGCCCAGGCCTCCTCGGCTTTCTGATAGTACTGATTTGCCAGCCTCCCCTTCATGGCCTCCATCGCTGCTTCTGCAGCTTCTGTATATAAGTCACCTGCAAATGAAGGAGAGAAGACAAGAACATATTATTCACAGGAGGCTTGAAAGAACAATATGGGGGAAAAAAATCATGTTATTATGTTAGGCAAAAGATTTACGTGACTGTAAAATTAAAATTTTTGATATCAGACATTAACCAATTGGGCAATCTACCATGGCTATATATATATATATATATATATATATATATATATATATATATATATATATAAATATATATATATATATATATATATATATATATATATATATATATATATATATATATATATATATATATATACATACATACATACATACAGTGGATATAAAAAGTCTACACACCCCTGTTAAAATGTCAGGTTTCTGTGCTGTGAAAAATGAGACAAAGATAAATCATTTCAGAACTTTTTCCATGTGACCCATAAACTGTACAACTCGATTGAAAAACAAACTGAAATATTTTAGGTGGAGGGAAGAAAAATAAAAAATAAAAAAAATGTGGTTGCATAAGTTTGCACACCCTTTTATAACTGGGGATGTAGCTGTGTTCAGAATTCAGCAATCACATTCCAAATTGTGTTAAAAAGGAGTCAGCATACACCTGCCATCATTTAAAGTGCCTCTGATTAACCCCAAATAAAGTTCAGCTGCTCTAGTTGGTCTTTCCTGAAATTTGCTTAGTCGCATCCAACAGCAAAAGCCATGGTCTGCAGAGAGCTTCCAAAGCATCAGAGGGATCTCATTGTTAAAAGGTATCAGTCAGGAGAAGGGTACAAAAGAATTTCCAAGGCATTAGATATACCATGGAACACAGTGAAGACAGTCATCATCAAGTGGAGAAAATATGGCACAACAGTGACATTACCAAGAACTGGAGCTCCCTCCAAAATTGATGAAAAGACGAGAAGAAAACTGAGGCCTACAGCAACATTAAAGGAGCTGCAGGAATATCTGGCAAGTACTGGCTGTGTGGTACATGTGACAACAATCTCCTGTATTCTTCATATGTCTGGGCTATGGGGTAGAGTGGCAAGACGAAAGCCTTTTCTTACGAAGAAAAACATCCAAGCCAAGCTACATTTTGCAAAAACACATCTGAAGTCTCCCAAAATCATGTGGGAAAAGGTGTTATGCTCTGATGAAACCAAGGTTGAACTTTTTGGCCATAATTCTGACCATCACCAAAAGAACACCATACCCACAGTGAAGCATGGTGGTGGCAGTATCATGCTTTGGGGCTGTTTTTCTTTAGCTGGAACTGGGGCCTTAGTTAAGATAGAGGGAATTATGAACAGTTCCAAATACCAGTCAATATTGGCACAAAACCTTCAGGCTTCTGCTAGAAAGCTGAACATGAAGAGGAACTTCATCTTTCAGCATGACAACGACCCAAAGCATACATCCAAATCAACAAAGGAATGGCTTCACCAGAAGAAGATTAAAGTTTTGGAATGGCCCAGCCAGAGCCCAGACCTGAATCCGATTGAAAATCTGTGGGGTGATCTGAAGAGGGCTGTGCACAGGAGATGCCCTCGCAATCTGACAGATTTGGAGTGTTTTTGCAAAGAAGAGTGGGCAAATCTTGCCAAGTCAAAATGTGCCATGCTGATAGACTCATACCCAAAAAGACTGAGTGCTGTAATAAAATCAAAAGGTGCTTCAACAAAGTATTAGATTAAGGGTGTGCATACTTATGCAACCATATTATTTTATTTTTATATTTTTTCTTCCCTCCTCCTAAAAGATTTCAGTTTGTTTTTCAATTGAGTTGTACAGTTTATAGGTCACATTAAAGGTGGAAAAAGTTCTGAAATGATTTATCTTTGTCTCATTTTTTTACAGCACAGAAACCGGACATTTTAACAGGGGTGTGTAGACTTTTTATATCCACTGTATATCTATCTATATCATAGAAATTGTTGTTGTTTAGTCATTCAGTATTGTCCGACTCTCTAGGACCCTATGGATGCAGCACACTAGGGCACATCTGTCTGTGTTTCTCGTTGTGCTTATCCATAAGGTTTTTTTGCCAAAGATCCAGGAGTGGATTGCCAGTTCCTTCTCCAGTGGACCTTGATTTGTCCAACGTCTGTCTATCTATCTACTGTTGAAGACCCATTGATTTTGGCATCAGAAAGAGGGCATTTCATAATGTTTGACAGTGTGCTACTTTTGTGAGTTGTGCATACTGTCTGCTCACACAGGTATTTCCTATTAATTTCCAATAAGTTTAAATAAGATTTACCAAATATTTTTTTAGGAAAAAAAAGACACTTATACATGTTTAAAACATGCTCTTTTAAATGTATGATTTAAAAAAAATGCAATCAATGTCCCTTTGATAGAGCAGGCCAAGTTTCTCAGCACACACCTGGTTCTTTATACATAATTCATTATAGATAAGAACCAATAAAATCTACATAATTGTATACACTTTGCATCCATAACAGCAAAACAGTAAATTATTAATACCGCACCGGATCGCTGTGGGTCCTTCTCCAGATTAAATCCTCCAGTTAGCAGCATCTCCGCCTCTCTGGCCAGCAGCATGTATTTGGGTTCATCTTGTGTCCCATCGTATTCCCCACCCTCGTCATAATCTGTCATGTTCAGAGCTGAATTATACCAGAACAGAGCCTCCTGCCAGTCCTGAAACCTGTATCATGACAGAGGCAGCCAGTCAGTGGCACTCGTATAAACCAGAACAGACAAGGAAGTATAGATCAAAGGTATTTTATTTTGTGTATGGAAGCTCTAAAAGGCTACTATAATGTTCAAACAGGGTTTAATTAACTATTTAATAACTAATTAGTAATAAAACCAGTATCAAATATGTGTTCCCAGTAACTCTGGATCCTCTGAGTCTATATCCAGTGTACTAAAAAACACCTAAGACTCTATTTTGAAATATGTAGCAACTAGTTACTAAAAAAGAAACCAAAATAAACTTTATTAGAGAAAAAATGTGAATAAGATATATTTACAATGTGTGTAATAAAAGATATACTAAGGTATATCAAACAGCAGGCATATAAAGGGGGGGGGGGGTACAGTCTAATGAGTAAACCCCAAAGTAATAATGTGAGTACTCACGTATGATAATTAAGTTATAAGGTCAGCACCTGTCTATTTGAGAGGACAGATGGCGGCCAACAGTTGCTGCAGTTACTAAAACAAGTGGATCTCTATGTTTCCCATGGGAGAAAAAAGTGACAAAGCACTCACCATCCCATAAACTGAAGTAAGTTCAAAAAAATGAGACAACATAGATAATATCCACTGTCAAAGATAGTTTAGTAGTCTTGATAACACAGCACAATGCTGTAATCAAGAAAGACCCTCCCTTCCAGTAATAGGTTAGGTGGGCTTCACAATTAATTTACTGTGCCAAAAAATGCTTCAAAACAGAAGACAAAAGTTTTTTTTCTTCTCATTACCTTGTAATGGTGCAGAAATCAGCATTTGTACATACCAATGGGGATAGACTGTCCCCTGTAGCCTGCTGCTAAGGTCCCAACGTACGTTTCCCCGTTGTTATTGTTACGGATTCATCAGGGGATATGTAATGCCTATACATTGCAGGGTTTTTAAAGGAATCCCGCGATTTGCGGGACGCGATGACGTCACCGCGTTCACGTTGTGACGTCATCGCGTACACGCGATCGCGTATTCTTGCGAGAAATTTCCGCGAAAACGCTAGCTTTCTCAATAATAGTGCCTCAACAGGCAGGTACCTGTATGTATTCGTGTTATTGCCTTATTAATCTCAATTTGGGCTCTTAATTTGAAGAACTGTGTTTTAACATTGTTGTTAAATACCAAATAAAGTTTAAACATGCCCTAAGGAAAGAGATGAAAAATAAATAAATTGAGGGTAATTCTAATTATATACTCACACGGACCCTAAGAAGTGAGACCCTCCAATTGATCTTGCTTATCTGGTTAGGGAACGCGGTGATGTCATCGCGTCCCGCAAATCGCGGGATTCCTTTAAAAACCCTGCGATGTATAGGCATTACATATCCCCTGATGAATCCGTAACAATAACAACGGGGAAACGTACGTTGGGACCTTAGCAGCAGGCTACAGGGGACAGTCTATCCCCATTGGTATGTACAAATGCTGATTTCTGCACCATTACAAGGTAATGAGAAGAAAAAAAACTTTTGTCTTCTGTTTTGAAGCATTTTTTGGCACAGTAAATTAATTGTGAAGCCCACCTAACCTATTACTTGTGGAAGGGAGGGTCTTTCTTGATTACAGCATTGTGCTGTGTTATCAAGACTACTAAACTATTTTTGACAGTGGATATTATCTATGTTGTCTCATTTTTTTGAACTTACTTCAGTTTATGGGATGGTGAGTGCTTTGTCACTTTTTTCTCCCATGGGAAACATAGAGATCCACTTGTTTTAGTAACTGCAGCAACTGTTGGCCGCCATCTGTCCTCTCAAATAGACAGGTGCTGACCTTATAACTTAATTATCATACGTGAGTACTCACATTATTACTTTGGGGTTTACTCATTAGACTGTACCCCCCAAGCCCCTTTATATGCCTGCTGTTTGATAAACCCTTAGTATATCTTTTATTACACACATTGTAAATATATCTTATTCACATTTTTTCTCTAATAAAGTTTATTTTGGTTTCTTTTTTAGTAACTAGTTGCTACATATTTCAAAATAGAGTCTTAGGTGTTTTTTTAGTACACTGGATATAGATTTAGAGGATCCAGAGTTACTGGGAACACATATTTGATATCATTATTTACTCTATTTCACTTAGAGATTTGTTCTTATTATTTTTTCTTAAGTGACATAATAAAACCAGTGTTTGAATAAAAACTAAAATCTATTTATGATTTAAAACTGCACAGTGCAGCCTCCAACCGCTAGATGGCGCTGCTGATATTTTGCGGCGCTGCCGATATGTGAGAGAAGTTCTAAGCTTATAATGTTAGCCTAACCCTTGAACTAACCCTCACCCTAACAGTTTACCTAAGCCCTGACTCTATGATATGGCACTGGAATATCAGCAGCGCCATCTAGCGGATGCTCACCCCCACTGCATGCTGCCTGTGATGAGCTACTATAAAAGGCAAGGTCCTAGGTTTTACAATGTAAAAGCAACTTTTGCTAGGTTTAAAAAAAAAAAATCTTTTAAATGCATATAAAAACATATGTTCCCTGTCCTTTCAAGTTAAGTTAAGGAGGTTGTTGAAGATTTGTTGAACTAGCTGACCTGTCAGACCCAAGGTTTATTCCAGTGTCAAATGACCGGGCAATGTGAATCATGGACGGGCGATCTCCAGCTTCTGCCGCCATCAACAAGTAATTGAATCCTTTAATTTTATTTTTCTCGGTATCCTGGGGAAAAACAGACAATATGTATATGAAATTAGAGGTCTTGTGGTAACCAACTACTGCATTAAAGGAGTGATACCTTATAAAATAACCACTTCACATTATGCTCCTTAGAAGAACTAAATTTGATAATAAGCAAAGTCTTTTAAGAAATAAAAACATCAATATAGAAGTTAAATTATTCATGTAGCAGATTCTACAATAGTTTTTTCTGTTTATCTGGTTCTACAAGTGGGATTGAGTCTTAAATAAAGGCAAGGATTCAGTTGCTTCTATTGCGATAAGGCCTTCCTTAGTGCTTGTGCTTTCAATGATAATGAATGTTAAAAAAAATTAGTCCACCCCTCCTGAAAAAGCAGGAAAAAAATTGAAAAACAAACTAAGCAAACTTTACTCCAATACAGCTTTTTAGCATATGAAATAAATGCTAATTTATTTCTTACTTACTAAAATATTTTGGAAAGTATCAACTCTAGCACTTCAAAAATGACTTATAAAAAGTTTATTTTAAAACCCTTAATAGGTCGTATTTTGTTCCCGAGAAAATAAGTAAATTTTCATTTAATCCAGATGATAAATTATGCTGGAGGAAGTGCGGTCAGGTTAGTACTCAAATGCATATATGGTGGGAATGCCCTTTGATTTCTACTTTTTGGATTAAATGTTTTTAAAAAATCTCCGACATTCTTGGTAACATCATTGGTATCTATCATTAGATTTTGACCTCTCCCCCCCCCCCCCCCCTCTTTCTCCCCCTCCTGGATGTTGTTCTAGTTTTGACTTATGAAATTTTGGCTAATGAACAAGATAATAAATATTTAAATTGTGGCAATTTTTTGCAGATTTATTCTTCTAGTTTTTTGTAAAAAATTCTAAATGGAATATGGAAATATTAATAGGTTTTGTAAAAAGATTACCAATTCATGTATGATTTGTATGATTGATCTAAAAGTTGTAAAAAAAAAAAAAAAGACCTACATGACCACTGCAATGCTCATACAATGGGGTTTTGCTTCTTTATTTAGTTACTGATCAATTGAAGATAATAAAAAATATAATACAATGTAGCTTTTAAAACTAATTTCAAATTAGCATTGTAGATTTCAGCAACACTGATTCTCTCCAGGTCTATTAGGTGTCTTGTTTTAACTGAAACCAAATATATACTTGGAATGTGCTTTAAAAATTTTAAAATTTCATTAGAAAAAAAAATCAGTGTAGTTGAAAAAAAATAAATAAATAAAAATGAAACTTGTTAGCTAATAAATGTTATACCTGAACAGACACATCAGTCAGGATGTGGTGGGGTAGTTGGGAATACATAAACCCAAGACCAATAATAGCCTCCAGTTCCCCGCAGTGAGCTGCATGTTCCAGGTGGAAAATTGCAGAATCCTGATCCCATTCCTTATCCTTATCACAGAATCGCCCGGCTTCATGATAGCGCACCATGGCTAAGTGAACCTGACAAAGGATGAAAAGAATAGCACGTTCATGGAAATGCATAAAATATAAATATTATTTCAAGATTAACCAATGTGACTGCCACCCTCAAATGTAGTTGTTCTTAATAGGTGCACAAAAAACTTAACTTTAAATGGTATTAATATTTTTAAAATAATTCCTGATTTTTTTTACCCCAAACACCAATTAGCTGCATACATTTTTTGCAAGGTGAAGTAATGTTTCCATTGTTGTTATGCTATCCACCCATATCAATACTCATATGGAGCTGCACATTAGCACAATCCTGAATATCTCAAGAGTTACATAATGTTGTAAAAAATGGCTAGAACAATGTATAACCAGATTTTAAGAAGCGTTGGTTTGGGATGAAAAGATTATAAAGTCCCATTAAGCTAAGAATTTTAGGTAAATAAAATGGTTGTACTTGATGGGCCTTTTGATTATTACCTGCCCTCAAATTTATTGTTCCATTACATTTTAATAATAACATTTACAATAGAGACAGAACAATCACAATGCTGTTAATAAACTGCTAAGGTCAGGGTCTTACACTGTACCAGGACAGAAGCTTATATGCTGGGGCAGAGTAAAAAATAGTAAAATACATATTTATCACCTTCCCAAGAATGGATTTCCCAATCTTTTTCTCCAAATCAAGAGCGTTGAGTCTTTGAACTTCCACCGCCACACAGGATGATCTGTGAATATGGACACGATCTGCGTGGAACTGGTTCCATCTTTCTATGGAAACCTAAGGTGCACAAACAAGACAGTATGATAAGGAAGCACAGGGTGTGGATAGAAATATGTACAGGAAATGTGTTATCTAAAAGAATATTTTAGTATGTAATGTAACAAAATATTGTAATTATACATTTCTATTTTAATTTAAAGCTCACAAAGATAAAAACACGTACTGTACTTTCCATGCAGAGCAACACGCCTTGGCTGTAACAGGTGATTAAAGTCATACTTAGAACAACAAATGTGTCATTGTGTATTTAAAAGAACATGTTTTACACATTTAAGAAGTTTTTTTCAAGTGATTCTAAATTTCGAAAACTAGTATTTAATCCAAATATTAGGACCTTCCTCTAACACTGTCACTATTTATTTAATCCCAATCTTAGGACCTTCCTCTAACACTCTCACTATACATTTGATCCAAATATTAGGACCTTCCTCTACCACCGTCACTATATATTAAATTCATATATTAGGACCTTCCTCTAACACTGTCACTATATATTTAATCCATATATTAGGACCTTCCTCTAACACTGTCAGTATATATTTAATCCATATATTAGGACCTTCCTCTACCACTCTCACTATGGGCCTCATTCTATTATCGGCCGCAGCCGCTGCGGGGCCGCAAGGACCGGCCGCAAGCTATTCTGCTATTCTATTCCCTTACGGCCGTAGGCTCCGGCAGGCTTGCGGCCGGTGCCTTGCTATCTCTTGCGGCCGATCGCGCCGGAGGAAAGCCTTTGATCTAAAACGGCCGCAAGAGATTTGCAATTCAATTGCTCCGGGAAACCTCTCTGCAAGGCTAAAAACGAGCCGCAGCTTACTTGCAGGAAAGAGGTCTCGCTAGCACCAATTAAGCACATAAAATAGCTCAAATAAAGCCATCCTGCACTTTGAGAAGACTATAAAGGGATTTTAGGTGTTAGAAAAAATAGCACATAATTATCCTGTACTCAAATCCGTAAAATATTTAATTTTTAATATCCGTAAAATATCCATGTAAAAAGTCCAGAGTGCTTGGAGCACCTCAGACACGCCCACGCCGCAGCCGGCAAATAAACAGTTAATTTGAACTCGGGTTTGGGCAGATGTGCAAGCTTGAGAGTGGGTTCCTTTTATTCCTCATGTCCCCCAATATGATCCCTAGCATTTACAGAGCTGTACAGTGCAGGCTTGAATTTATTTTTGAGTTTTTATATTTCACAGATTACGGCCGGTTCCAAGATATGCGGCCGGCCGTAAAAGGAGATCCTTGCGGGGCCGTATAATAGAATCGCGAGTTAACTGAACCCTCGCAAGGAATCGCAGCCTTACGGCCGATTTACGGCCGATAATAGAATGAGGCCCTATATATTTAATCCATATCTTAGGACCTTCCTCTACCACTCTCACTATAGGTTTAATCCATATATTAGGACCTTCCTCTACCACCGTCACTATATATTTAATCCATATATTAGGACCTTCCTCTAACACTCTCACTATATATTAAATTCATATATTAGGACCTACCTCTACCACTCTCACTATACATTTAATCCATATATTAGGACCTTCCTCTAACACTCTCACTATATATTAAATCCATATATTAGGACCTTCCTCTAACACTGTCACTATATATTTAATACATATATTAGGACCTTCCTCTACCACTCTCACTATATATTAAATCCATATATTAGGACCTTCCTCTAACACTGTCACTATATATTAAATCCATATATTAGGACCTTCCTCTAACACTGTCACTATATATTAAATCCATATATTAGGACCTTCCTCTAACACTCTCACTATACATTTAATCCATATATTAGGACCTTCCTCTAACACTCTCACTATATATTTAATCCATATATTAGGACCTTCCTCTACAACTATCACTATATATTTAATCCATATATTAGGACCTTCCTCTAACACGGTCACTATATATTAAATCCATATAATAGGACCTTCCTCTACCACCGTCACTATATATTTAATCCATATATTAGGACCTTCCTCTAACACTCTCACTATATATTTAATCCAAATATTAGGACCTTCCTCTACCACTGTCACTATATATTTAATCCAAATATTAGGACCTTCCTCTACAACTCTCACTATATATTTAATCCATATATTAGGACCTTCCTCTACCACCGTCACTATATATTTAATCCATATATTAGGACCTTCCTCTACCACTCTCACTATATATTTAATCCAAATATTAGGACCTTCCTCTACCACTCTCACTATATATTTAATCCATATATTAGGACCTTCCTCTACTACTCTCACTATATATTTAATCCATATATTAGGACCTTCCTCTACCACCGTCACTATATATTAAATCCATATATTAGGACCTTCCTCTAACACTGTCACTATATATTAAATCCATATATTAGGACCTTCCTCTAACACTCTCACTATACATTTAATACATATATTAGGACCTTCCTCTACCACTGTCACTACATATTTAATCCATATATTAGGACCTTCCTCTACCACTGTCACTATATATTTAATCCATATATTAGGACCTTCCTCTAACACTCTCACTATACATTTAATACATATATTAGGACCTTCCTCTACCACTGTCACTATATATTTAATCCATATATTAGGACCTTCCTCTAACACTCTCACTATACATTTAATCCATATATTAGGACCTTCCTCTACCACTCTCACTATATATTTAATCCATATATTAGGACCTTCCTCTACAACTATCACTATATATTTAATCCATATATTAGGACCTTCCTCTAACACTCTCACTATATATTAAATTCATATATTAGGACCTACCTCTACCACTCTCACTATACATTTAATCCATATATTAGGACCTTCCTCTAACACTCTCACTATATATTAAATCCATATATTAGGACCTTCCTCTAACACTGTCACTATATATTTAATACATATATTAGGACCTTCCTCTACCACTCTCACTATATATTAAATCCATATATTAGGACCTTCCTCTAACACTGTCACTATATATTAAATCCATATATTAGGACCTTCCTCTAACACTGTCACTATATATTAAATCCATATATTAGGACCTTCCTCTAACACTCTCACTATACATTTAATACATATATTAGGACCTTCCTCTACCACTGTCACTACATATTTAATCCATATATTAGGACCTTCCTCTACCACTGTCACTATATATTTAATCCATATATTAGGACCTTCCTCTAACACTCTCACTATATATTTAATCCATATATTAGGACCTTCCTCTACAACTATCACTATATATTTAATCCATATATTAGGACCTTCCTCTAACACGGTCACTATATATTAAATCCATATAATAGGACCTTCCTCTACCACCGTCACTATATATTTAATCCATATATTAGGACCTTCCTCTACCACTCTCACTATATATTTAATCCATATATTAGGACCTTCCTCTACAACTCTCACTATATATTTAATCCAAATATTAGGACCTTCCTCTACCACTCTCACTATATATTTAATCCATATATTAGGACCTTCCTCTACTACTCTCACTATATATTTAATCCATATATTAGGACCTTCCTCTACCACCGTCACTATATATTAAATCCATATATTAGGACCTTCCTCTAACACTGTCACTATATATTAAATCCATATATTAGGACCTTCCTCTAACACTCTCACTATACATTTAATACATATATTAGGACCTTCCTCTACCACTGTCACTACATATTTAATCCATATATTAGGACCTTCCTCTACCACTGTCACTATATATTTAATCCATATATTAGGACCTTCCTCTAACACTCTCACTATACATTTAATACATATATTAGGACCTTCCTCTACCACTGTCACTATATATTTAATCCATATATTAGGACCTTCCTCTAACACTCTCACTATACATTTAATCCATATATTAGGACCTTCCTCTACCACTCTCACTATATATTTAATCCATATATTAGGACCTTCCTCTACAACTATCACTATATATTTAATCCATATATTAGGACCTTCCTCTAACACGGTCACTATATATTAAATCCATATAATAGGACCTTCCTCTACCACCGTCACTATATATTTAATCCATATATTAGGACCTTCCTCTAACACTCTCACTATATATTTAATCCAAATATTAGGACCTTCCTCTACCACTGTCACTATATATTTAATCCAAATATTAGGACCTTCCTCTACAACTCTCACTATATATTTAATCCATATATTAGGACCTTCCTCTACCACCGTCACTATATATTTAATCCATATATTAGGACCTTCCTCTACCACTCTCACTATATATTTAATCCATATATTAGGACCTTCCTCTACAACTCTCACTATATATTTAATCCAAATATTAGGACCTTCCTCTAACACTCTCACTATACATTTAATCCATATATTAGGACCTTCCTCTACCACTCTCACTATATATTTAATCCATATATTATGACCTTCCTCTACAACTCTCACTATATATTTAATCCATATATTAGGACCTTCCTCTACTACTCTCACTATATATTTAATCCATATATTAGGACCTTCCTCTACCACTCTCACTATACATTTAATCCAAATATTAGGACCTTCCTCTACCACTCTCACTATATATTTAATCCAAATATTAGGACCTTCCTCTACCACTCTCACTATATATTAAATCCATATATTAGGACCTTCCTCTACCACTCTCACTATATATTTAATCCAAATATTAGGACCTTCCTCTAACACTGTCACTATATATTTAATCCATATATTAGGACCTTCCTCCACCACTCTCACTATATATTAAATCCATATATTAGTACCTTCCTCTAACACTGTCACTATATATTTAATCCAAATATTAGGACTTTCCTCTACCACTCTCACTATATATTAAATCCAAATATTAGGACCTTCCTCTACCACTCTCACTATATATTAAATCCAAATATTAGGACCTTCCTCTACCACTCTCACTATATATTTAATCCAAATATTAGGACTTTCCTCTACCACTCTCACTATATATTAAATCCATATCTTAGGACCTTCCTCTAACACTCTCACTATATATTTAATCCAAATATTAGGACTTTCCTCTACCACTCTCACTATATATTAAATCCAAATATTAGGACCTTCCTCTACCACTCTCACTATATATTTAATCCATATATTAGGACCTTCCTCTACCACTCTCACTATATATTAAATCCATATATTAGGACCTTCCTCTACCACTCTCACTATATATTTAATCCAAATATTAGGACCTTCCTCTACCACTCTCACTATATATTTAATCCATATATTAGGACCTTCCTCTACCACTCTCACTATATATTAAATCCATATATTAGGACCTTCCTCTAACACTGTCACTATATATTTAATCCATATATTAGGACCTTCCTCTACCACTCTCACTATATATTTAATCCATATATTAGAAACCTTCCTCTAACACTCTCACTATATATTTAATCCAAATATTAGGACCTTCCTCTAACACTGTCACTATACATTTAATCCAAATATTAGGACCTTCCTCTAACACTGTCACTATATATTAAATGCATATTTTAGGACCTTCCTCTACCACTCTCACTATATATTTAATCCATATATTAGGACCTTCCTCTAACACTGTCACTATATATTTAATCCACATATTAGGACCTTCCTCTAACACTCTCACTATATATTTAATCCATATATTAGGACCTTCCTCTACCACTGTCACTATATATTTAATCCATATATTAGGACCTTCCTCTACCACTCTCACTATAGGTTTAATCCATATATTAGGACCTTCCTCTACCACTCTCACTATATATTTAATCCATATATTAGGACCTTCCTCTAACACTCTCACTATACATTTAATCCAAATATTAGGACCTTCCTCTAACACTGTCACTATATATTAAATGCATATTTTAGGACCTTCCTCTACCACTCTCACTATATATTTAATCCATATATTAGGACCTTCCTCTAACACTGTCACTATATATTTAATCCACATATTAGGACCTTCCTCTAACACTCTCACTATATATTTAATCCATATATTAGGACCTTCCTCTACCACTGTCACTATATATTTAATCCATATATTAGGACCTTCCTCTACCACTCTCACTATAGGTTTAATCCATATATTAGGACCTTCCTCTACCACTCTCACTATATATTTAATCCATATATTAGGACCTTCCTCTAACACTCTCACTATACATTTAATCCAAATATTAGGACCTTCCTCTAACACTGTCACTATATATTAAATGCATATTTTAGGACCTTCCTCTACCACTCTCACTATATATTTAATCCATATCTTAGGACCTTCCTCTACCACTCTCACTATGGCCCTCATTCAATTGCGATATGGCCAATTGAATAAGGCTCTAAATAAGCACATAGCATATATTTTTTAAAGAAGTTTTTAGTTAGTAAGCATCTATCCAACTAACCAACTTCACTAACTAAAAACTTCTTTAAAAAAAATATGCTATGTGCTTATTTAGACCCCTATTCAATTGGCCAAATTGCAATTGAATGAGGGCCTATATATTTAATCCATATCTTAGGACCTTCCTCTACCACTCTCACTATATATTTAATCCATATATTAGGACCTTCCTCTACCACTCTCACTATATATTTAATCCATATATTAGGACCTTCCTCTACAACTCTCACTATATATTTAATCCATATATTATGACCTTCCTCTACAACTCTCACTATATATTTAATCCATATATTATGACCTTCCTCTACAACTCTCACTATATATTTAATCCATATATTAGGACCTTCCTCTACCACTCTCACTATACATTTAATCCAAATATTAGGACCTTCCTCTACCACTCTCACTATATATTTAATCCAAATATTAGGACCTTCCTCTACCACTCTCACTATATATTAAATCCATATATTAGGACCTTCCACTACCACTCTCACTATATATTTAATCCAAATATTAGGACCTTCCTCTAACACTGTCACTATATATTTAATCCATATATTAGGACCTTCCTCCACCACTCTCACTATATATTAAATCCATATATTAGTACCTTCCTCTAACACTGTCACTATATATTTAATCCAAATATTAGGACTTTCCTCTACCACTCTCACTATATATTAAATCCAAATATTAGGACCTTCCTCTACCACTCTCACTATATATTAAATCCAAATATTAGGACCTTCCTCTACCACTCTCACTATATATTTAATCCAAATATTAGGACTTTCCTCTACCACTCTCACTATATATTAAATCCAAATATTAGGACCTTCCTCTACCACTCTCACTATATATTTAATCCATATATTAGGACCTTCCTCTACCACTCTCACTATATATTAAATCCATATATTAGGACCTTCCTCTACCACTCTCACTATATATTTAATCCAAATATTAGGACCTTCCTCTACCACTCTCACTATATATTTAATCCATATATTAGGACCTTCCTCTACCACTCTCACTATATATTAAATCCATATATTAGGACCTTCCTCTAACACTGTCACTATATATTTAATCCATATATTAGGACCTTCCTCTACCACTCTCACTATATATTAAATCCATATATTAGGACCTTCCTCTACCACTCTCACTATATATTTAATCCAAATATTAGGACCTTCCTCTACCACTCTCACTATATATTTAATCCATATATTAGGACCTTCCTCTACCACTCTCACTATATATTAAATCCATATATTAGGACCTTCCTCTAACACTGTCACTATATATTTAATCCATATATTAGGACCTTCCTCTACCACTCTCACTATGGCCCTCATTCAATTGTGATTTGGCCAATTGAATAGGGGTCTAAATAAGCACATAGCATATATTTTTTAAATAAGTTTTTAGTTAGTAAAAACCTTGCTTTTGGATAGATCTTTACTAACTAAAAACTTCTTTAAAAAAAATATGTTATGTGCTTATTTAGACCCCTATTCAATTGGCCAAATTGCAATTGAATGAGGGCCTATATATTTAATCCATATATTAGAAACCTTCCTCTAACACTCTCACTATATATTTAATCCAAATATTAGGACCTTCCTCTAACACTGTCACTATACATTTAATCCAAATATTAGGACCTTCCTCTAACACTGTCACTATATATTAAATGCATATTTTAGGACCTTCCTCTACCACTCTCACTATATATTTAATCCATATATTAGGACCTTCCTCTAACACTGTCACTATATATTTAATCCACATATTAGGACCTTCCTCTAACACTCTCACTATATATTTAATCCATATATTAGGACCTTCCTCTACCACTGTCACTATATATTTAATCCATATATTAGGACCTTCCTCTACCACTCTCACTATAGGTTTAATCCATATATTAGGACCTTCCTCTACCACTCTCACTATATATTTAATCCATATATTAGGACCTTCCTCTAACACTCTCACTATACATTTAATCCAAATATTAGGACCTTCCTCTAACACTGTCACTATATATTAAATGCATATTTTAGGACCTTCCTCTACCACTCTCACTATATATTTAATCCATATATTAGGACCTTCCTCTAACACTGTCACTATATATTTAATCCACATATTAGGACCTTCCTCTAACACTCTCACTATATATTTAATCCATATATTAGGACCTTCCTCTACCACTGTCACTATATATTTAATCCATATATTAGGACCTTCCTCTACCACTCTCACTATAGGTTTAATCCATATATTAGGACCTTCCTCTACCACTCTCACTATATATTTAATCCATATATTAGGACCTTCCTCTACCACTCTCACTATACATTTAATCCAAATATTAGGACCTTCCTCTAACACTGTCACTATATATTAAATGCATATTTTAGGACCTTCCTCTACCACTCTCACTATATATTTAATCCATATCTTAGGACCTTCCTCTACCACTCTCACTATGGCCCTCATTCAATTGCGATATGGCCAATTGAATAAGGCTCTAAATAAGCACATAGCATATATTTTTTAAAGAAGTTTTTAGTTAGTAAGCATCTATCCAACTAACCAACTTCACTAACTAAAAACTTCTTTAAAAAAAATATGCTATGTGCTTATTTAGACCCCTATTCAATTGGCCAAATTGCAATTGAATGAGGGCCTATATATTTAATCCATATCTTAGGACCTTCCTCTACCACTCTCACTATATATTTAATCCATATATTAGGACCTTCCTCTACCACTCTCACTATATATTTAATCCATATCTTAGGACCTTCCTCTACCACTCTCACTATATATTAAATGCATATTTTAGGACCTTCCTCTACCACTCTCACTATATATTTAATCCACATATTAGGACCTTCCTCTAACACTGTCACTATATATTTAATCCACATATTAGGACCTTCCTCTAACACTGTCACTATATATTTAATCCACATATTAGGACCTTCCTCTACCACTCTCAATATATATTTAATTCATATCTTAGGACCTTCCTCTACCACTCTCACTATATATTTAATCCATATATTAGGACCTTCCTCTAACACTGTCACTATATATTTAATCCACATATTAGGACCTTCCTCTAACACTGTCACTATATATTTAATTCATATCTTAGGACCTTCCTCTACCACTCTCACTATATATTAAATCCAAATATTAGGACCTTCCTCTACCACTCTCACTATGGGCCTCATTCTATTATCGGCCGTAAATCGGCCGTAAGGCTGCGATTCCTTGCGAGGGTTCAGTTAACTCGCGATTCTATTATACGGCCCCGCAAGGATCTCCTTTTACGGCCGGCCGCATATCTTGGAACCGGCCGTAAACTGTGAAATAGAAAAACTCAAAAATAAATTCAAGCCTGCACTGTACAGCTCTGTAAATGCTAGGGATCATATTGGGGGACATGAGGAATAAAAGGAACCCACTCTCAAGCTTGCACATCTGCCCAAACCCGAGTTCAAATTAACTGTTTATTTGCCGGCTGCGGCGTGGGCGTGTCTGAGGTGCTCCAAGCACTCTGGACTTTTTACATGTATATTTTACGGATATTAAAAAAGAAATATTTTACGGATTTGAGTACAGGATAATTATGTGCTATTTTTTCTAACACCTAAAATCCCTTTATAGTCTTCTCAAAGTGCAGGATGGCTTTATTTGAGCTATTTTATGTGCTTAATTGGTGCTAGCGAGACCTTTTTCCTGCAAGTAACTGCGGCTCGTTTTTAGCCTTGCAGAGAGGTTTCCCGGAGCAATTGAATTGCAAATCTCTTGCGGCCGTTTTAGATCAAAGGCTTTCCTCCGGCGCGAGCGGCCGCAAGAGATAGCAAGGCACCGGCCGCAAGCCTGCCGGAGCATCCGGCCGTAAGGGAATAGAATAGCAGAATAGCTTGCGGCCGGTCCTTGCGGCCCCGCAGCGGCTGCGGCCGATAATAGAATGAGGCCCTATATATTTAATCCATATATTAGGACCTTCCTCTACCACTGTCAGTATATATTTAATCCAAATATTAGGACCTTCCTCTACCACTCTCACTATATATTTAATCCATATATTAGGACCTTCCTCTAACACTGTCACTATATATTTAATCCATATATTAGGACCTTCCTCTACCACTGTCACTATATATTAAATCCATATATTAGGACCTTCCTCTACCACTCTCACTATATATTTAATCCAAATATTAGGACCTTCCTCTACCACTCTCAGTATATATTTAATCCAAATCTTAGGACCTTCCTCTACCACTCTCACTATATATTTAATCCAAATATTAGGACCTTCCTCTACCACTCTCAGTATACATTTAATCCAAATCTTAGGACCTTCCTCTACCACTCTCACTATATATTTAATCCATATATTTGGACCTTCCTCTACCACTCTCACTATATATTTAATCCAAATCTTAGGACCTTCCTCTACCACTGTCACTATACATTTAATCCAAATATTAGGACCTTCCTCTACCACTCTCACTATATATTTAATCCACATATTAGGACCTTCCTCTACCACTCTCACTATATATTTAATCCATATCTTAGGACCTTCCTCTACCACTCTCACTATATATTAAATCCAAATATTAGGACCTTCCTCTACCACTCTCACTATATATTTAATCCAAATATTAGGACCTTCCTCTACCACTCTCACTATATATTTAATCCATATATTAGGACCTTCCTCTACCACTCTCACTATATATTTAATCCATATATTAGGACCTTCCTCTACCACTGTCACTATATATTAAATCCATATATTAGGACCTTCCTCTACCACTCTCACTATATATTTAATCCAAATATTAGGACCTTCCTCTACCACTCTCAGTATATATTTAATCCAAATCTTAGGACCTTCCTCTACCACTCTCACTATATATTTAATCCAAATATTAGGACCTTCCTCTACCACTCTCAGTATATATTTAATCCAAATATTAGGACCTTCCTCTACCACTCTCACTATATATTTAATCCAAATATTAGGACCTTCCTCTACCACTCTCAGTATATATTTAATCCAAATCTTAGGACCTTCCTCTACCACTCTCACTATATATTTAATCCATATATTAGGACCTTCCTCTACCACTCTCAGTATATATTTAATCCAAATATTAGGACCTTCCTCTACCACTCTCACTATATATTTAATCCAAATATTAGGACCTTCCTCTACCACTCTCAGTATATATTTAATCCAAATCTTAGGACCTTCCTCTACCACTCTCACTATATATTTAATCCATATATTAGGACCTTCCTCTACCACTCTCACTATACATTTAATCCAAATATTAGGACCTTCCTCTACTACTCTTAGGACAAATATTCGGACCTTCCTCTACCACTCTCACTATATATTTAATCCATATATTTGGACCTTCCTCTACCACTCTCACTATATATTTAATCCAAATATTAGGACCTTCCTCTACTACTCTTAGGACAAATATTCGGACCTTCCTCTACCACTCTCACTATATATTTAATCCATATATTAGGACCTTCCTCTACCACTCTCACTATATATTAAATTCATATATTAGGACCTTCCTCTACCACTCTCACTATACATTTAATCCATATATTAGGACATTCCTCTACCACTGTCAGTATATATTTAATCCATATATTAGGACCTTCCTCTACCACTCTCACTATATATTTAATCCATATATTAGGACCTTCCTCTAACACTGTCACTATATATTTAATCCATATATTAGGACCTTCCTCTAACACTCTCACTATATATTTAATCCATATATTAGGACCTTCCTCTACCACTGTCACTATATATTTAATCCATATATTAGGACCTTCCTCTAACACTCTCACTATATATTTAATCCATATATTAGGACCTTCCTCTACCACTGTCACTATATATTTAATCCAAATATTAGGACCTTCCTCTACCACTCTCACTATATATTTAATCCATATATTAGGACCTTCCTCTAACACTGTCACTATATATTTAATCCATATATTAGGACCTTCCTCTAACACTCTCACTATATATTTAATCCATATATTAGGACCTTCCTCTAACACTGTCACTATATATTTAATCCATATATTAGGACCTTCCTCTACCACTGTCACTATATATTAAATCCATATATTAGGACCTTCCTCTACCACTGTCACTATATATTTAATCCATATATTAGGACCTTCCTCTACCACTCTCACTATATATTAAATTCATATATTAGGACCTTCCTCTACCACTCTCACTATACATTTAATCCATATATTAGGACATTCCTCTACCACTGTCAGTATATATTTAATCCATATATTAGGACCTTCCTCTACCACTCTCACTATATATTTAATCCATATATTAGGACCTTCCTCTAACACTGTCACTATATATTTAATCCATATATTAGGACCTTCCTCTAACACTCTCACTATATATTTAATCCATATATTAGGACCTTCCTCTACCACTGTCACTATATATTTAATCCATATATTAGGACCTTCCTCTACCACTCTCACTATAGGTTTAATCCATATATTAGGACCTTCCTCTACCACTCTCACTATATATTTAATCCATATATTAGGACCTTCCTCTAACACTCTCACTATACATTTAATCCAAATATTAGGACCTTCCTCTAACACTGTCACTATATATTAAATGCATATTTTAGGACCTTCCTCTACCACTCTCACTATATATTTAATCCATATATTAGGACCTTCCTCTACCACTCTCACTATATATTTAATCCATATATTAGGACCTTCCTCTACCACTGTCACTATATATTAAATCCATATATTAGGACCTTCCTCTACCACTCTCACTATATATTTAATCCAAATATTAGGACCTTCCTCTACCACTCTCAGTATATATTTAATCCAAATCTTAGGACCTTCCTCTACCACTCTCACTATATATTTAATCCAAATATTAGGACCTTCCTCTACCACTCTCAGTATATATTTAATCCAAATCTTAGGACCTTCCTCTACCACTCTCACTATATATTTAATCCATATATTAGGACCTTCCTCTACCACTCTCACTATACATTTAATCCAAATATTAGGACCTTCCTCTACTACTCTTAGGACAAATATTAGGACCTTCCTCTACCACTCTCACTATATATTTAATCCATATATTTGGACCTTCCTCTACCACTCTCACTATACATTTAATCCATATATTAGGACATTCCTCTACCACTGTCAGTATATATTTAATCCATATATTAGGACCTTCCTCTACCACTCTCACTATATATTTAATCCATATATTAGGACCTTCCTCTAACACTGTCACTATATATTTAATCCATATATTAGGACCTTCCTCTAACACTCTCACTATATATTTAATCCATATATTAGGACCTTCCTCTAACACTGTCACTATATATTTAATCCATATATTAGGACCTTCCTCTAACACTGTCACTATATATTTAATCCATATATTAGGACCTTCCTCTAACACTGTCACTATATATTTAATCCATATATTAGGACCTTCCTCTAACACTGTCACTATATATTTAATCCATATATTAGGACCTTCCT
Organism: Discoglossus pictus; assembly: GCA_027410445.1. Taxonomy (NCBI): domain Eukaryota; kingdom Metazoa; phylum Chordata; class Amphibia; order Anura; family Alytidae; genus Discoglossus; species Discoglossus pictus. The sequence continues at coordinate 86,771,145 of CM050172.1, forward strand.
CTAACACTGTCACTATATATTTAATCCATATATTAGGACCTTCCTCTAATACTCTCACTATATATTTAATCCATATATTAGGACCTTCCTCTACCACTCTCACTATATATTTAATCCATATATTAGGACCTTCCTCTACCACTCTTAGGACAAATCTTAGGACCTTCCTTTACCACCGTCACTATATATTTAATCTAAATATTAGGGAAAGAGCTGTTGCGAGTTAAACGCTGCACAACGTACATCATCATTATAGGGAGAGTACATAGTCTGTAGAGAATTTAACTGGTCAGTAGTAGGTTGGTACGGTCACACCCGTGTGTAAATATTTGATGAGACTGTTAGGACTGTTAGGAGCCCTATGATTTTACTGGTTTTGCTTCAGGATTAAAGGAAAGTTTTCCGACATGCAGATTGCTTTCTTGATGTTTAAAGCATATTCTTTTAAGTTCCTACGAGCCTCCACTGTCCCTTTAAAGTACATATTGCATCTAGTATAACGAACACCCTATTCGCCCAATTATATACTCATTTCTGTTATGTGCCTGCCCTACTGCCCTCTCCCACCCCAGAGAGCACGTGAGGTCGGCAGGTAACTTTATACAATTGGGCTAATAGGGCTCGCATTACTCCGGATATATCTAATACATTTAAAGGGCCATGACTTGTTTTCATCGTCCCTTGGAGGAAAAAATACATGAGCAATCATCACATTCAACACTTAATTGTCTAAAGTCAAGAATAAGGAGCCACATTTCTTCCCATCACACCGATCAATGTCCTTTAATACAAAGGACATCTACGCAGCAAGTCATGCTTTTATCACAGGAATAAAACTCAATATAAAAAGGAATCACATTTGTATTAGGGCGGACAATATAACATTCAGCACATAATGAACAGCGATTTGCTTTCAGCGCCATATTTGGATGGTAACACCATGTG
>CM050172.1:86777089-86812089 GCA_027410445.1 Discoglossus pictus
AACTGCTGTGTTCCATGTGCCTTTAACTTAAAAAATACAATAAAAAGGTTTTATATTTAAAGCAACAGAAGAACTTTAATGCTTTAAGAATATAAAATAAATAAATAAATGAATAAAAAAAAGAAACCGTCAATAATTAAACTATTCAAATAGTCGGTAACGGGGGCAGTCATTTCTATTTTCAATTTGTTTTTATTTCATATTTTCTTTTAGCCCAGTTTGTCATCTCGGAGGGACCTTGGATGCAGATAATCCCAACATACCATAATTGTACATAATCATAAGTAAAAATACCAACACAGTCTTTTATTTTTGACTAAGACTAGTTTTAAAAAGATATCCATGGGAGTTTGGGGAAAACAGATAAACTATATACAAGTGCAAAGCAGTAGATGGGCATGTTAGTTGCATTTTGGATATTTTTACCTAAATTGCCATCTCCAAAGTCGGTCCCGCTCTCTGTATGGATCTGTGGGTCTGTGTATAAGTCACCAACTCCCTGAATATCAACGACTATCAGCTGGTGTCCCGAACGCTCAAACGTGAAGTGACTGAAGGCCTGTAAACATAAAACGTAGACAGTTTATAACAGAACGTAAAATACGCATAATGTCTATTTGAATTATATTTACTTTGAAACAGTAAGCTGCACTATTACATACTGGTGATCACCAAGTCTTTTACAATAGAGTTATTGCTTTGGCAACAATAACAACTTAAAGAAAAAAAAAAAAAAAAATCGAGCTTACATTTGAACTTCTTCACACCCGTTATTCACCGTTGAAGAGGATCTGCGCAGGAGGTTGTGCTAAAATGTCTACTAGACATGTCTAGGCTTGCCTTAAGAGGCAGATAAACATTATGTGCTTGCCTGTCTCTGTAGTGACCAATATACACTGAAATCCTAATTAGCACATTAGAGCAGCTAAATAATATGTGTGAGCTGCTCATTTGCAAATAAATACAGCAACAACAAAATGGAAACTCTCAGGATTGATTCACTTTAGAAATAAAAATAAAAAATATAGCCGATTCTTGATGCTCTTTAAGAGTAGCACCTCTGACTTAGTTATTTTGTATATGCAAATTACCCTTGGGGTTTAGTCTCCCTAAGGGTAATAGGGGACTCCAGACGTGGACCCCTTGCTCACTGTGCCTTAGGGAGTTCAGCTGCACCTCACTGACGAGGTCCATAAAGGCCGAAACGCGTCTGTTTCTCCTGTTCAGGGTAGAATTGCCTGGTATTTCGGGGCTGGGTCACTCTTCTGAGTGGGACCAGACTGATATACTACAGGATATTTCTCCCTGTGAAGGGTACAAGTGGCTAAAAGAGGTTGCTCTCAGAGTGGCTTATCATGCCCATAGAACTAATCTATTAAGGCTGGTTAGTTCTCTGCTGAGCACCTCTGACTTGTTATTTCACTCTTTAAGAATAACCTAAAAAAAAAACTTGATGTTAAGGTGAGAAAGTCCCTTTAAATAAGGTAATGAAACCCTAGTATATGAGCACTAAAGTAGCCCTTTAAGGTTTTATGGTAAACATACATTTGGTTTTGGTACATGAACGATCATTATTCTCAGATTACATATGGTTTTACTTGATGGTATTTACAGCAAACATAAAAAGTATCATGGCTTGGAGGGAAGAATACGAAATGTTGCGCCATCTTAAAAGCTCAAGTGGCTATCAAATCATCTTCCAACATGGCTCTAGTTATGGCAAATTTTAAAGGATGTTGTTTTTGGTATTTGTACAAAGACGTACCTGTGGGGTTAGACGAATATTATCATCTCTTACAAATCCGGAATTTGAGTTATATTTAATATATTTTCCTTCTATGTAATGCTCCAAGTGGAACAAGGGCTTGCCAGGCCTGTCTTTCATTTCAAGAATACACATCTGCATGATGTCCACCTGCCAAGAAAATGACAGAAATTAATATACAATAACGCAGGCCCAAATGTGCAGTAACACTTCTCATAGTCAAAAACCAGAACCCCACAGTCTGAATTAGCAATATAGAAATAGCACAAAGTTGATATGGGGATAAGATATGGGGGAATATAAAAAGGGGAAAATCAGCATTTATATTTAATATATACACAAATATTGATTTTTTTTACGTTAAAATTACATGTAGAAATACTTTGAATTACTATTTTGTGTTATTACATTTTGACTGGAAGTGTTAGATAATTTAGCTTCAAAGTTGGGTATTTTAAGTATAAATTATCTAGTAAACGACTTCACTTTCTCTGTATTTATTAAGTTCCATATTTTTTTTCTCCAATGGAGGATATTAAGCAAATAAAGCATGCCCAATTGGACAAGTAGTAATAGTCACAGACATTTTAAATTGTTAAAGCGTTATTATTCTGTATATATACCAGCTGAGCATGCTCTTCTTCCACTGTGAGAATAAAGGTTTTATCCTATCCAACGAACCTTATCTAGGTCCGTTAATTGTCTGTTAACGAACACTAGCACTCAAAATATTTATTAACAACCCATTGTAAATATATTTACTTATATGTGGACTTTTTATGAAAAAAATGTTTGCAGTGGGTAACTGAACAAAACAGGATGTTTTAAACTAGATATAATGTTACTTTTCAACAAAAAAACATCTTTCAGCAGCGACTGAGATTTTTATTTTTTTCTATTTGATAAATTCATGTGACATTAAATTATTTCATAATTTATAAATTAGTTAAATTAATATAGAGCAGGACATGTTCTAGTAATAGGATTTGGTATTCACACTTATTCTGTGTATTTTAATGGGAGAGGCCGGATTCCAACATGGTGTGTAATGAGAGAATAAGTCTTCACCGGTGCATGGGAGGATAAAGAAACGAGGGGGGGGTGAGATACGGAAAAAGTGCAACTTTTGCAAAGAGAAAATAGTGTGTCAGCATTTATTTTTGCTCAGGCTATCAATATAGATATGCACAATATATAGAAAGTGGAGTATTTCTACCAAGGATAACAGGACACAGGCCTAGAGACAGCAAGGAAGTTCTGGGGCAGTTTCCTTGAATAGTTTTTGTACATACAGAGAAAGAACTATAAACCGTGATACCTCTGACTGTATGGATTGGGGGAGAGAGAAAGAGATGGAAGAATGGGATAGAGGGGAGAGAAAGGGGAGAGAAAAGGGAGAGCGCAAAATGAGAAGAGACAGAGAAAGGGGGTAGAAATGGCAAAAGAAGGAGAGAGAGAAAGCGGGGTAGAAAAATTGAGAAAGAAGGGAGAGTGGGGTTGAGGGAACAAAGAGAGAAAAAAGATGAAGGAGAAAGAGAAACAGAGGGTAGAGAAATAGAAACAGAGAGAAGGAGAAATAGAAACAGAGAGAAGGAGAAATAGAAACAGAGAGAAAGAGAAATAGAAACATAGAGAAAAGGATACTTACCTACATACACACATATATAAATGTATCTATATAAATATTCAAAACCATTTATGCCTCCACAAAAACTCTCCTTAATTTACATGCTTTGCACATAATGCAAAGCAGTCGAAACCAGAAATACTACTTGTAAGGTTTCCTGAGCTCACACCCTGTGTCACACTGCGAGAGGACAGATAAACTGACAGCAACGAGTTCCAAACAATAGCATCTAACCTGGTCCAATATCAATGTCATCTTTCAGGATGCTTATCCCAACATAAAATTATCAGTGAATTAGAAATAAATTCTCTCTCTCTCTCTCTCTCTCTCTCAATCTCTCTCTCTCAATCTCTCTCTCTCAATCTCAATCTCTCTCAATCTCAATCTCTCTCGCTCTCTCTCAATCTCTCTCGCTCTCTCTCAATCTCTCTCGCTCTCTCTCAATCTCTCTCGCTCTCTCTCAATCTCTCTCTCAATCTCTCTCTCAATCTCTCTCTCAATCTCTCTCTCAATCTCTCTCTCAATCTCTCTCTCAATCTCTCTCTCAATCTCTCTCTCAATCTCTCTCTCAATCTCTCTCTCAATCTCTCTCTCAATCTCTCTCTCTCTCAATCTCTCTCAATCTCTCTCAATCTCTCTCAATCTCTCTCAATCTCTCTCAATCTCTCTCAATCTCTCTCAATCTCTCTCAATCTCTCTCAATCTCTCTCAATCTCTCTCAATCTCTCTCAATCTCTCTCAATCTCTCTCAATCTCTCTCAATCTCTCTCAATCTCTCTCAATCTCTCTCTCTCTCATATTAGTGATTCTATTTGGATGCAAATGAGACCACATAATGCACCATCACTCTGTCAATCCAAACCATTTGAAACATGGCTCCTTTTAAGCATATGCTTACTGTGTTTCACAGTCTTAGGCATAGCAACGGATGGATTTTTCATAAACCAGTAAACCAGGTCACTTAACCACATACAGCACTGTTTCACGTTTACTGCCGATCCTCAGTATGGTGTGAGTACCTGGTTTGTGTGTTGATTGTTGTAAAGAGTAGTTCTATACAGCAATTATTTCACATATGGTGGGCTAAGAGTGATAGAAGCCCTCCACCTTACAAAGTACAGTAGTACAAATAAGGAATAGTACATTAGTGATTCCATTTGAATGTTTAAAAATAAGTTACTACTACATTTTATATATATATATATATATATATATTATATATATATATATATATATATATATATATATTGTACTACTGGCTCCTAAATATTATTCCAAAGTATAATATATTTCTATGAAGGGCTTCTTTAACGACTGATATAAAATTCTTCTGGCTAAGTTTTAGTAATTTTTGTCTTATATGGTATGTATAATCTCTATCCATCTATCTATCTATCTATCTATCCATTCATCTATACACACACACACGCACACACGTACATACATACATAACTAAAAATAAAAAAATAAAATAACTGAGGGCTTAGGGCAAAGGTTAAAGATCAAATAATATTATGAAGGGAAGGTAAAAAATGTGAAACTAAAACAAACTAATGTTCTTCGCCTGCAGGTTTGTTTTGAAGCGTACGGTTTATCTTTCACATAACAAGACTGATTAGATTAGAGCCTCCAGTCACAGACTAGGCCTAGTCCTGTCATTGCTTTGGTAACAGGAGCCTGTGGGAAGCTGTCACATGGTGCGGCGGCCATTCCCCTGTCATGCAGCCTCACGTCAGGATGTAAACACTCAGTGCTCAGTGTAGTTCCTCACGTATACCACGTCCCGGCAGATGGAGCAGTTTATAGACCAGTGTGCACAGGATCCAAGGGCTGCAGCTGTCACACTCATCTTGCTAATATTAGTGTCTATAAATGGCTGCACAAGTTATGGTATACAATAACATATAGATGTCACCACGCCGCCCCTCTCCCTCCTCTGGCATGTCATATTTACATTAATGGCGCTGGCCTCAGACAAAAGGAGCTGGCTTTGGGGGCCTGAGAACTGAGGACTTTGTATTTTTAGCAAATAAGCATTTATCTTAATCCAGAACCGTATGTTATATGTTTAATTTATATTAAGGCGACACATCAGAGCCCCCTTCAATACAGAAACTAAAAGTACACATATAAATAAATAGAACTATAATTGGTTGTCATTTAAAAAAAAAAAAAATATCATTGAGATTAGGTATTTTAAAGAAAAAAAACAACAACCTGTAAAGATGTTACCTTTCTGCCATTAGCTAGAGTTAACAAAAGCCTGGATAAGGCCGAAATTTACACCATACACCTTCATCCCCACTAGCCTTGCATCAATAGATGTAATAACTGCTCTACAGAAAAGTAAAACACCCTCTCGCACAAACAACTGCCACCAAAGTGTCATGGATGCCTCCATAATCTAGCACGTGTCAAACATTTATTTTTTTCCCTATTAAAAACGATGTTTTCATTGTGCAGTGGTCTTTTACTATTAAATGTAATACAGGGAAACTATCACATATTAAGTTGTCGTAATTGCGAGTTGTTGTCACGCAATGTTAAAAGTTACGGGCTCCTGCAGTCATTGCGGGCCTTGGGGGGAAAGCAACAGGGGAGGGAGTGGGGGGAAAGCAACAGGGGAGAGTGGGGGGAAGGGGAGGAATGGGGGGGAAGAGACAAAGGGGAAGGATGGGGGCAAAAGACAAAGGGGAGGGATAGGGTGGGGGAGAGACAAAGGGGAGGGATGGGGGGACAAAGGGGAGGGATGGGGGGACAAAGAGACAAAGAGGAGGGATAGGGTGGGGAAGAGACAAAGAGGAGGGATAGGGTGGGGGAGACACAAAGGGGAGGGATAGGGTGGGGGAGACACAAAGGGGAGGGATAGGGTGGGGAAGAGACAAAGGGGAGGGATAGGGTGGGGAAGAGACAAAGGGGAGGGATAGGGTGGGGAAGAGACAAAGGGGAGGGATAGGGTGGGGAAGAGACAAAAGGAAGGGATGGAGGGAGAGGCAAAAGGAAGGGATGGGGGGAGGCAAAAGGGAGGGATGAGGAGACAAAGGGGAGGGATGGGGTGGGGAAGAGACAAAGGGGAGGAAAATAAGGGAAAAATAATAACACAGCAGTAATGGGCTTGTGCATGCGTGCAGCACATGCCATGGCCAGCAATGACGGCAAATCCGCTCATTGCAGGGCCTACAACAAGCACCAAAGGCACTCATTGCCAGGCATGCAAAGTAGAGGTGCCTTTATTAATAAATGGGTGTACAGACAGGCTTCAAGGTGGACCAATTTTATTTTGCACAGGTGCCTTCTGCTTATTAGCTCCACCACTGGTGGTGGATTAACAGGATTAAAAAAAACATTAAGGACTACTTAACAAAAGGTGCTAGATGTTTTATAGCGACATTGATATTTAATAAAATTCCTATTTAATGATTTTGAAAAGCAATATTCAATATTAAAAGCTTACTCTCAAATATTAACTTCTACACATCCAGTTGAGCTGCTCATCTCCATCCCATATGAAGCCACCAAGGGATGGGAACAACCCTGATTGGTAGGTAGTCCTAAATAATCAGACACAAGAATAATGAGTAGAGGGGTAGAGACATGCAGCTCAACTGTGGAGTTATAAGTAAATGTTTGGTAGTAAGCTTAATATCGAATATTGCTTTTCTAAATCATTGATTTTAGTAAATATCAGTACCTAATAAAAATATCTGGATCCTGTTATGCCATTACTTCCTGAGACATCAGAAAGCAGAAACCATAATCTACACAGACTTCCTTGGAAGAGATTGTGTGACTTCACCACCTGGGCCGCTCCCACATGTACAAACACACATTGCACAAGGTAATAAATCAATAATGTTACCTGTTTAGGTGGCTTATGTCTGTTATATTCCTCTCCCCATAGTTTGGCTTCCATTTGAAGCCGCACATCCTCAAAATATACGTCCCGGTCTACAGTCTCTAAATACCGTTTGGCTACATAGTTATAGGCATTTTTCCACTGCGGATTGTGGGAAAAATTGGAGAGTTTCTTCCTGCAAGAAAGAAGCAGTATTATAAATAAATAAATAAATAAAACAAGTAAAGAACACAAAGGTAAAAAAAATGAATCATGAGTAATATTGTTTTTAAAAGAAACAGACATTTTTCAACATAATGATATTTATCATATGGTACATAAGAGTCACTATAATGCAAGGAAGAGGAAGATGAATTAACAAGTTATTAGGATATGTTTTTTTGTATAAAAATATATTCTTTCATCGTTTTATGTTCACTTTTAACAACTATTTATTCACCTGCTACTAACTTTATCTAAGGTGATTAACTCTTATAGTGTGAGGCTTGCCCACTTCATTTAAATAAGAACAACAACAGATGCTTTAACATTTATAGCCTCTTTTTTGCGGTTTTAACCAAATGGTCATGAGCGTCTGAATTTATCATAGCTAAATAAAAAGGATGTGGCCACCTCTGTGCTGGTATCTTTACAAAAAATACATGCCGCCAACTGCTGTGTAATAGACTAAAATGTATTTTATAAAAAAAAAAATGCTAAAAACATTATTCTGGTATGAATGCGCATTTTTTTCCTTATATATCTGCTTGATTAAGCAACTCTAAAATTTGCTTTAACACAAATTGTTGAAACATGCTCAAGAGGTTTCTATTTCCACAAAATACGTCATAGAGAATTCTAGACACTGAGAACGGACATCTGTCTCTGATAAAAAAAACATTATGTTCTGGACACAGGTTTCTACACCCATTTTTAGTTCTCGTCACAGACATGCCTCACTATTTTTCTGTGTGTGCTGCAGGCTATATTTACTAAGACGAGATCTCTCTAGTTCATATCTCCCTGGAGATTTTTGGGGGAGGTGGCTTTATCTGGCAGGCAATGCTATGTTGTTAGACATAATAAGTGATTGTTTGGCCTGGTCTCTAATCAGATTGTTCTTAAAGCCCATTAGACTCATCTCTCTGCCAACCGCACTCCCCAGATGAGCTTTTCAGGGTGGAGACAATCATTCAACTGTTATTTTAGTTGTGCTTTCCTCCCGGTTCCTCTTATTCACTGCCTCCTCTCTCCTCCTTAAAACTCCCACCTCTCCCCAACCTCACAGCAACAAATGTCTCGTTCATCTCACCCTCACTAATCTTCTCACTTCAGCTAAGCTCTCATTAACTCCTCACCTTTCTACTGTCTCCATCCCTGGACCATCTCCAAAATCCATCCTCACCAAATAAACCCAAGCGATTCACACCTTCCCAGCACACCATAAATAAGTAGAACTAACTAATTCTGAATTTACAAGATGCAGAATCTAACCTCCAAGGCTTCTACAAATGCATAGGTATTCCTGCATTGACAACAGGTTTTAACACAAGTGATTTGTTTGAATGTATTTAAGTGTTACTTACGTTCTGTAACATTCTCTCATAGCACCACGACCGAATGGCTATTTAAAATAAAGTAAAAAATACATTAACACCTTAAAAACGTATTTTATTTAAAATAAAAAAAATTAAAAAAAAAAGTTAATTTTTTTTATAGGAGAAATTCTGACTCCTTTATTTAGGGGGAAGCATAAAAATATTAACTGTACTGTATTTTTTAGAGTGCATTTGTATTTCTACTTCAGTAGCTGCTTCACATTTCTTAGCAGAATTCTTCATGTGCTACGTTGGTCCTGCCAATGTTTTGCAGCATTGCAGCCTTACTTTCAGGCAGAATAAACCTTTACAGTGATAATGATGTGTTACCAAAGACAACATTTAATTTATAAAAAGGAAATTGTTGTGCTAAGAATAGGTGACGGCATCAGGACGTGAGAATGCTACACAACAGCACAGATACCTTTGAATAAAAAGGCAACTAGATTATGACAGTTTTGCTATGGTTTATATACACATTAACAGCCTTATTAAATTGCGATTTGGCCAATTGAATAGGGCTCTAATTAAGCACAGAGCATATTTTTTAACAGAAATTTTTAGTTAGTGAACTTCTATCCAAAAGCAAGGTCTTCACTAACTAAAAACTTCTGTAAAAAAAATATGCTATGTGCTTAAAAAGAGCCCTATTCAATTGGCCGAATCCCAATTTAATAAGGCTGCAAATATTTAAATATGTGCAGGATTATCATGACTATGTATCTTAGGTCTGCAAAAATAGTAATGTTTTAAGCCATACTACAGATACTTACTAATGGTACAAAATTCAAAGCTATTTATGTAACAATATAGATCTCTACTATATTAAAATGAATAGCTTACTGTCAGAGTAAAATGTTTAATTATAGAAATTAATAAAATGAAGCGTGAACTAGAACAAACAATTTAAAATATGTACCTGAGAAGCCATTTTGATATGGACATCATCCTGTACCCACTGGCCAGATACAGCATTGTACCTGTGAAAAGAAATTATAATTATTATTATTATTATTATTGTTTATTTGTAAAGCGCCAACATATTCCATAGCGCTATACATGGGTTACGCAAAGTCAAAAACAATAGCAGTATTAACAGATTGCAAAGGATGGAGGGCCCGGTCTTTCAGTTTAGAATCCAGTGTCCAAAGTGCCGTGCAAGACAGAAAACTTGCAGACTTACAATCTAAATATATATTTAAAATCACTCAGAGGTGGACATTTCCTTGGAGCCTCCATGCCTTGGCTTCTACAGTTTGTACTACAGGCTTCTAAATATGTTTCCAAAGTATAACACAACTCTATGAAGATTTTTTTTCCAGGCTCCTAGAAAATCTTGGCTCCTAAGTTCTAGATATTTTAGCAAATACAAATGCACGCGCCATTTAAAACTTCTTCCCTCGGATTATGATATTGGTTAATCATACAATTCTGAGAATTGATCTGGGTAAAATCCATCTGGTGCCAGCTGGCACGTGTGCTACCATATTGTTATATTTGGAGGTGGCTCATACCATGCGCCAGGAGGGAAGTGTCCTCTACCCTCTGAAGCAGTAGGTAGCTGTGCCAACTGTGCATGCCAGGCCCTAGCTGTATGACTGGAGCTTTGGTATTTTTCATCAACCTCTTCCCTTGTACATGTTTAGCCCCAAGGATAATTTCAAACTCAAGAAATCAAAATGCACCTCTAAAAGTGTTAACGATGCTTCCAGAAAATTGTTTTTTTATAATTAAGAAGCATATTTATGATTTTTTTCTGCCTAATTATCCTCAGGGATTTCCAAACACACATTGACCATCAATCAATCTTTAATGATTTTAGATGGAAAAAACATGTCTGCTCCGTGCCACTTTATGGAACGATCTGGCTCTTGAATAATTCTCTCTTTTATAATTGCACATGTAATTTTCTGCTGTGATCAGGTGGGTTATTCAGGTGCCAAGACAGATATACCTTTGAGATTTAACGCTCAGAAATGTCACGCTAATAAAACCACAGAGGATTGATGCTAATGGTTACCCAGTTTAGCGACCTCGCTAATACTTTGCTAGCTTAACCCAGCAAATGGGATCTCTCATTTTACAAAACAAAATATTTCGGAGCAGTGGCCCTGTATGTGGCTTTTCTTAGACAGGCTGAATATTTCATAAGTCACGGCTGGTTTAACAACACATTCTCTGTTCTATTCTGGTCCTTTTATGGAATCGGATCGGATGTTACTGCTCAGTATCTGGGTCCGACGTACACACAGAAAGTACAGGGCTATATTTAGCACACGCGTACAGCCATAGGCTATGGAATTAAACTGTCGCATCAAATGCCCAAATTATAATAGGACAGTAAGGCACAAACAAAATAAGAATATTTGCAACTATGATAATAAAAGATACTTTGCATTTACAATATTTGGACTGTCGCTTAGATCATCTCACCGTAGTGGCCTTGTTATTAGTAACTAATTATCTCATTAGGCAAGCTGCATGCTTCCTTTTGCACCAGGTAGTCTGGCTGTTCACGGATTGACACCTCAAAACTCATATGCAAAAGGAAAACATTAACACAGAGAGCCATTCCTCAATGATGAAGTAATGAGATACTGATAAGAAAGCCAGTATGGTGGGAGGATCTCTCAAGTGGAGTGTCAGTCAAAATGTAGTATGTACAAAAAAAAAAAAAAACTAAGTCAGAGGTGCTCATCAGAGAACGAACCAACCTTAATAGATTAGTTCTATGGCCATGATAAGCCACTCTGAGAGCAACCTCTTTTAGCTCACTTGTGCCCTTTACAGGGAGACATATCCTGTAGTATATCAGTCTGGTCTCACTCAATAGAGGGATCCAGCCCCGAAATACCAGGCAATTCCACCCTGAACAGGAGAAACAGCAAACCCCAGACGCGTTTCGGCCTTTATGGGCCTCCTTTTGCACCAGGTATCCAAGTCTGGCTGCTCACTGACTGACACCTCAAAACCCATATGCAAAAGGAAAACATTAACCCAGAGAGCCATTCCTCAATCATGAAGTAATGAGATACTGATAAGAAATCCAGCATGGTGGGAGGATCTCACAAGTGGAGTATCAGTCAAAATGTAGTATGCGCAATACTGTTTTTCTGTTTCTAAATGGCAGGTATTCATATTTGTACTGGCATTTTAATACCTTACTATAATTAGGACATCTGCTGTGGCCCTTTAAGACATTAAAACAGGAAAAACAATAAATCAATGCCTATGCTCTAAATAAACACAATTGCGTGGATTGACTAATATGCAAACTGGCAATGAACCTATGTGTGGGATAATTAACCGTAGACTGTAAATGGACCACATTGTGATGCAAATTAGTTCTTTCGTGATTTTCAGTAGAAATTAACCAGGCGTTAACATAGAATACATCGACTATAAGATATATATGAGACATGTATTTAAAGAGTAACATTTTTCAACTTAATATTAAATGGACTCTGATATAGCCTTTTGTTTTTTTGCAGCAAATTAAGTTTATGGTCAATGATTAACATATTTTGACATTTGAGCTTTAATAACCTAATGTTTTCAGCAAATTAAAAAGAGCTCAAAGCGTCATTAATGCTACGGGTTAAGCGAAGACATCACATAAGTGTGGACGGTTTGTTCTTTCCTAGCTTGCAAACTGTACGTCTACGTGTCACAGAGAACCTTTCCAAATATATTTGGGAACATTCCTGGCACGGTGCCGGGGCTCTAGGTTTGGCAGCCAAGCAGTCACTTAAAATGCTGGCATGCATAGATAGTGCGCAGGATTCAGCTTGGAGCTCTAAACAGGGACAAACAGCAAAACAGAACAGCATTTCAATCACACAGGGGGCCTCGGGTTCAATATCATCAGCGCTCAATGGATTTCACCTTCGTACAGAGCGCATGTTGAATTTCACACTCTAGTAATTAGCTGGCATTTTGTTCGGAGCCAGGGACCTTTAGTTAACATGGCATGCACGGCAAGGGATTTGTTACTAGGACACATACATACTCTGTAATGTTTATTGTAAGTAAGCGAGAGTAAGAGAGAACAAGGCCTCCTGCAGATGAGACGTCAGAAGGAACACTGGCACTGGGCACCCTTGGACTCAGATTTTGCCCCTTCTGCAAATTACATATATTTGTGCACGTGCCTTTTATACACAGTATATTAATGAAAGCTGAGAGGTTGAAGAGTAGGTCTGTCTCCTGTGATTTTTAAACTATTTTGTTACATACTTCAAGATCATGTGAAGATTTTCACAAACTAACATTATGATGATAGTGACAGTGTATCATAAACCTGCTATAAACGGTAATGTTTTACGCCATACTGAGGATGCACTATTGATACAGAATTCCACGCTCTTAATTTACCACAATACAGATCCCAACTGTAATAAAACTAATAGCTTAGTGACAGAGCAAATGATTATTAGAAATGAGCTGACTCTGCTTGTGTCAAGGGGGACTCCATCTTGGACTGCTAGCCTGCCTGTAGCTTGAGGCCGAAGGTTATCTTACTGTTATGCAAGCGCGCCTGCCCTGCGCACGTACGATTAGCTACGCATGCGTGTGCACGTCATGTTAGTTATGCATATGTGCGCTGTGCAAATCCTGGTATTTTCAATGAAGTTTAAACAAGTTTTACATAAAAAATTTTTTATGCAAAACACTATTTTTGTGTTGTTTAAAGCATTCTCTTTGAAAAGCTCTGTGCATGTGCTGTTACTTATGTATGCACGCGTGCTCTGCGCACGTCCTGTTACTAGTGCACGCGTGCTCTGCGCACGTCCTGTTACTTGTGCACGCGTGCTCTGCGCACGTCCTGTTACTTGTGCACGCGTGCTCTGCGCACGTCCTGTTACTTGTGCACGCGTGCTCTGCGCACGTCCTGTTACTTGTGCACGCGTGCTCTGCGCACGTCCTGTTACTTGTGCACGCGTGCTCTGTGCACGTCCTGGTAGTTTCTATGAAGTTTAAACAGGTTTTACATAATACTTTTTTATGCTCTTTAAAATGCATGAAAGAAAAAAAATGGTGTTTTATGACCTTTTAATATGTTTTATACACACAAAAAAACAACATAATTTGCATTATTTATATATGCTCTTTGAAATCCATGAAAAAAACAACCTGTGGCCTACGTGCATTGTGCAAACAGGAGGTCCCCAGTAATGCATCTGCCATACTGTACTGGAATGTCGGTACTGACCTATGTCTGGTCGCATGCTCCGTCTCAATGTCTTCCAAGTGAAACTCTGCCCATGGATCAGGCATCTGCTTGGCCTTCTGAATGGCATGTCTCCACGCTTCCTGTGAATGGCAGGGATCAGTGTTAGCAGCCCGGCTCAGGTCAAGAGTAAAGATTAGAAAGTTGGTGGATAGCTTCAAACAAGTGCCAGTTGACAGTTCAGTTCTTCATCTCTGAACATTACTTTATAGGTCCAATTACAGGAGGACTTTAGTGAACTTATAAAAAGGCCTCTAAACAATAGTTAGGTAAGGCTTGATAAGAAAAAATAAATAACTTTAGTAATGTTTTTACTGTGCATTTAAACAAATTACTTATTATTTTTCAAGGATTCCTCAGGCTGTTTAAGCTCTGGATCTCTCCACCCCTTGAATGAAGAACTGTGTCTGGAGTGGAGGCATCCAGGGGCAAGTGCCAAACTGGAAACAGCACTAGCGGTGGAGCTGCTAGTCATGTACAATCACACTTTCTAGTCCTCACCCTCTATCATGCTGAAGTTGTTGTATGTCAGTTTAGATTGGAATGGAGCCACTAAGGGAGGAGGACTATCTAAACTGACATACCACAACTTTAGCATGATAGAGGGTGGGGACTAGAAAGTGTGATTGTACATGACTAGCAGCTCCACCGCTATTGCGGTTTCCAGTTTGGCACTTCCCCCTGGATGCCTCCACTCCAGACACAATACTTCATTCAGGCACAGAAGAGATCTGGAGCTTATATGACTGGAAAATAGTGGTTTAATTATTATTATAATTATTATTTAATTATTATTATTATTATTATAGATTAATTATTTAAATGCACATTAGAAGTGTAATAAAAAGTATTTTCTTATTATTTCCCACTTATCTATTCTTTAAAGACTCCTTTATAATATCACTATAATGGTCCTTTAAAAGTATCACTCAATATGCTCATGATAACTAGGGACTACAGTACATTCAACAGAGTTTATTTTAGTAATTTAGAGATTATTTAGTTATGGATTAGCAGTAAAATCAATATTTGGAAGGAAAAAAAAAAACT
This sequence comes from Discoglossus pictus, assembly GCA_027410445.1. Taxonomy (NCBI): domain Eukaryota; kingdom Metazoa; phylum Chordata; class Amphibia; order Anura; family Alytidae; genus Discoglossus; species Discoglossus pictus. The sequence continues at coordinate 86,792,195 of CM050172.1, forward strand.
GTCATTCCTTTAAGAAGTCAGTTCTTCCCAAAAGTAAATACATGATATAATGATTAAAAAGCACAGCAACAAATTTCAAGTAGATTAAAGCTAAATTTTGTTTAATTAAAACTATATTTGTCCAGAGCACCTAAAAACCTACATATAATGTATTTATCTCATAAATATAATTTAGAAGCAAATGTGTCCATGACTAAAGCTTGGCAAGAAAGCCTACAAGCTTTTTATTAGTTGAAAACATGTTGAAACGGCCTTAAAAAACTGGTCTTTATCCAACTCCCAAAAACCTGCTGAGCCTGCAGAACAGAGAAAGGAGTCAGCAAAATACAGAGGGGCTGAATGATGCCACAGGAGGAAATGAACTGACTTGTTACAGAAATTATTTCATGCTCTTCTTATTCTACATTTGTACTTTGTGATTTCTAAGTTCACTTTAAAAGGGATATGGAAGTCTGGATTTTACTAGAAATATAATATACAGTGGGGGGGGGGGGGGGGGGGGTATATGATACCCTGGTGATTTGGAACATGTGTCCACTGACAAAGTAATGATCAGGCTTTAATTTTAATGGTAGGCGTATTCTAACAGTGAGAGACAGAATAACAAAAAAACAAGAAAAACGCATGTCAAAAAAGTTATAAATTGATTTGCAGGTCAGTGAGGGAAATAAGTATTTGATCCCCTATCAATCAGCAAGATTTCTGGCTCCCGGGTGTCTTTTATACAGGTAACAAGCTGAAATTAGGAGCAGTCTCTTAAAGGGAGTGCTCCTAAACTCAGCTTGTTACCTGTATAAAAAGACATCTGTCCACAAAAGCAATCAATCAATCAGATTCCAAACTCTCCACCATGGCCAAGGCCAAAGAGCTGTCCAAGGATGTCAGGGACAAGATTGTAGAGCTACACAAGGCTGGAATGGGCTACAAGACCATCACCAAGCAGCTTGGTGAGAAGGTGACAACAGTTGGTGCGATTATTCGCAAATGGAAGGAACACAAAATAACTGCCGGTCTCCCTCAGTCCGTATATATATATACACAGGAATTTGGAGCTGCCGGGCAACATAAATGAGCACTGTCTGGACCCACAAGCCAGTTGGCCTAAATTGGCCTGGGGAGAAAACTGTATATACATACATATATAAATATTTAGAAGTAGACATTTTAGGTCCAGGGGTGGAAATACCACAGAGCCAGGGTACTTAGAACTTCTACTCCTGGCTGCTAAAATATAATAAAATATAATCAATGTCTCTGAATGACTTCCTTCCGGCCTGTGTGACTCCTGTAAAATCTTCCTGGCACGTTCATTTACACATGTACGTGTGTGTGTGTATATACACATATACATACGTATACATCCTCAACCCTTTTTTTTATATTTATTAATTTAGCAAATAAATATCTGTTTTATGCATAAACAACCTGTGACTAATTTTATATCTCTGTGGTTTTATTCGATGAGTTTGCACTTCCTGCATTTTACATATATGCAATACATAGATATAAGAAAGGGAAGTTATTATCGGATAACAAATTTGCATTTTCTACACTAATTAGGTCTATTGCCATATCCAGTAACCTTACTAACAAATAATATTTCACCCAGGAACCCGATAAACACATTTACTATTTTATTAATGTTCCTCATCTTTTTATTCTAAATGTATATGTTCTTCTTCTGAAAATAGCACTGAACGCAGCAGTCTTGTGTGATTAGTTATCTGTCTCTACGTAGCAGGCAGGACCTGCGTCATTGTTTGATTATTTTATGATGGGGGTGGCCATATTTGTTTCAGGCAGTGTTTAAAGAGTGGCCATATTTCTTACTGGCGCAGTGATTGTTACTGTACATGTGTGTTTAAGTCAAGCCTGAACTATAGTTGCACCAGCATAGTTCTTAAAGTATAGCAACATTACGATAAGCCATTTTAATATAGCTTAACCAGGTAATTATTTAAAGAAATATAAATGCCTTTTTTGGCATCCATAATGTTAGGGCCATGGTTAAATTAATAATGAAGTTTTTTTTATTTTTAGTTTAGTTCTTTTTAAACTTGTCTTCTTTTTCAAAATTATCTATAAACAGACTTGTTTGCCATGGTAAGATTTATATCTAAAAACAACCAGTAATGGCAATGAATACTCTGGATCAATACAATTATTTAACAAGATAACTAAACAAATTATCAGATTCAATATGAAACAAAAATGTAATATATTAATTGATATCTTCCAGTAGAGACCAACTAACTTATTATAGAATATGCTACGGCAGGGGAAGAGTTTTTCACCATATTAAAATGCTTTTATTATTATTATTGACCAGGAGAGGCCAGTTTAAAAGTTTATTTTATATTATATTAGATTATATTCTCCTCGTACAGGATTACAGGATAGAGTAAGGAACAAGTAAAGGGGTGTAAGTATCTTGTTGACCACTTGTTGGTTCAAGAAATGTGTCTTTATAAAGTCAATAATAAAGCCATATGTAAATAAAAAAGGTTTTATAATGAATTTGACCTGTTTTAGGTCCTGAGAATCCAATAAAAGTTATCTGGTAATTATTCAGGAGTTGAGACTTGTACCCTTCAAGATTATTAATTTGCCATTCTTTTGAAAATCAGGCAAAAAACAAAACAATGACATCACAAATGGTTGCAGAACAGGGATAGGGGAGATAAGTTACAACTCCTGAATAATTAATCAGCTGCCAGGTGACTTCATTGGTTTCCAGACAAACATTTCTTGAACTAACCGATGGTGAACTAGATACTCACAGTCCTTTATCTGGTGCATACACTGGCCCTTTAAGCCTTTCCTTAAATTGTTGGAGAAAACCTTAAATATACTCTCAGAATGTGGTAATGGAAAGTGCTGAAATGTCCATATTTTTAGAAAGCACATACCCGAGCCCGTTCAGTCAAGCTGCCATGCTTAGAATATTGCGGTTTGTCAGTCTAGGAAATGCACGAGAAACATTACTTGAGAAAGCAGTCAGAGAGCAAGGCAAGACTCACTCCATCATCATACATAAACAAAACAACACAGGTCATTAAAAGGACCCCTGCAGTTAATGAAGAAAAAATAAACTTGTTTGTCAAATATATACCAAATTAACAATATCATTAGCTATGTAAGCCATGGACATAAAAGATTTTTGGGGGTAAATCTGAATTTTTGAACTCAGAGGAATACATTTTGTGTTTGTCACATCACTTCCTCAGAGCTTAATCATGAGGGTGTGTGTTTGTAGTTATCAGAGGAGGGATGGAAAGTACACATAACCTTTGTTGATATAATTGGGAAATATCCACCACCCCCTCCCTCATCAGTCCAGAAGCAGACAACTTGCTTAAGGAAATGCAACTACAGCTCTCCAGGAATATAAACACCCCCTCTCACATACATAGGGCCTCATTCAATTGCAAAGTTGCAAATTGAATAGCGGTCTAAATAAGCATATCACATATATTTTTTAAAGAAGTCTTTAGTTATTAAGCATCTATCCAAAAGCAAGGTTTTCACTAACTAAAAACTTCTTTAAAAAATATATATTATGTGCTTATTTAGAGCCGTATTCAATTTGCAAAATCGCAATTCAATGAGGGCCATAGTTTTTACCTATGTATCATGGCAGAGCCATCAAAATGATTATTTTTTCCTAATAAAAAACTTTTTTTTAGTTTAAACCAAAATTGACAAATAAATACTTTTTTTTTTTCATTGTGCAGTGGTCCTATAAAATAGCACATGTGTAATACAATAGTTACATTTCCTGTGCTATAGATCTGTATTTGTACATATTTACAACATGGAAGGTTTACACGTGTTAAAATGGGCAACGAGGCTCTATATGTTGGTGCTCTAAATAAAATAAAAAACTAGATTTAATAAAAGTCAAAATCTTTTTAAAAAGGTTTAGAAAAAAAAAAAAGTACATATAATTATATTATACTAGGAAATTGCCTGTCAAAAATGCTGGAAGTAAAATTGTAAGCCTGACAATGCTGTTTGCCACACAATGCGAGGCTATGGGCCTGCTGAGCACCTTTGGCGCTCATCGCAAGCCGAAACTTTCCTGCTTTGCAATGATCACCTTCGGCGCTCCTCTCACCCTGTGTACTTTATAGGCGTCGCGCTTGAGTGTTACTGTCTTGGGTTGTGTTCGTGCCTTGCGTTAAGTGTTACTGCGTAAGACTCGTTTTTACGCCCTATGGGCTAGTTTTACGTCGCGTTGCGTTTTTTCGGCAGCCATTTTTTTTTCCGCTTAGGCGATTTTCGATTGTGGTAAAATGGCAAATATGGCTCAAATTAAGTTGTAACCTCACTCACAGGCACCCTGGCTCTCCCACTGTGCTGTGTGTGAGTGTGTAAGTTAATTTGAGGGCCACAAAGCATGATAAACCCGCAAACATGACCAACGTTCTTGGTCCACAACTATTATAGTGACGCAATTATATATAGCCTTTAAAAGTATTATTATATGCAATTGCCCATCGTATTATATGCAATAGTGCCCATCGTTTATCTACTTTTACACATGGGCAAAAAAATGAAGTACAGAGAACAATTCAGCTGCTTCTACTGCAATTCATAATGCCAGTGCTTTCAATAAGGTATCATTGTCTAAGCCAGCTTTCACACTGACAAAAAAAACATGGCTGCCCACAATATAGAATAACGGCATATGAAAATTAAAGAATTAAATTAAAGATTGTATCAGTGTTTACTTTCTAAAAACATTAACAGGTCCAGTTCTTCAAATGAGCAAATTGAAAGGGACACCATAGTCCAATATTTACAACTTTGCAACGTATTTAATGTGTTTAAAAGAATAAATAAACAAAGCAATTACCACACTTTATTTACCATAAGTGCCATAAAAGCATCAAAGGAGCCATTATTGTCAATGACCAGGATTAAGCCGTGCATGTTCAGACTTGCTCCTACAGGCTCATTACGGTATTTAGGAGCTGATCTGTCACCATCAACTGACATAGATGTCCTATACCTTTAGAAAAAAAGCCCATTGATAGCAGTTTTTCCTATGTTATGTCTGAAAGAGTATTATCAAATGATAATGCACCGCTCAGCGTTTTTTTTATTTCCATAAATGCTCTCAAAGCCGAAAAACAGATTGAAACGTTAACTGATTTGGGGGCGCGCTCCTGTCAGACAATATAATATATGTAAAATGTAATATATACATATGACTCACACTTGTCTGAAAAATAAGTCTACAGACATATCCTCGGTTTCAATAAACTTTAAACAGGTTTTACTTAATGTTTTATGCATATCACAACTTTGTGCAGCTACCACAATTCTTGCTGGGCCATATTCTATATTATAAATATATATAATACTAGTCATTTGCCCGTAAAAAAAGACACTATAGTATTAATGGTGTCTTCTGTCTGTTTGTGCACCCTCTTTCTGTGTACCCAGTCTCCCTCTCCCTGCGCGCTCTCTCTCTTCCCCCCTCTCCCACCTTCTCTTCTCTCCCTCCTTCTCTTCTCCCCTCTCCCTCCATCTCTTCTTCCCTCTCCCTCCTTCTCACCTTCCCTCTCCCTCGTTCTCTTCTTCCCACCTTCCCTCTCCCTCCTTCTCTTCTTCCCTCTCCCTCCCTTTCCTTCTATACCTCTCCCTCCCGTTCCTTCTATACCCCTCCCTCTCCTTCCTTCTATACCCCTCCCTCTCCTTCCTTCTATACCCCTCCCTCTCCTTCCTTCTATACCCCTCCCTCTCCTTCCTTCTATACCCTTCCCTCTCCTTCCTTCTATACCCTTCCCTCTCCTTCCTTCTATACCCCTCCCTCTCCTTCCTTCTATACCCCTCCCTCTTTCGCTATGCAAGCCTCGCAATGCGCATACACAACTCGCAATTATCTCACTCGCTCTCCCCCTCCCTATATTTGTGATTATATATATATACACACACACACATATATATATAAAATATTATATCCAAATACATTTTGGCTGTAGTTTATTGACCTCTCAAAAGTGGGTCTTCAATTGCAATTGATTTTCATTAACTGGTGGTAAAAAAAAAGAATGTAAAAGGAGACCTTCCAATATATTGAAGGGCACCGACACCCCAACAAGTTGCTTTCATCTTGGACAGCATTAAAACAGGCTATACATTGTACTAGCCTTTTTCATCTAAGGTAAATAATTCCTGAGAAACACAGTATTATTTTTTATGGTGGATGTGCAGCTCAATATGATAATTTGCGTCTCAGAGTACTTGTTATGGGTAGGGTATGGATTCTATTTGATTGTCAACATTGTGGGTCATGGTTTTGGCCATGAGAGAAGCAGACTAATTCTAATGAGCACTTAAAAGCAGCTAATTAGCAGGAGCCACTCGAATGCATAAAAATGCAGAATAAATAATAGAGGATTTTCCCAACTTCAGAAAGAATGGCTAAAACAATCTAGTGTTTCCATTCTCCTTAACAACCTAAAAACTATTCGATTTTGGGGCGATGGGATATTTTTAAGCGATTAAATAAAAAGTTCAAGGAAACATTTTTTATATGAAAACTAGAAAAAATAATTCTGCTACAATTGAAACTGCCAGTGGTTTCACAGGACTAATGGAAAGCTCATTAGTTTACAAGTTAGTTATTCAATTATCATCACATAGAAAAAAAGACTATGAGCACAGTGGTCCTTTAAGGTTTTAATTATAATTATATTCATAATGTTTTAGAAACACATGGTAAAAGTTAGATATATTGAACTTTAATGTGTTAATAGTGTTTAATTTTAAAAGCAAAAAATAAGTGAAACTTTGCATATTAAATATAATTTTATTAGATACTTTCTGATTATGGCTAAATGCAAAAAGTATTTATAATAAAATGATAAACAAACAAATGTGCTGATTTTTTTGAGAAATTAAATGTTAAAAACAATAAAAATAAATAAAAAAAATGGGCATCTGGCAGTTTAAATGTCTGGGATGGTCTACAGCAAAATTAAGTAAGTGCACTTTGACCTCTAAGGGATCTGGTGGGGGCTGCTACAGAAAAACTGGTTTTGCCCAGTTATGATCTCATATAATATCCCCCACACTCCTAAGATGTTTTGCTGGTGCACTTTAACCCTTGAGGTCCTACAGAGCTTAGTTAGCCTTTGTGAATCTTCCCCCCACCCATGTTATTTACATTGCCTATTTTTAAGTTGATAACACCACTTTGTGTTTTATTGAAGGGACTCTATAAAATAACCACTATCATAGATTTATCTCAACAGTCAAAAAATGCACAGCTCAATCCGGGGTGGAGAATAATATCTAGCAATTAGGAGCCAGGAAGATATATATATATATATATATATATATATATAGTAAATAAATATTACATTTGTGCTCACATTTCATTGTCTGAAATAAGTTGAAAGACTTATTTCCTGCTCAGAATTCCAAGAGATACAGTTATTGCACTGCATTCTGGGAACCTGGGCAGGGACATGCAAATGTGCCCACAACGGTTTCGCTCTTTAATACAATACCATTTCAAACATGGCTCTTTTTAAGCATATGCCTGCTGTATTACACAGCTTTAAGCACAGCCCAGAGTAGATAATGCACAAGCCAGGAAACTTACCCACAGTTTAGAGGTTAATGCCTCTCATCAATGTGGAACCAGTTCCTAGCTGGTGTAGTAGATTTTATGAGGAGGTAGTTTATCACAACAATTATTTAATTTATGGTGGACAAAAGAGCAATAGAAGCCCTCCACCGTACAGTATAATTATATATACCGTATATACTCGAGTATAAGCCGAGTTTTTCAGCCCTTTTTTTAAGGCTGAAAAGGGCCCCCTCGGCTTATACTCGAGTCACTCTCCCCCTGTGTCTCTCTAACCACCCACCTCCTTATCCTCAACCCCCCTCCTCATCCTCAACCCCCCTCCTCATCCTCAACCCCCCTCCCTCTCCCCTCACTTACCTCCATCTGCTCCTCCGCTCCTCCACGCTCCTTCCTGCAATGGGACCCGGCATATGCTAATGACGTGACTTCACACGCGCGCCACGTCATTAGCATTGGCCGGGTCAAAACACAGGAAGGAGCGTGGAGGAGCAGATGGTGGTGAGGGGAAAGGGAGAGGGGAAGGTATTTAGAGGGGTAAAGTGAGGAGGGGGGTTTAGGATGAGGATGGGGGGGTTTAGGATGAGGGCTGAGGAGAGAGGTTGAGGATAAGGAGGGGTAAAGTGAGGAGGGGGTTTTAGGATGAGTAGGGGGCTGAGGAGGGGGTTGAGGTTGAGGATTAAGAGGGAGGATGAGGAGGGACGATGAGGAGGGGGTTGAGGAGGGTGGTTTAGGAGGAGGAGTTTTATTTTTTTTTTATTTATTTATTTATTTATTTATATCTCATTACTTCTATAAAATGAATACTTCCTCAAATTACCTCAAAGTCTTTCACCTACTAACATCAACAAATATACAGCGAACAAGTTCTATACAGGGTGAAAAACAAGTATTGTCTGTTCCACCTGTAATAAGGGCCGGCTATTCTGGCTTTGCCGCAAAAGTTTTCCCATCATTATACAGTCGTGGGGAGAATTTACCAAGGTCATTTGTAATTAATCTTACATTACAGTGGAAATTTGACAAACTGTACCCAAATCGACACACTTTTAAAGGACCGTTACATGTGGCTTACCATCATTACATGCAATCATGCATGTGATGACCTGTTATTTCACACAATTAGAGCTTGGGAAGCCAAAAAAAAAAAAGATTGAATGCACTGCGAGATTAGTTTCCTGCTCTAGAAAATCTTTTATCAAGAATAGTCTATTTTGCCCATTTTAATAGGATAGCATAGAATCTTTTTTTTTTTTTATATATATATAGAAAAACCTTATATTTAGCTCAAACATGGGGGATGCATCTTGGACTGATAGTAATTCTGTAGCTTCAGGGGGAGGATTACTCCTCTGCTGAACTCTATTCAAGTGGCTATATTTAAAATAGCAGTATTTCAAGAGAACTGAGATTTTGTCTGAATCAATATTTGCAAGTTTTTAGGAACAATGACAAAATGCCTGTTCCATTAAAACAAAAATTAACACAATATATATATAGGATTCCTAGCTTGTGTATAGTCCAACCCTAGCTTTGCTCAAAGCTGTTTGATCCAGCGGGCATATGCTTAAGAGAAGCCATGTTTGATATGGTTATGGATTGCAAGAGCAAAACATTAGTGGGCACATTTGCATGTCCCTGCGAAGGTTCCCAGAATGCAGTGTAATGACTGTATTTCTCGGAATTCTGGGCATGAATCAAGTTTTTAAACTTGTTTTAGACATTTAAATGTGAACACAAATGTACTATTTATAAACTGTACAGTGGAGGGCATATATATATATATATATATATATATATATATATATATATATGTATATATAATTAGCAGTATTTTTTCTGACTCTGGAAATTGTTTTCCTTGCTACCAAGTTAATTTTAGCATTGTTTGACACCAGAGGCATGATCAGTGGTGGACTGTACAATCCTATGTGGAATATTCAGCATTAATTCTATATATTACAAATGTGCCCTAAGCTATTGGCGTTTCACAGGATATTAGTATCTTCTCTGGACTTTGTCTGAGTGCAGATCACCGATAGACTATGTCGTCTTAATAAAACATATTAATAGGTTTGCGCAGTGTCGGATTCCTTTTTATGTACCATAGGTAGAATTTAATCTGTACAATGGTCTGTTTTATTTCGAATAAGAGACGTTAGTGATGGAAGGCAGACACTTTATTATACATAAATAAGTGGCTCCTGTGATTGGCACTCTTACTGGCTAGATGAAATACCTGAATACGCCATTTAGGGCTTCACATGAGTTCCTGCATGCACGAGCGCTATGTCAAGCAGGGCATTTTAATGCCATAGCGCTTAGATAGCACTATGGCGAATATTACAGCGCTAAGCATGGAATTTAAAATGACGGCCGCGATTTATTGTGCAGAAAAACACACTATTGCGAAATGTAGCACTGAGCGGGGAATTAGCAAGCAAAAGAGCTCGATAGTGAATCAGCAGTCAGTGGGGTAGCGTTAAGCTCATTAATTTAAAGCAGGCATTAGCCCGTAGGTGCCGGACCCAGGCCAAATTTTCAGAACACAGGGAAGTGAATCGTAAATGACTGTACTTAGGAAAGATATTCTGAAAATGTGGCTTGGACCAATGGACAAGCCTGATTTAAGATATATAATCATGTTGTATTTATTGGCAGTCGCTGATTCTTATATTTAAAATAAATTCTGTACTGCAGGTTTCTCAATGTAAATTCTCACACAAAAAAAAAGAGGAAAACCAATGAGGATATGTTTAACACTATTGTGGTAACGGGCAGTTTAATTGTTATTTGATGGAGTTGCACACCACTGGTATAGAGTATCCATACTTCTACCATTAATCAATACTGTTGCCCCAAAAACAACCTGGGTTCTTCTGAAAGAGCAGTCAAAAAATATTATACATTGCATTAGCCATTTTTATCTACAGCGAATCATTTCCGAGATTTACAGCATGGTCTCTGTGGCTCCAATATATTAATTTGTAACTCACAGTGCTTTATTATTGAAGAGAGGAAGTACTACTGCAACTGGAGCCTAGGGTCACCCAGGGGTGGAGAAAAATATATCTAAAACTTAGGAGACAGGAAGGAAGTCCTTCACAGAAAAATATTTAGGAGCCAGAAGTACAAATGTTAAGAGATCTGGCATCCAGGAAATTTCCACCCCTGGGGTCAGCTATTGTAATATGTGTCTTAACAAGGTGAATATTTAGGGAAATGTTCATCTTTGTATGGTGTCCATAATTTTATGAATATATTTAAATTAGTGTTGATATCTGCACAGCTTTTGTTCTTCTTTGTTGTCTGTGGTTACTTATAATTGAGCACAACCAGGCTCATGAATGACTAAGGAGGACCTACTCTTGGTCCAAAAAAATAATAATTAGCATTTAATGTAAATGTTACAGTAGATTATTTCAGAAAGATTGTCCCAGACTATTCCTGATCAATACATACCTTGAAGCTGAACGAATTCCTTGGAGAAGAACTGGTTCCATACTCTCCTTCCTTCCGTAGGGTGTTGAATAAGTGAGAGTTTTTCTTGTTTGTTTGTTGGGGGGAGCTTGGGTCATCTGTGATGGGGCAGATGAAGTAATTATCTTCTTCATCACTGTCAGCCTTGTTGTAATCTGAGCACTGTTCCTTTAGAGATCGAGCATTATCGAGTCCTTCCATCCGAAAGATGAGGTCTTCGTCTGCCATATTGTGTGAGAGGTAGGATAAACGCGTTGGGCAGCTGAAATATCCAGAGTGATGGTGGCAATTTGCATTAAGCACTGGGCCTGCCAATAAAAAAACAAAAGATAAAATCAACAAACATAGCAAAGAGCTCTAACTGACATATCAGTGGCAAAAATAAAATATATTGATGTCCCTTGAGATAAAAAGCTTTCCAATGCACTAAACTCAGCTGTAAGACTCATCTTCTTCACTCCCTGCCCCATCACTCAGCTGTAAGACTCATCTTCTTCACTCCCTGCCCCATCACTCAGCAAATTCTTACACTGCCTCCCACTCTCATGCAGAATCAAGCTAAAGCTGCTAGTCCTTTCCTACCAGGCACTCCACGATACTGCACCCACCTAGGTCTCCATACTCATTTCCAAATAAACCCCCCCTTGTCCCCTCCTCTCCTCCACAGACCCTTACTTGGTCTCTCCCCTCATTACTTCCACTCACACCTCCTTTGAAGCTCACTTCCATACTTCAGACCTTAAAAACACTCTAATGACACAGGAGTTCGAGACAACATATCCCAATTATTAAAACACATTCCATACAAGACAATCTACATTTCTGTGTTATAATACCTCCGACCCACTTGGCACCACCACAGTATTATCACCCATCTTGTTACAACAGTTCCATATCACAATACTCTCTGGTCCAGACATTTTTACATAATTACTATAACAGCCACCTATACACATGACCCTCACTGCTCCACCCTTACTGCTCCCATCTAGACATTAAGCTCACAAGACCAGGGCCCTCACAGCTTTCCATATAGGATGACCTTTTGATGAAATGGTAACTATTTCCAACTATACAAAGTTGAGTACAATTTTGGTTCTTTATATATACATATTCTTTTTAAGTATTATTCTATTGCTAATTATAAGCATGAACACTGCTTGGTAATTATAGTTCACACTCCAATATACATATTAGAACCATGATTGTGAGATAAATACAAATAGCAAAAAGAAATGAAGTAGAATAAAAAGAACCACGTAAATAAAACAAAAAACAAAAATAAATAAATAAAGTGAAAGGAACAAAGTGTTCACTAGTTCCATACAAAGGGAGTTCAGCTACGCCTCACTGACGAGGCCCAATGAAGGCCGAAACGTACGTCTGGGGTTTGCGGTTTCTCCAGTTCAGGGTAGGATTGCCTGGTATTTCAGGGCTGGACGACTCTAGTGAGTGAGACCAGACTGAAATACTACAGGAGCACAAGTGAGCTAAAAGATGTTGCTCTCAGAGCTGGTTACCACGTCCATAGAACTAACCTATTAAGGTTAGTTTGTTCTCTGATTGAGCACCTCTGACTTAGTTGTTTTAGTTCCATACAAATACTGAATTAGTCGTTCTGTCTCCAAACACTTGCCATAATGGGTCTATCTCCCATGAGATAGTATTGGACACTTATGTGTTGTAGAATGATGGCAGTTGTCTTAACAATAATCAGCAATATTTGCCTTACACAATTAATACAGTGCATATTTTTACTTAAATTTGTCTCTGTAAACCTCTAGTTAAAAAAAAATATTGGTTTATTTCAGTTTTAATGTACCTTTAGGCCACAAAACCATCCTTACTAAATCAGTGGAATAGTTTTGCAGGGTGATTTAGTGTGCTATTGAAAAAAAGCTTCAAAAGAATATTTAGATAACTCGCATAATAAATTAACAATCAGCGAAACGAAGCAACCCACTTGGATAACTACAAATATGTCCATAAACCGGTCATATATTTCCCCACATGTTTGTAAAACCTTTGCTGCATCAGCTATGACTGGAAGGAGCTCTGCGAGAGGGAAATATGATGAGCCATACGGCGCTACACGTTGTATGTGGCTGAAGATATGAAAGTAATAGAAATTATATTCCTTCGATGATACACAATAAATCAGCATAATAATCTAATCTGCAAAAGTAGCCGGGAAACCTGGGTTACTCAATAGATTGAAAAGGCCAGACTGGTTAGTTATTTTGTTCACAAGTGGCTAATGCACCTACTTGATCCTACAATAGCAAAGTTGTTTATATACCGTTCAACACACTCTCCTGCCCTTCAGGATTATTCCTTGTGGGTAAAACCGTGTTTGTTTGCTAAATATTTGCGGTTGAAAAAGTGATAATGGACAAGGCAACAGGTTTCAAATAAAAATTAAGAATTTGTGAGGTCTCATCTCACTTTAGTGAAGCTTGTACAATAATTTGCATATTCAGGCTGTATAGAGGATGTAGACCTCAATTTCCCGAGCAATACAATATGACTCATGTTACGTTATTTTGTCAGGCTGAGGACTAAAAAAATCCAATGTTTCACGCATCAACATCACTGAATAATAACAGTGTGAAAATGAGGTAAGAAATAGCTGTGTTCAATACAAGGAAAAAAAAATACTTGTGAGAAAATATGAAAACATGAGGAAATATTACTTCATGCTGTTATTTATTAAAGGTTAATTTATTCAAGTAATGTAAAAATAATATTTAGAAATGCAAAAAGAGAGCTTTCCCTGTAGTTACCTTTTTCTAATCTAACACATGCTGCTTATATCAGAAACACATATTACATTTAGATATCATATACACATGCAGATTTATGTTATTTAAAAATAAAACTTATTTTCCACTCCCCCAGAGCTGCTTACATAGGCACAGCGTACCTACCAATGGAGACACTGCATTTGGGTACTGTTTTTAGCTATTTACTAACCTTCAAGCCAGCAGCAGATCAATGCAGAAACGTACACAGGAGTGTCTGACTCCTCCTTACTTCCTGTTCCCAGGTAAAAACAGGTCAATACATCCAATAGTCCTTTGGTGTACGAACTTGCATTACAGATTGATACAAATGTATTAGCTGCCTGTGATTGGCCAAAACAAATTATGAATTTTATGCTAAATTTAGCAGGGATAGGAGTGTTAACGCTCAAAACCGACTGCTTGCAAATTCAAGAGATTTAGCAAACATCAGTGTGAGTTTGTTAATTTTTATTTCGTTTTTTTTAATGCAAGAAAATGTTTTCATACCCTACTGATTCTCCTCCATCATTTGAATTCATTATCCAGGAAACTTAAATATGTATTTAAAGGGATATGGGAGTTTTCTGGATTTTACTAGGTATATTATCTAGGTGTGTATCTATTTATATTTATGTACTTTATTTTATTAAAAAGTGCTTATAAGCTGTTACCTAAAGTCCAACCAATAGTCCCTGTATGGGTCTGCGCACTGCGTTCAGTGTGTTCACACAGACTCTGTAGTATTACCATGTGCAGTGTTGCATACTACTACGGAATATGTCGGCGCATTATAAATGAACTATAATAATACTAACCAATCAGTGACCACCTCTCAGCAACATTCTGCAGCTTGCTGCTGAGACATTGTCCATGATAGGTTAGAACACTACACTGCACATCTAGCGCTACAGAAGCTGTGTCTGCATATGCTTCAGAGGTCAGACCCATACAGGGACTATTTGTTTGATTCTAAAATTCTGTAAAAACAGAGCTTATAAGCATTTCTTAATAAAATGCATACATCAAAGTAAATAGATACACAGGGATATTATAAACCTAGTAAAATGCAGAAACCTTCCATATCCTTTAACAAACACATATTGTAATTAGGTCAAGTGTAGAATGGGCTCCATTTTGTTGGCTTGTCAGCTGCGATCCTCCGTTATTTCTAAGAATTATCCCATGCCCTTATCCAAGCACTCAGCATAGTTATCTCTTCAGAGAGAGCACTTAGCAACAAAAGAATCAGGATCGAGCGCAGGTTTTCGTCTTATTTCCTTTTCCAGGAGCGAAATAAAGAATTTTTCGTGTGAGGAGATTATAAGGCGAGCAGATGTCAAGAATTATAGTCACGGTCACCCGGTACCATAGCAGTTTCCTGGTTAGTGAAATGCATCTGTAAAAATAAAACTAATCCTGACTAAGGTGGATTAGGAATAAATCGCCATAAATCTGTCTTTTGTTTAACAAGTACTGACAGGGACTGTCGGGCTTTAAATGATGTTGTAGGAATATAGTATATACAATATAAACTCATCTGCAAACAGTGCATAACACTTTTTACTTTGATTGACACTTTTGTAAAGTTGTTATATTTCGGAGGCAGCCATCTTGTATAAACCTGCATTCCTGAGCTCCTGTACTAGCCACACCCCTTTTTTCGGAAACAGTACAAGTGGTCTTAAAGCATTTTATATTTGTTGCATCTGAAAAAGTATTTAATAATACATCACTGCATGTTTTCTTTTTTTAAATGAGGCTCTCAAAGCGTAAAAAAAAAAAACACTATCTGGGGACTTGCCCCTGTCGGCCAATGAGCAGTAATATAACTGCATTAATCATAATTATCTACCAATGAAATCCACACATGCTCTGTGAACTTCCTGTTAGTTTCAATGATGATTAAACATATTTTACTAAATATTTTTTCATGCCCAGGTTCCCAAAATGCAAAGGAAATGAACAGGAAATAGTTTTATTTTTAACTTATTTTAGACGTTTAAATGTAATTTATATATATATATATATATATATATATATATATATATATATATATATATATATATATATATATTATATTATATTATATTATATTATATATTACTAAGAGGATTTTGAGGAGTTGGATGTTATCATGATACCAATTTTTCACCTTTTCTGTCCCTCAGCATTTTGGGATGTCTCTCTAAACCTATCAGTGCTCTGCCTGGCGCTCTCTTTTGTTTTTTTCATACTTCTTGGTCCCTGTCTGATTCTTTCTCTCTCTTCCTTGGGCCAGTCTCATTATCTCTCTTAGTGTTTAAGCAATGGCAGGCAACTTTATCCAACATCAGTACAGATTTTATGGATAGCTCTGCTTCTGTATTAGCTTTTATGGTTTTAGGCAGAAAAGCACATCCGAATAAAATAAAGTACCTAAGAGTAAAGAGATACACAGGTATATTATATTCCTAATGATATCCCAAAAATGTCCATGTTCTTTTAACATCCCACAAAAACTGCACTAACAATAAAACCGGTACAGCAATGTGTTCTGGTGAGTAGCAGCTCAGACTGCCATGGAAAACCTGTGGCCATATAACCCGAGGGAGGACTGACCACACGTCATTCAAAGTAGTGACAAGTTAAATGTCCATCGTCAATTAAAAACCAAAAGGTCATGCCCCTAAGACAAAATAAAGTTATAATCTACAGATATGAAGTATTATTTGTATGCTCCCTAAGGGTAATAGGGGACTCCAGACGTGGACCCCTTGCTCACTGTGCCTTAGGGAGTTCAGCTGCACCTCACTGACGAGGCCCATAAAGGCCGAAACGCGTCTGGGGTTTGCTGGTTCTCCTGTTCAGGGTAGAATTGCCTGGTATTTCGGGGCTGGGTCACTCTAGTGAGTGAGACCAGACTGATAAACTACAGGATATTTCTCCCTGTGAAGGGCACAAGTGGCTAAAAGAGGTTGCTCTCAGAGTGGGTTATCATGGCCATAGAACTAACCTATTAAGGTTTGTTCGGTCTCGGATGAGCACCTCCGACTTAGTTTTTTATTTTTATTTTATTTGTATGCTAGCAACAACTTTTTGATCATTATATTAAAAAATCTGGTTATTGTGGGGTATATTCTGTTTAAAGGCTCACTGTAGTTCGACAAAAACATCCCTTGTTTGTGACCTAACAGCTGATGTAAAATGCCCTTCTCACACACACCTTGCTTTAATTGAACTATTAATGGATTTGTTTTTTTATCCATGAAGAAGAAATCTCTGGATTACCACAAAAAATGATGACATCTCCTAAACTTACGGTTAAAAAATTAAACTTAAAAAACATTTGAACTATTATTACAGCCATTTTTAAAATGCCCAGCCATGCGGTCGGTAGCAATTAGCTTTTTAAATGCACCCTAAAGTCTTGATCAAATAAAAAAACTCCTAAAAGGTGCAGAGCAAACACATTGTGAGAAGGAACACAAATACTGGACACAGACAGATCAGGAGTTTTTGGGTTGGGTCACGTCATTAATCATTTGCTGAGCCGTTGCTTTTTAGATAAACAATAAGACAGGAAGAGTTAAAGGGACCGTGAGAATCTGGCCCACCACTTAGGTCAAGATACACAAGTTTATAAAGTCAACAATAAAATATTTACCATTTAATCTAAACTGCCCGATGCGCTGGGACTCTCTCCACTTGTCTCACATGGTTGTTTTGGGAGCCATGTTGATAGGAGTTGTTTTCATCTGGTAGGCGTTTTAATCAACCATTACACAGAAAAGCATGCAACAAAAACACGGATATCATGTGGAGACATGGGCATGCACACAATATAGGCTGTAAGTTGCTTGTAACTTAACTTATGTACAGCGCTACGGAATATGTTGGCGCGTTACAAATAAACAATAATAATAATAATAATAATAATAAAGGGTAGAAAAGCAGCAACTCATAGCCCTGGATTTCACTTGGAATATAATTTGCCTGTCTATCCATCTACTTAATTTTATATACTTTATCTTATTAAAAAGTGTTTATTACCTTTGTTCTCTCTGCTTAAAATCATACAATTTGTACCCGTTTGGTCCTGCCCTCTGTAGCTCATGAATACACAGACTGTCTCAAATCAGTGACGTCTCTCAAGTAGCATGTTGAAGATTGTTGCCACTGATTGGTTTCTACGAGACACTGCACATCCGTACATAAAAGTACCTAGTCTTCATAAGGTGCAGAGTGGAGAAACCAGTTAAGAAATAGTTGTAAGATTTTAGGCAGAAAAACTCTTAAGCACTTCTTAATAAAATAAGAGTATACAAAAGTAAAGAGATACACAGCTATATGGGTGAAATCCAAAAATCGTCCATGTCCCATTGATGAACACACCTACCTGATAAAAAGAACTCCCATCAGCATGACTCCCATAACAATGTGCAAAGACAGAGGTAGAAAATGACCCAGCACCTCAGGCAGATAAAATTATTTTCACACTATGAAAAATATTGTTTGAACCTACTTTTAAATTTGTGAGCCCCACGTTCCTATCAGTGAATAGCACACAAACTGTATAGGTGTTATCCTATTAGTGAGTCAGCTTTTATCTTAGCAGATACAGCCCAGTATCCTTGTTGTGGATGGGAGAGAAGTTTTATCTATACACTAGTTTTAGTTGGAACTAGAGTTGGTCCATTAAAGGTCACCAAAATGGTGGCAAGTGGTTGGTCCCTATGAACACACTGCCTGTAACTGGTGCAAACCTAATCCCCCTGTGCCTCAGGCATCTAAACAATCGAACAATAGTCCTTTCAAAGTACAGAGAAGCGCCTGCCAAAACTGGGGAAAAACCATATACATGTTATCCAAAAATAAACAAAATAGTATATTACTTTTGGAACATATCCACATAAACAAACTTGTAAATCTACACGTAAGGATCATCCAGATCAGAGATCCAAGGGGGTCTAAGCAAATATTACAACAGCTGAGCCGCCTGGTTCACCGCGGGAGCATATGGCGGATACCCCGCGGCAATGCACAACTTCAGGCGTTTGGTACTATACTAAAATTAAAGCGAAAAAATAAAATGAACACAATCTTTTGTATGTTAAAATGTTATAGTGCGATTATTTTTTTTACTGTGCAGTACCATTTTCTTTTCCAAGCTGTTTCTGCTGCTTTCTCAGTAGACTAGCTCCTTTTAGACAGAGGAAAATGATGGCGTACATAAGTATCTAACATCTAACCGAGGTTAAAAATAAAAAATAAATTTATTGTTGCAGTAAAGACAAATAAGAGCATTAAGAGGGAGCTTGTCATTTATCATTCATTCCAGACCTGAAGGTACAGTGCCTTGCAAAAGTATTCACCCCCCTTGGCATTTTTCGTGTTTTGTTGCCTCACAGCCTGGAATTAACACGGATTGTTTGAGGATTTGCATCATTTAATTTACAGAACATGCCCACAACTTTGAAGATGTTTTTTTTTTTTTTTTATTGTGAAGCAAACCACAAATAGGACAAAATAACAGAAAAAGTCAACGTGCATAACTATTCACCCCCCTAAAGTCAATACTTTGTAGAGCCACCTTTTGCGGCAATCACAGCTCCAAGTCGCTTTGGATAAGTCTCTATGAGCTTGCCACATCTTACCACTGGGATTTTTGCCCATTCCTTCTTGCAGAACTGCTCCAGCTCCTTCAAGTTGCATGGTTTGCGCTTGTGAACAGCAATCTTTAAGTCTGACGACAGATTTTCTATTGGATTGAGGTCTGGGCTGGGACTAGGCCATTCCAACACATTTACATGTTTCCCCTTAAACCCCCCAAGTGTTGCTTTAGCCGTGTGTTTGGGGTCATTGTCCTGCTGGAAGGTGAACCTCCGTCCTAGCCTCAAATCACGCACAGAGTGGTACAGGTTTTGCTGAAGAATATCCCTGTATTTAGCACCATCCATCTTTCTCTCAACTCTGACCAGTTTCCCAGTCCTGGCTGCTTAAAAACATCCCCACAGCATGATGCTGCCACCACCATGTTTCACTGTGGGGAT